>CATKUY010000292.1:0-98782 GCA_949802685.1 Dicyrtomina minuta
ACCCCACCACGTAGTACATGTTCTGATAGCGTTTGCTTCATTTCAGATTTTACAGTTGGGAAATGTCCCATGTTAGTAGGTAACGCTTGAGAAAGTCGTTTCGATTCTATAAGATACTCTGTTGTGCTTTTCCTCCGAAAGGGAAATATAGGCAATGCGTCTGGTGTAAAACCAGCCTAAATATGTCTTGCATAGTGGTCTACAGAAACACGTAACTATACCAAATACTACAAGTGTAGGTGACAGGATGTGGAGTACTGTAGCAGTTATTATTATTATTATTTGGGGTTTTATTTCTTTGATTCATATTTTAACTTGTACATACACAAAAGAGACACATAAAAATGTTTAATCAATCTTGAAAACAGTACTAGTAAAGATAGGTAAAAATTTGCTTAACATTAACTTATATACCCAAATACTCCATGTATGAGCGAACAATTATGAGCGAACAATTTTGTTGAGGAAAAATGAAGAAGCCCTCGCGACATATATCAAGCGCCGAGGAAAGAAAGGTTAGGCAAATACAATTATTATAACACAAGATAGAGTAGAGTGATAATGATATTACTATACACAATTTAATTAATACTAAATTATTACCTTATAGTATTCACCTTATTTCGTACATTCTATTAGAGGAACAAGTGATAACATATTTAGTTTAAAGCTTTTATTATAGACGGTATAGTTGATTTCCTATATCTTTCAGTTTTACAGCTAACTAAATTATAATTTTTATTAAGCCTATTGGGTCGTGTATTGAGCCGTAGATATGGTTTCAGCCATACACTCAATCTTTTGGATTTGACAATTTTTTGCCCGAATGATTTAAGCAATTTTTTATATCTCTCTTCTATGGTATCGATTCCTAACTTAGAAGCTATTAATTGGTGCTTATTTTTACTTACGTAGCAATTTTTGATTATTCCCAGACATCTACGCTCAACAGTGTTAATCTTTTGAATTAATTTTTTAGTTAGATTAAGGCTCATTACTTGGGAGGCATATTCCAAATTACTTCGAATATATGTTTTGTAAGCGTCTAATAATTGATTCTGATTAAACCCACAATATTTCATTTTTCTTAAGATACTATATACTAAGTTACTATATCTGCTTACGGTGCTCCGACCATCCGAAAATAAAGTTGTATGAAATCACAGTTGGTCATACCCAAAGGGTGCTTATCCGGCTGTATAAATACACACATAATAATAATAATAATAATAATAATAATAGTAGGTAACGCTCACCCTATACTCACTTATAGTGTATCAGACTTGGTTTGGGTGTTTTCTGTGTTTGGGAATGAGCGAGCGATAAGACGCGGTCGGCCCAATGGGACTGACTGCTGGTATCTGCTTACCAGTATCTCTTTTCGGGTCTCGCCGACTCGCCATCCTCGGAGACAGGGATAGTGGAGGAAGGCAAACAGTAGTAGTAGTGTTGTACTATTGCGTCTCGGGTCTTACCCATGACCCATACACAGTACGTTTCTATTGGTTTTGTATTTACCGCGAACATCTCATGAGTCCAGAATGCTCTTGGATGATTCAACCGTATACTAGCCCTGTTGCCGGACTACGCTATGGATAGAGATCTAATTATCGATCGTGCACTTTACATTACTATATTTAAACTCGAGCCATCGAGATGAATTTAACTGATTTGTAAGGCATGCAAGTGACATTTAGTAACTCTGACAGTACCAATATTCAGAGATAAGAAAGCACTACACACCTTCACCTATACTAACATACTATGATGAGTCAGGCCTATAGATACGAGTACGAGCTTCTGATCGTGCTGCTGGAAAGGAAGAAAATCGGACGTAGCGAATGCAGGACCGTGAGGCAGGCATTGAGAGCATAGATAAAGAGAGACAGTAACTGAAGAGAATCGCCAACAAGTGACGTTCGTTTCATTCAGAACTACCCCCACTCCCCACATTCTCACCACCAAACACACACTCCGCCATCACCACCCCCCTCTCTCCCCCACCTTAGCCACGGAAAACACGGCAGGGTAACTCACCGTAAGGACTTAGTGTTAGGAATTCTTCACATTACGTTCATTAGAAATCCCCTATTCATTGTTCTACCATTGAACCGGCCCTATGTCTTATGTCCGAATGGTTTTTGTACGACCGTCTTTTGTACGAATTTTCGATGTTCGAATTCGAGTCTTTTGTACGAAATATTTTTGTTCGAAATATTTTTGTATACAAGTTTTTTGTACGACTGTCAAATTGCGCACGAAAGCTGCAATCTGGCGTCAATCTGCAAATTAACGTTGAATGGGAATAAGTTACGAGTGTACAATTAAAAACTAAATCTTGCGACAATTGTGACTTTCAAGAAGAGGCAGTTTACAAAACAGCTAGAGTTAGAAATCTGAGTTTGGGTCTCGGGCAGGGCAGTTCAATTGTCGGTTTCGAAATATAGGTTTTAAAATGTCATATATAGACGCAAAAATTATTCCGGGACCCATAAAGAATCCCCAGGCTGTTCCAAAAGCCACAACATGCAGAGGAGAGTCGGATGTCGGACTCAGAGTCAGGCGGCGACGATATAATAGAAACAGATGATGTAATAATTCGTGCAAAAAACTTTCGTACATAAATAATTCGTACGAAAAACTTTCATACAACTTTCATTAGTACAACAAGTTTCGTACAAAATGCAATCGGTCATAAGACTCACCCCCATTGAACCACTGAACCACCAAGCCCTTCGTAAGGAAGGAAAACAGTAGTGAAGGTCACGTGTTGAGCTCATTTGTATACCTTTCCCTCAAAACGAAGGAAGAAAAAAGTGAAGGATACAGATTGACCTCAATTGTGTATCTTTCTACAAGCTATACTATCTCTGCCTTTGGAAGAAGAGACAGATAATATGTGATTGAGTTTGAGTTTGGCTTTATTCACGTGTCAGGTCATTCAGTGATACATACGTCACACCTCTGAATCCGGAAGCTGTGGTTCCTTAGAGCACACTCCTCCCAACGAGGAATTCTTAACCAGGTGGCGTTTCTGTCCTAGTCCTAGTGTAATATGCGGCGATTTTGTCTCAAATTCTAATTCTTTCCTATTCTTCCTAGGAAATCAATAATGTTATTTATTATTAAATATGTATAACCCTTCGCAAAAAGTTTCCACCCTCAAACCCGAAGTCATAGTTATAGTTGTGTAAATAAAAATTTATCTAGATCTAACTACCTGTTTTGAACCAGTTAGGTCCACCTTTGAGTAATTTTATTTTAAGTTTCTAAAATAATTACTATATTGTTCTTACAAATGCGAAACTAACTCACTCAACATCAACAAAATCGAAAAACAGTGTTGAAATTTGTATTATAATGCATGAGCTTTGTATGGAATTGCACTCACAAGAGAAGCACGCCGCATGTACTCTTTCGATTTTGAAAGCATTGCCTAAAATAAATTAAGCTGTACTTCGTTACACTAGATCCAAAATAACTCCACTGCATTTTGCGCCGAAGTTTATAAACATCGATTTTTTGCAATTGTACAACCCTGTAGCTCCTACAATTTTTGTGATCTATAAAACATTATCTAAAAATTTATTCATTTCAAAAATGTTCATTTTTTTTCAAAAATTGAAGTGTTTTCAGTGCATTCAGAAAAATCAGGGTTCCAAATTGTTTTCAATAATTAAGCTGCTCGAAATGGTAAAAACAAGTTTTTTTTATTTGAAAACGATGTTATAGAGATGACAAAACTTTGGAAATTTTGAAAATCGGACTGAAATTTTAGGAACTACAGGTTAGCAAATTTGCAAAAAATCGATTTTTTTTAACCTGATTGTGAGGGAACGGCGCAAAATGCAGTCGAGTTACTTTGAATCTGTAGTAAGCAAGCACAGTCTAATTCATTGTGGGTATTGTTTTCAAAATCGAGAGAGCACATGTGGCGTGCCTCCCTTGTCAGCAATACTAACGGCTTAGTCTATACCCCTGGGGAATTTACTAAACATCTTAGAGGCTAAATTAAACTTTTCCAGGATAAATATAATCTCGTCCGGACTAAATCAATTACGTTACTACTGACTGTAAATACATTGTCTGCTTAGAAATTACAAACTGTAAAAATTAATTATTTATTCAGTAGTCTATTTTTCTGATTAGATTATCAGTTGGTCAACAAAATTCTCTCATGAATCACATTTTGGCCCTGAGCACTGAGTTTGACACCGGTACAGAATTTCTTCAGTGTCTCTACCATAGATGGGTACTTCGGACTTTACAAACTAACAAAGTTTATCGAACAAATTGTCGTACTACAAATCCGATGTAAGTTCTAACTCGCAGATATGCTTATCTACTTATCTCAAATATTGGTGAATAAACTTCTCTTATCGTTAGTGTGTCGATAGACTCTAGTTGTCTTAGAAAGGAATTGCATGGACAACCGAGCATTAGAAGAAATACCTGGATGTCGCAACAAATGGAACTAGCTATAATAAAATACCGCATGACTCCTAACTTGACAATCTAACTCGGTTGTCCCTGCAAAAGTTACCTACCGTATACCCTGTAATAGTACTATCCAAATTTGGACCTCTCAGACCCGCGTACTATTAAAGACCCGCATACTATTACAGACCTGCGTACTACTACAGACCCGCGTACTAAAGTAAATGTACAAATTCCCAGTTTATGAAAATTATTTTCTCCAGCTATCACCTTGCAAACAACAAGATTATCAAAACAGATATAATATTTACAAATAGCAAAAACCAATAATTTAAATACAAAAATTATTAATGAAAAACTAGAAATAAGATATATAGGTATATACTGAAATAGTTTATGAAAAAAATTAATTCATTTCTCTCTACCCGGGTACTAAAACAGACCCACGTACTATTACAGACCCGCGCACTATTCAAACTGAGGCCTCTCAGACCCGCGTACTATTACAGGCGCGCGAACTATTATAAGATATACGGTATGTAATTCCATAAAGCAAGCAGGCGTGCTTGGGTGAGCGGTTAGGACTGCAGACTGTAACGAAATTTACAGTCTCAGACCCGGCTTCAATCCTCGGCCACTGCTAATCCTTTACGGCTCGGTGTTGTACGGTAAACGTCACTGGATGGTTGATTGAAACCCAATCTCCTTCGGTGCTACTTAGTGACCACTACTTACTGTAGGGGCCTAGGGAATGAGACTCCTTTACTGTGGAGGAGGGGACGGGGATAGGTGAAAGGGTACAAAGACCGAGACGATCTAACGCGGTAACCTCCTATTTCCTCACCCACAGTGACTGGTTGAGTCTGGTTGTATGAACTTCGGTTAAATCGACCCAATGAATAAATTATTATTATTTATTATTATTATTAATTCCATAAAGCAAACTTCGTAAATAATAGGGTTGCCGGTCACTCCCTCCCCCCTTCGGACATTTCCCTCCCAAAGCGTGCCGCGAGTACTAAAGTGCACCAAGCATCCTTCCTGTATCAAAATTATGTCATTAACAGTAGTGACTTTATGTTTTGAGGAGTGTCTTTCCAGAAATTTTATGCATCAGAGGATATTCCGACAAATATGCATTAAGAAGTAGGTTATAACTAAATAACTAAAATGATTGTTTTCCCCATTTAGAAGTTACTAGTTTATAAATTTATTTAATAAGCATTTTTTAAAGAAATGCGACTAAACATTACACTGTCGTCGTAATTCAGCTTACAGGTATCGCCAGTGTATGTAGTGTCTGTTCGTAGTGACTATATTGGTTGGAATTTATTTCTTTGAGACGCGTTTCGTAGTGTCTAGTTTCGGCGAGGGAATGTTTCGTACACAGATGAAATATGTGTGGTCACTGTTTAACTAATTAGTGCAGTGGCAGTTTTCACTGTTCAGCTTATTGGCCATAAATATTGATGTTATTTCGTTATCAAATAATTATTAAAATGGTTTGTTTTATTGTTTATAAAATTAGCAGTAGTGATACTAGTTCTTCTTATTCGTTTCAAAACAGTCAGAAGTAGTCGTAGGAAAGAGCCATGGCGATCCGCAACAGATGCTATTCTTTGATAAATAAACCATTTTTATCTCGATCAAGACGCGCGAATTGTCGTTTGTTTGTTTGTTAGGACAAGGAAAGATTTCATATTTATTAAAATATAGTAAACTATTTTTACCTTACGTTTATGAATAAAATTATTTTATTTTTAAAAGAATGTGTACATGTGTATATGTGTAAAAGCGTTTAACTTGAATTTTGTGATAAATACGCGGTACAAGAAGGTACACTGATTAAAACCTGTCGGAAGTGCTAATTACGCTCGTGTTAGGTACGGGAGGCCTATTAACTCAGTTGTTTTGATTAACAGAAGGCAAGAGAAGTACTTGGTGGGGGTATACGGACACTTTTCCCCCGGACATCTTCCCCCCGGACATTTCCCCCCCGGAAATTGTCCCCCCCCCGGACATTATCCCCCCGCACTTTTTCCCTCAATGCAGTAACCCCGGACATTTTCCCCCCAGTCCCAAAATAAAACTAATGGTATAGACAAGTACACTGAAGTGTTAAGGAAAATTGATGTTTTAGGAAAATATTGCAAATATAGTCATCTAAGACATCATGTTTAGTTTTTAGTATTTTTGCGACAGCGCAAGATTTGCTTATAAATATTCACTTTTTATTTTACCTAAATTATTTTATAGTACCCGAGAAAGTAAGTTTTTAAGTTTAGTGCTATTGATACCTTACCATTATTAATGAATTAAATAGTTGAGTTTTTCACTGTCTTATTACCCCTTATCTTGTAACACAGCATTTTGTACGATGTCAGCATACTCATGTACAAAATTTTTAGGCACATGGGAGAAAAAGTGTAGCACATATATTTCACAAATTTTTAAGTTTGCTAGCAACTATTAACTTTAAAGAATATTACTATGATCTAAGCTGCTTTTGTTTCAATATCCATTTCTACGTTTTTGAATTTATATTTTATGTTTCACTACGCAATATCGCTTAATAGTTAATAATTTTAGATTGAATTCGATTTGTGGGTAAAGCGATTTCAAATTAATCTCCGATTACTCGGTTCGAAAGTAAGTAATGAATCGTCACTTTATATTATAGCCATATGCATCTTAGAATCGTAAATAAGGGTACGGGGGGAAAACGTCCGGGGTTACTGCTTGGGGGGAACATGTCCGGGGGGATAATGTCCTCGGGGGAAAATGTCCGGGGGAAAGTGTCCGGGGGGAAAATGTCCTACAACCCTTGGTGGGCAATGAGAAATAACTTGGGATGCAGTATGAAACTTTTAATAATGGAGGTGACTAAAAGATTATATGCTTGAAATGGCTCTAAAAGACAATTCCGCGTCCGGCAGTCTGTAGGCTTGAAGAGTAAAGTTTTGAACAACTTGACTCAAGAGTGAATTCAATGCGATTAAATTTTATTCTCTCTAATCTTCTCTGAATTAAACTTTTGATAACAAATATAAAATTTAAAATATACTTTGGGTTGTTTTGGATTTCGACTACTGCCGCATTCTGTTCATTGTCAAATATCTTGCTTAAATCTAACTATCTCTAAACACAATAACACAAATCATTTCATTAAATTATTTGTGAGTTTTGCATTTCACTTCAAATTGGTCGATCGCATTTATGGATTTAATTCCTATGGAAGAATTAAAGAAAATAAATCTAAATGCAGTTTATGAATTGAATCTATATACTCATGTTATTGTTTTGATGGAGTATGTATACTCTACATGAACTTGAATATTACAAATGAATGAGAATCTGAGACTCAAACATAAACAAAAACATTGCATCTCATGCACCAACATGCCATCGAAAATTGATTACTTATTTTATGCATCAGCATTCCATATTCATTATTGATATTGCTATACAAAACCTAGACTAATTAAAATACTATTGCTAATGTCCGCATCGCAGATGAGTGACATCAAAAATACTTTTAATATTTCTTAAACTACGAAGTTGTAACTTACAATATGTACACAATACATTTCTGCATATGAGTATATGTGTGTGTATATGTGTTAATAATATGACCACATTGGGGTGAATGCAAACTATTTTAAATGGAGTTTGTTTCACTTTTACGGTTCTGATCGCTAGTAGGAAAAGAAAATAACAGTTATCAATTCATTCACACAATTGTTTCTTTAAAAGCGTGTGCTACAAGTTACCGCGTCTTACTAAATTTCGAGTTTTGATGTTTAGTTTTATAAAGCGTATTAAAATCAAACTTGCATTTTGAAAACAAATATTGTCTTGTACTCGTACCGTAATAGGTACAATAAAATGTATTCTCTGGATATAAATTCGAGATACCTGGGTAAGGCAACAAACAGTTCCATATCCATGCAACCAAATGGACACGGGCAAGCTTTGGACAGCCCTAGCCAGCTATCTCGACTTTGTATTCAGAGCATACATTGCAACAGACTATATTTCAAATATTTTCCTCATCCAAACTGGAATTGTGTAATTATACTATCTGGTTGTAGGATTATTCCTACGCGGACTGTTTCTACCCATGACTAAACCTAGGAATTTCCTACCCATGCACAAAAAAAGAAACTATACATCGCGCGTGTTATAACTTTGAGTTATTTTAAATATATAAAGACAACTTTATTCAACAAAAATAAAATTGACACTGTCCTACAACTAGGATAGCCCAATGGACTGAGTATACGATTCAAGATGCAGCTTTGATGTACTACGGTGGCTCGAAAGCATCTTCAAAGCTTCTAATTGTCATCAAGGTCATCATAATCCTTTTTTAATGAGTCTCAGCCAACTTTGTACTGCAATCTTAGATTTCTTTACGGAGAGTATGCACATCAAATATTCAGCCTGCGAAACAATCCTCAACGAAACCAGGCGCACTAAGAAACGCGTGTCAAAGAATAAATTCCTACCAACCACGCCCTTACCAAACTTCTCACTACGAACATTACCCAATCCAGCTTACAAATTTTTCATATTCTTGAAAACGTTTAGGAATTCACTTTGATGGATGGATAAACTCGCTTCTTTTACTGAAGTAATGTTGATACTTGGAGGAAAATGTCCTCGGTTACGAGTTGGGAGGAAAATATCCGTTTACCAAATAATTCTGTGTCCGTAGTACATGCAGTAACTAAAAACAACACGGAAGAGTGTTCCATTAATATTCCACAACGGAAAAAATGTAATTCCTGAACTTGAAATTCTGTCTGAAGCTCTTGACAAATTTTTAAAGAGAATGTCTTGATCATCCACCAAATCTAACTATGTAGTATGTAATTTGTGAAGAATGGTTTAGTTTATACGAGTTTGTATTGGTTTTTTCTCATTTTATTTAGTTGTGTACGATAAATGCTAGGCAAATTATTAGTTTCTACCTATTTTTGGGTTTCAATATTTTACCAATTAAGAAACTTGTTTTCTGCAGAGCAAGCTGGTAATCGAATATTTTGTCTTTTCTAGGATCATTCAACCTGAGATTGCACAAATAACCGACTCGTTAATTAAATCTTTGAATGCCAAAAAGTCTATTGATTATTTAAAAGGCGTTTTAGACAAACAACAAGTAGAAAAGGTCCTGATTCCAAATTTGGAAACATTTTTAAAAGAAGATCCATGTTGGTCAGTTGGTACAGAAATCGATTCTTCAATGTATACGTCGATTATTCATCTGGATCTTGCAATTTATCTGCTTTACGATGGTAACAAAGACGACGCTATTGAACATTTCCGAGCACAAAGCATTCCTACCAAAGAATTTCCATTTTTGAAAATAAGCCATAGTAAACTAGAAGGATTTTTGAGAGCTACTGGACTAAAATCATCATTTGATCAAGAATTTGAGAATCAGAAAGTAAGGCTGCCTACAATTGAGCAAAGCAAAATTTGTGAAATTGTTAAACTAGTACAAAAAACAGATAGCAAAAGCATTGGAGATATTGTTACTCTGTCGGAATTTGACGAATCGGACTTTAAAAAAGTAAATATTTTTCCACTGGACGCATCGAAACGGATTATCCACTACCCAATTACAACAGGTTATACATTACCTCTGCCTACTAAACTTAAGCAAGCGTGCTAATTTTAAAATGCTTCGATGTTATTGATGTAATAATAATAATAATAATATCCCGGGCAGAATCCAGTGGATTTAAGACTACAGTCTTTTGCTTTCCCGGTTGTCACTACAGTAAAAACTGTTATCACTCTGAGAAACTTGAATCAGACGTATGTTTCCCGAAATTCCATCCCTTAAATTCGTCGAGTTTATTC
This sequence comes from Dicyrtomina minuta, assembly GCA_949802685.1. NCBI lineage: Eukaryota > Metazoa > Arthropoda > Collembola > Symphypleona > Dicyrtomidae > Dicyrtomina > Dicyrtomina minuta. The sequence continues at coordinate 10,306 of CATKUY010000292.1, forward strand.
TTAAAAGTGTTCACACCACAAGTATTCACTTTGGCATTTTTTACTTCACTAGGGAGCTTGTTCCACTCACTCACAACCCTCTTCGTAAAAAGGTGATGTCTGGCACTAGTTGATGTTTTTTCACTTTTTAAAAATGGAGCATGTCGGCTTGCGTTATCAATGTCAAAAAAAAGTAGTAGGGTCTATATCATACTTTCCATTAATTATCTTGAAAGTCTCTATAAGATCCCCTCGTTTTCGTCTGTCACTTAGTGAAAGGATTCTTAGTTTATTTAATCGTTCTTCATATGATAGATTTCTCAGACATGGCAGCAGACGAGTAGCTAATTTCTGCACTTTTTCAATCACTTCACTAACTTTTTTCAAAATCGGGTCCGTAATTATGTTACCATATTCCAAGACAGGTCGAATAAAAGATACGATTATTCTGCGTAAAGTGTTGAGATCCATATACTTAAACGTCCGCTTGATTTGCAAACAAATGGATTTGGCTTTCCTCGCTGCAACTTGGCAATGTTCAGTAGATCTAAAATTGTTATTAAGGTATACCCCAAGGTCCCTTTCGCAGGTCGAGCTTTCTAGTGGCTGGTTGTTGCAGGAGTATATAGGGTGCTCGGACTTGAACTTTCCGAAGTGGACAACATGGGTCTTTGAGGTATTGATTTCCATATAGTTTTCTCTGCACCACTCTTCAAGGTTATTGAGATCGCGTTGTAACTGGTGGAAGTCATTGTCAGTCTTTCTTGCCCTGTAGATTTTAGAGTCATCGGCGTACTGTTTAATTGAACTCTTGATGATTTCCCCCATCTCATCCACATATAGTAAAAATAAGATAGGGCCCAGTACCGATCCCTGTGGACAACCGCTTATTACTGATCTAGTGGTTGACACATGCCCATTGACAACGACTTGATACGTTCGACCTTTCAAAAAGTCTTCTATCCATTCGATGAGGTATTCGTCTAGTTGTTACCGATTGCGAAGCTTCTGGACAAGTCGTTGATGAGGTAGTTTGTCGAACGCCTTTGAAAAGTCAACATAAACACAATCCACAACATGCCCTAGATCCGTAAGTGCTGTGACATCATTAAAAAACTCTAGCAGATTGGTAAAACATGATCTTCTGGGCGAGAAGCCGTGTTGATGCTTCGCAAAGTTGCACCTTGCAAACACTTGCTGCCTTACAAACTGCTCAGCTAGTTTGCAGCACACTGAGGTTAGACTAACTGGCTGATATTTGGTGGGATCTCCTTTTGAACCTCCTTTGTGAATGCATGTCACATTAGCACATTTCCAGTCATCAGGAAGTTTTGCCTGATCAAAAGAGGCTTGAAAAATTAAGGCAAGTGGAACACTAAGAATATTGGCGCATTCCTTTAGAACCATAGGATGCAAATTGTCAGGACCAGGAGCCTTATAGGGATTTAATTGCTTCAGCTTGTGGTACATTTCTATTTGATTCACTTATAATTTACACTTGTCTTGGGAATTATTGGAGGCGCTTGCTTTTTCACTAGTTAACTCACTTTCAACACTTTCGCGCACAAACACCTTTTCAAACTCGTCGGCAAGCGCATCAGCTACTTCAGTAAATGAGGTTGTAACCTTGCCACTGCTTTTGGTAAGGATTGGAATAGCAATCCGATTTTTCTTGAAAAATAATAAGGTTCCTCTTCCTGTATGTAATGCTAGTCCTTCGATTAAGTAGTGATCATATTGTGGCGGAGCATGTTGTAAAATAGCTTTATCATGGTCTCTGCTTGTGTTTGTGCAGTTTAAAGTCACATCGAAAGAGTATCAATATTTTATTTTCTATTAAATTTGGTTTTCAAAGACGCATCTTCGCGTCGGTTTTAGATGCTGCGCTTTAACTCATTGAGCATCTAATAGAATGTTTTTGTTTTGTCCGTCCGTCTGTGTGTGTGTGTCTGCCTGTCTTCCTTTTGTTTGGTGTACGCTGCAGGTCGCGTTTTTGAACCAATTTTATTCAAATAATGTCTCAACGCTCACAAATACGATATAATGTAGATGCGCTTTATAGTGTTGTGTTATAAAAAGAGTAAGTTTTTCGTAATTAACAGTCAATGGGACCAACCTCAAAATTTTTTGCACTGTCATTGTAGAATAAAGAAAATTGTAATAAAAGTTCTTATATGAAAAGAAATTTCACTGAAGCGTTTTAGTGATTTCACATCGGTTTTAAGTTGACTTACCCTTTTATATTTTAACTACTAATTAAGTAGCCTATAACCGCTAAACTGCCTCAATAGTGAACTATTCAGTTAGAGTGTCATAACGAAAAATGTTAACAGAAACCAAATATTATGAGTAAAATTAAATTTTTTTTATTTTGAGTTTTTAGTAGGACAAGAACAACTTGAAATGTTTAACTGCGAGAAGAAATTGCTAGAAACTGATGACTTTTTGGAGCTTAAAGAACTAGTTTTGAGACTTAATAACTTAAGCATGGGATGCTCTTCTGTGTCAAAACTTTTCAGCGAATGGGAACTGCCAGTTCCAATTCAACACGCCACGGAAAAGATTCCGGCTGGAGCTCTTAAAGACTATGTTCATATTTTGGTTGCCAAGTCTAGACAGCATCTCAATATGCACGTAAGCCGTGTACTTGCCTATGCTTAACTTTTTACCGTAGTTTTTAGTCTTAGGCGAAAGTATTATCTAAAAGCTTTGTCTCAATTTCACTTTTTAGAACTTTGTACAAGCACGACAAGCTCTCCAAATTGCCAACGCGGAGCTTGAGGAGTCTTTACGAGCTGGGGCGTCATGGGTCTATGCTCAGTACAGTGTACGAAAACTTGGTCAAATGCTTAAATGGGAAATTTTATTGGTAGATATTTCCGATATGATTTTAAATTGGTCTCCAAGTGTTAGCGGTTCTCCTCATCTGTTAATTGATCGATGTAAAGAATGCATTCGGTTTCTGGAAGATCCTGCATCAGAAGTTAACCCAAGATCTGAAATATTAGAGAATGTCCTGATGGCTTTGATTAATTTAGGAGAGTTTAAATTTGTAGCCAATTTTGAAGAAAAACAAAAACGGTAAGGTGGGTATTACCCAGCCATTATATTTTATCTTGAATGAATTTAGCACGAGGTTGTAATTATGCAGGTGATTATTACAGGACGCCTATTTAATGGTATTGTTTCAATATGCGTCTGCCTCCTTCTTTATCCATTACAGTTCTAATTTTATTCAGTGTTATAACTGAAAAATGCACGTGTAGCATTGTTTACTGTAATAATCGGCACTTTATTAATTGGTTGCCGCGACGTAGGTAGAGGTTATAGATGTTAAGATAAATGGGGAAACACATTGATTCAAATCATGTAGGATAATTTATAAGTAGGAGTAGGTCATTGGTGTTCACTATTGGTTCGTCATCTGGCCACAATTTGCATTGTACACTGGTCGCAGGGGCGACAACACGTACAAAAATGTTGCTCCTCCGTCTACTTGTCATAGCTAGTGTTCTACTAGTACAAGGGTTTAAATTATACCATTTTACGGGCATTTTAGAGCATATGCGGGGTCTGCAGTTTGGAGTTTGACGACTTCCAGACTCAGACCGCAAGGATTGCAGTGTGAAGTCGGAAGACTCTCACGCTCAGCCCCAGTTCGATCCCCAGCTCTGGTAGGCTAGACCCGGTTGGCTCTGTGTGATAAAGTACGAGCCGGGCCACAGGCACTTGTGTCTGTGCTCTCTATAGTCACCCTTGGTTGTGAATACAGAAAGAGTGCTTCTGGGGGTAAAACAGTAATTTGAAATTGAGGGATTGACTCGCCCTGAACCTGCCCAGAAACACTATTCATCCGGAACTGTGGACCGCTAGATCTACTAACTAGTAGTACTAGATGTGTCTTTGTTAAGAAAGTAAAAAAAAAATACGGTTTGAGTTTGGGGATAGTGAGGAACAAGCGGTTGCAATTGAGTTGGAGAAGAAAGGAATTTACGAACCCTGTATTAAGTATTTCTTGGAGAAATGGAATTTACAAAGTATAGAAGTGACGGGTCTTTATATTGGAGCACGTGTGACCATTACAAACTTTTTTATGAAGTGGGCTAAATCTTTCAGTATACCGTCTGCAGTTGTAGATGATATTTTAATACACGCTCTTCGAGGATCAATTATGATTTATAATCATTATTTATATACTTAAAATTTATTTATGCATTACAACGTGTTGAATTTCTTTTAAAATGTTTAAATTGTATTTAAGAATGTATTGTCTTGTATACTGAGCTGTGAAGCTATTGAAATTGTGCCACAGTGAGTTTTTCTCTCTAATAAACCTACTAAACACGAACATAATTTTTTGTTAAGAATAACTGATACTTGTGTACTAAGATAATAATACTCGGGTGTAAAAATTTCGTCCTCGGGCTAGTTTCAAGAATTTGCTTTAGAAGTAATAAGAGAAGCTCAACAGGCTGTGCAGTCATGAATACCGTTGCGTTGTCCAAGACAGACTAATGGAAGTCTCGAATAAAGGGCCTAAGTTGCTATCAAACACCTCATATCTACTGTATGTATAGAATAAAAAGATATTTATAGAAGTGGTGAGGTTTAAATATGTGTATGTTGCTACAGTGGTGGAACCTAGATAGGTACAAGTGAGATATCAGTGGTAAAAGGTGCAATATGAGACTGCAGTTTAAAGGAAAAGGCTGGTATAGACTGCACAACTCACCGCTCATTTATCATGAATATGAATGTATCTGACATGCATTTAATGTAATAACTGCCCCAACGTAATTTAGCTGGATGCTTCAAAGATTCGGATAGCTGTGACAGGTTGTTTTTAGGAAGTAGGATGGACTTGTGTCACATTACCTTTAAGCAAGAACTGGACTAAGGACACTTCGCGTCTATACTATTTTACTAACTTCCGATTTCGCGTAAAATATGCTTCACCCTAAAAGTACCTAAAAGTCATTAGTCTCTGTAATTCGTTCATAGTTATGAATGAAACTTTTAACTAACCATGAAAGAAAAGCTTCATTCATAACTATGAACCAATTACAGGGACATGACTTTTAGGTACTCTTGGGCGGAGAATATTTTACGTTCTTTAGTAAAAAAAAGTGCAGCAGAGTTTACATCCCTGGACAGAACTCTCAACTGCTTGTGCTTGCTACGTGCATGTTACGAGACGGGTTCAGGACTGACAACCAAGGTGCATTTTTAAAAAATAAATCTCAATTTGGAGTAAAATATTCTTCTTCCTTAAGTCCCCTAAAAGTGATAAGTCCCTGCAATTGGTTCATAATTAATTATGCACTTTTAATTAATCATGAAAGAGAAGTTTCATTAAATCAAATGCAGTTTTTTGCAAAATTTATTTAAAAACATTAGGCTTATAGGCTGACTTTGAATTTTCTGCAATAAACAGAAGTGAGCGAAACAGAGGTCAGGTCAAAAACATGACCTCTGTTTTTTCGAAGCTGAAGAAAATGCGTATCGTCACAATCTCATACATTGCACAAATTCCCGTTAAACCTTAATGTAAATACGATACGAGGTAGGAGTGAATTACTACAATGTCATCGTACTATATTTACTGGAACAGTAATTTCGGTACTGATATAGCCTGCTAACAGGACAAACGGCATTGGCGTACAGTAAATTGTAATATTTTTTCCATTTTTGTGATAGTTGGCCGTTTGTGGAATTCCTTGGTCTCGTCTCCCGAGTTTGTAAAGATTTGGCGGATAAGAAAGATGTATCATCTTCATATCGAGATTTGTGGGCAGCAGGTGACACGTTTATTAGATTTTATATTTGGTTTTAATATACCTGTTTTATTTTTGATATGGTATACTAGGAAATGTTTTATCGTTGCAGTGCTACCGGTTTGTATGAATTCAACGGGAATAAAAATTCAGCGTGCATTAGGAAAAGAAGGAATTTTATCCAACCGATCTTCGTTAATGTGGGTGCTAGATCGTGTTTGCTCATACCATCTTATTACTGTGTTTGTGTCTCTGTTATCAAGACTGCATAATCATATTTTAGATGATGCAGCAGTTCAAATACAAACAGAGTTACTACAAGTATGGCCCAACATACTAGATGAGTAAGCGTAATATTAAGTGTTGCAATTGAGCAACTTTTGGTGTTTTATCAGTCTTGCATTATAAAACGTCTTTGACTCATTCAACTACTAATTACAATAAAACATTTTTTTAATTTTTAGCGTTACCACAGGATCCTCGTTAGAGCTTAAAAGTCGAATATCTGGCAGTTCAAAACTAAACATACGACAAGTTCAGGATTTCCTTTTTCATTTATTACACATATCTCTAATTCGTAGTGAAGAAACTATGTGGCTCAAATGTTTGGGAGACGTTCACTTAGCATCCGGAAATCCAGGATTAGCTCTTAAGTCGTATTTGGAACATTTAGCTATCTGCACGGACTTCTTTGAGAAGCACAGTTCTATCCACTGGAATGACAATCATCTTTTTCGTAAAATGATAAAATGCTGCGAAGGTCTACAGTGCTTTACACAGGTAATATTTTTGCGCGTGGACGATTCAGTTTGGCCCTCCCGGACGTGGCTAAATGGGTGATCGGACATTTTTCCCCCAGACATTTTCCCCTCGCACACTTTTCCCCCGGTTAGTAACAGTAGACCTTTTCCCCCAAGTCCTAAAATGCAAGAGAGAAGATGCAATGTTGTAAGCTATAGGACTAGGAGATGGTCTTGAGTAATATTTCACGATTTGCTTACTAATTACTATGCAAATTTTAATGTTCCGCAATCTACAAACCTGCATGCGAACTTTTAATAACTATGTCGTTAATCAGACCGGCAAGAAAAAAGTTGTACACAAATCCGCTTCGGTTAAATCTGCATCAAAAGCTTGAAGCAGTTTCACTGTCATATAATTCCTATTCTTGAGTAATTTGGTAGGAATTTCAATGGTTTTAGAAATAATTAAAACTGTTAGGTCGAAAAAAATCGCACACGAAGGGTTTTTGCACATCAAACAAACACCTTTTCCACGCTTGCGGTTTAATTAAGTTAAATGAAGTACATTCAGCGAGAGTAAAATTATAACACATATTCTTATAACCCAAAATTTCATAAGTGAACACCTTATCTTACAGCACTGTGCACTCTAATATAATTAGGAGTTTGGGGGGAAAATGTCCGCTCTTACCTACCGGGGGAAAGTGTCCGGCGGGGGGGGGGTAAATGACCGGAGGAAAATGTACAGGGAGACTTTGTCCTACAACCGGCTGAATGTGGCACATGGTGCCACAAAAGTAGTCAAAGAAATTGTATTTGATACTGTACTAATGATTCTGTATTTTTATTGATTAATGATTCAATGTTTGTGAGTTTCCGATTTTCATGGGTTTTTGTTTTTAGATGCTGAGCTTTAGCTCATAAGCATCTATTAAAATGGTTTTTAGATGCTGAGCATATATAGAAATGGTTTTGTCTGTCTGTCCGTCCGACCGTCTGTTGGCCGTGCTCTACAGGTCACAGTTTTAACTTATTTCTTTGCAACCACTTTTAAACTCAAAAATGCGAGCAAGAGGTGCCCTAATGTTTTTGAGGGTAATCGGACCATCTACTTAACCGCAATTAACAGATGAGTGGACCCATGTCAAAAATCAGAAAAGTGAGCTTCTAAAAACGACTGGAATGCATGTAAACACACACAACAAATGCACAAAACTCATATACATAACATTGTGTTTAAATTCTGCCGCGCAAATACAAGTATTCCAACCTACGCTGCAGTGCAGGCAGTGGTCATTTGGTCTCTTACTTCACGCTTACAAAAATAGGAGTGAATTGACTACTTTACTGTTAATTTCTAACCACTTTCTTGTTACTCCGACATCCACAGTGAATCCTGTTAACCACGGTCAACAGGATAATGGTTAGTGATTCACAGTGAAAACTGTTAGACTGAGTATACTAGAACGGTGTTGGATCACGCAAGACTAATCCTGTTCAACGATTTTATTAATTAAAAAATAACACCAAAAACTGAAATCGTACCCTTGGATTCGAACCCACACCCTTTGGAATACGAACCTAGCTCCTTAACCACTCGACTGTCACAACACATTAACTATGAATTACTAGAAATTATATTTTCATTTATTTTAACAATCACACTGTGCTTAAACAAGATAATTTCATTAGAAACAGATCGAAGAAGTAACATTTTTTATAGTCTAGACTATTTTTCGAGAGTATTTTTTGTTTCCCCCACGCTTAACGCCATCCCTTTCTACACAGTGCACATACAAAGAAAAGGGGACAAAGTCAAAATCGAAGAAATTCATCTCCAGGACTCAATTTCCTCCGGATTTAACTGAAATACAAAGAGCTAAGTTCCATCTAATTAATACGTAGGCTGAAAGGCACTATTTCCATATTTTTCCGACTGGTAGGTTGTAAGATACTAGCAAACAATATATTTTGTTAGGATTCGAGGATGCCAAATTAAAAAAACAAGACAACACCCACACTAACGGACCAGATCGCGGTGATGGTGAATCAGCAATTACAGACGATGACTTAAAAAATTATCATCAATCGCTGCTAATGGTATTCTGCACACGGTCAACATGATGCTTCAAAAACTGGAGAAAGAAATAACCGATAAAATAGAAACTCTGGAAAACAGCGTCAACAGCAAGGTAACCATTCTGAACGATATTGTTGTTAAACTGGAAATGCAGAGTGACAACGGGCGGCAGAAATCTTTTACTTCAAGGATCATCTAGCGGGCTTAATAGAAAACAATAGTGACATACAACACGGAGGAACCAATAATGAACTCGCTGATAAACTGGAAGACAGTAAGGTTGCTCTCTTAGACCTCAAAATCTCTGCATTAGAATCCCAAATTGAAGTGGAACAATCTCCTATTGTAGAAGCAAAAAACCAGCTAGCGGGCTTACAGGGTAGGTTATGAGGGGTAGAAAAGGAAAACAGAAATAAAGAATTCGGGATATCGTTACTGAAAGTAAACAAGTTAGCTAAAGAAGACACCCTAGTCCTTCTGTTATAATCTTGGAATATACACGACCAAGTATGAGGTTAAGGTTGCTCGAAGAGCCAGAGTGTCAACAACAGGAAACCCCCCCTCCCCCTGATATTCGTTAAGTTATGAAGCAAAAAAATTCGTCATTTTCTCAAATGACGACCATTCATTTAAACTCAATTGCAACATAAAATCCTACTGCAATAAAAAAAACCACGTAAAGTTAAACTTCTTTATTAAAAGAGTACGTTTTAGCCTTTTAGCTCGTGTATTTCTGTTTAAACTTGCTGCCTTGTGGCCGTCGAATACTCTTATCCTTTGTAGCCCACATATATTTAGAACGTTTAAGGTTAGTGTGAAGTCAGCGGACGGGGATCTTATGCTGGTGGAAGTATTCTTGTTTTTGTAGTTAGCAACAATAATATAAAATCGTTTTAGCTAGATAATTAAATACTTCAAAACTTACAACTTTGGGCATCCTGTGCTTTCTTCGTGCTTATTTTAATAGGGTTAACAAAACTAACAAATCACAGGAATAGATAGCATAGTGTTCCAGTATTTATAAATACATGTAGTAACATACAAAGCCTGAATTATACTTGTTACTCTTATCATCTGAATAAATGAGGATTTGTATAGAAAATTTTGTTTCATTGGCACACTAAAACGTGGTCGTCATTATGTCATCATGTCGTCATTGCATTGGTCGCCATCGTCATTGTCGTCATTTGAAATCTGGTCGTCATTGGACTCCCTAGACACACCCGTTGTCCTCGGAGTTCAGAGCGAGTCTCGCCGTATACCTATTTTGCTCAAACGAAAAAAATAGGGCGACAATACATGGGGGTACATACGGAGCTGAGAGCTTGTCTAGTGTCGCCAATAAAAATACGCATGAAAACTTTTCACGAATTTACATTAGAAGTTAAGGTACCTTTCTGTGTACGTTCACAGGGCAGCCTGGTATAGTGGTCGTGGTTTGGGCGTTTGGGACAGCAGTGTGGAATTGGAAGATCTCCATGCTCAGGTCTGGGCTCCAGTTTTCGAGTACCAGCTCCGCTTTTCGGCATCTCCTCTCCTTGTCACGTACATACGTATATGGCTCATACATGGCAACGGTTCGTCCGTAAATGGCGTCATTCAAATATCACCATTTTACCGATCCCCTTTATTACTACATGTCAAGGACATACGTAGATGGCTCAAAGATGGTAAGGGATCGTCCGTAAATGACCTCTTTCAAATACCACCATTTTACGGATCCCCCTTTATTTGTACATGTCACTTAGTTAATATATGTCTAGATGGTGAGGAGTCTTCTATAAATGACGTCCTTCAAATATAATAATTTTAGGTACTCCCTTTCATTAGTGTAACCATTTCTTATACAGGTGTCGTGTATATGTATGGATTCTAACGGATCGGATATTCGCCTATCCGATCCGATACTTTTCGGATCCGAAGTAAACCGGAGAAAAAAACATTCATCCGTATCCGATCCGAACTACGTTCGGATCGGATAACTGCCTAACCGATCCGTCATAAAATTTATCCGTATCCGATCCGATCCGATGTTCGGATATCCGACCTTATCCGACCCTATCCTTATTATATAAAGAGATGAACTAAATTAATAATAAAATAAATAAAGTTTAATTTTTGAAATAGTTTTCTTGACTTTAAGATGGATTTGGAAAAATTAGAAATAATTACGTAGCAAAAATTTCATTTCCCTTTCCACTATTTAGTACTTACTAAATGCAAAATTTTAATTTCGGATTTATTTCTATGCTACATTTTTTGTCAAAAATAAATTAGCCGATATTACAATGGCTTTAATAATTATTTTATCACTCAAGAATGCAAAATAATATAGACTTTTTATTGTTAGCATTGAATTATTCGATTCAGAATGACTTCAACGAAACCTGCCGCTCAGCTGCATGTACAAAATTGAAACCAACCGTAATAAAACACGCAAATTGTCGTTGCATGAGTTCACAGTTCACAGCAAAAAATATAGTAAAATGTTGTTTTCTATTGTTTTTATCTTATGTGATAACCTGAACAATGATTTTACAACGCGCTATTATTGATTTTTTGGACTTCGGATATCCGCGGATATCCGTTTCAATATCCGTTTGGATATCTGTATATCCGATCCGATCAACTTCCATAAACGGATCGGATTGTGGGCAATCCGATCCGACCAATATCGGATACACAAGTCAACCGATCCGATCCGTTATCCGAATTATCCGAAATCCGATCCGAAATATCCGATCCGTTAGAACCCATATGTATATGGGATGTTACTAGTCTCCAGGCATATCCCTTACCCGACCGATAGTCATTAATGAAAGTTCCCGAAAGTTTCACTCTTTTAAATGAAATATGTAAAGTCCCTAATGATATTGAATGGAACTTTTTCCATTTAATTAAAAAAACAAAATTTTTAAACTTATTTTAACTACTCGTATTCTTACCATGCGTACCCTTACTACTCGTACTCTTAGAACTTCTACCCGTACCACTCGTATCTACACCACCAGTATCCAGCCTACTCGTAACATGCATTGTTGTACTAGAAGCATTCGTACGGCACTACTGTTTCCAAGCCCAAAGCTTCGAATCTTAATTGCACCCTCCAGTAACCCCAAGACCACTTGTACCAGCAAAACTCTAACCACCTCAGTTCCGTCCCGCCTAAATAATAAATCCTTGCTCGCGGCCACGCATTAAATAAAATGAGAAACTGAAGTAGAAGGGGAGTCAGGCGCTGTCCTAATTTGAGCGTTGCAAAAATAGGGTTATACTCTTTTAAAGCAAATATTCGCTTTAAGCTCAGCATCTACTTCGGGCCCCGGTCAAAAATTTTGTCGATTTGTTTTCGTAAAATATTCATTCGGTAGGTACGTGAGCCATCAATGCCCACGATATTTACAATTTTTAATCATTATGAATTTCTTAAGGGTTTGGACCCTTTCATGGATTTAGCTGTACACTAATGAAATGACTTTTTAATTTTGTTACTATGGTATGTTGAAATATAGTATCAGCGATACACAATGCTTGATACACTTCTACATGACCTTGTTGTTTAATAAGTTGACTACATGGGCTTGTATATATATGCATATATACATACATATTCACATGTATGTGTGTATTGTAATGCAGGCAATGCTGCTGTGTCAGTTTTTGACAGAAGTGGATTACACGGTTGCGTTTGGCATGGTCCAGGAAAAAATTACTCTGGACTCTTCGGACTCTTTGTATGGTTTTATATGGGACTTAACTATCCTAGAGTTTCTTGTGAACCTTCATACAAAACGAAACGAAACAAAAAAGCGACAAGAAGCTGTAAGTTACTTTAATCCTATTTCTTATCTTTCAATTAGGCTTTATTCATTTATCGCCCAAACCTCAAATTTTGTTAGGTCTAAAAGCTGTTGGTTTATCTTTATAGCCTGGCCGTGGGAGTGGGAGGGAGTCTAGGAATTTAATATAATATAATAATAAAAATAATAATTTATTCATTAAGTCGATTTGGCGTCAGCCCATACAACGTTGAGTTTTTACAAATTCGGGTATTTACAAATTGATCAAAAAATTGATCAAAAATCCTTGGTAATTAATAAATTGTCGGTAAAACGTTTCTTCCGGAATTTAATATGGGCACAGAAACAATCTAGAAACGTATTAACGAACGGATGGAAATAGGTGGTTTTGGGATCGTATATTTGTAGAATATTCTGTTTAGTTTCCACGTAAGCAACCATATTATACGTTTTGTGCACAATTTTAAGTGTAAACCAAGGCAGATCTCATATAATGTGCATTTTCTGATACTGCATTTGGACCTTTTAACTTACTTATTCATTTTTTATGCTCCGGTAACTCCGGTCAGTTCTTGTGCCCATACCCAAATGTGTAAATCCAGACTCTTCCCCTTCCCACCACCCGTGAGTACCCTGCCGGGTACGCACGAAATGGCGCAAACAGCAGATATTTTTACTGGGCCGCCTTCAAACTATTTTATTTTTAGACCCCCCCCCCCCCCATATACAAAATTGGAGGTTTCGGAGTATGCTTGACTATGTATTCTTGCATTTAAATGAGATCCAATATGAAGGATGAGTAAAGTGTGTAAACTATGAGCTGACTTGAAAATGATTATGTTCAGAACTAAAGGTCCCACCCTCCATACAACGAAAGTACCCAAAGGGGGCAAACAGTAAGATTTTGAGGGTAAACTCGAAAATGTAGGGTAAGCCAAAATAGGGGCAAACCTATTTACAAAAAAATAGTTGTAGGGTTTGCGAGTAAAGAAATAAAGAAGGGAAAATTTTAGGGGGTTAAATAATTAAATACAGCGTAATTTTGTACATAATTACGTGTCGGGGTTTCATAAAACGTTGAATCTTTGTATTTTTATTTTTTAGCTAATTTAAAAAATAGTTTTAGCATACTAAACTATAAAGCAGTGTACTTTTGGAAAATGTAGGGAAAGTATGGTAAATAAGGTCAATTAAAAGGGTACAGAAATTAAAAAAGAAGTTAGGGTAATGTGGGAAATTCTTGGGTAAGTAGGACAACAAAGAGGGCACAATTTGGAAATAAAGGGTTGGGTAAAATGTAGGGAAGTCGGTTTTTCAAAAGTACGATTTTTATAGGCGGAACGTCAAAAGTGGGACCTTTGCTCTGAAGCATTATTCTTAATTGGAACTGACTAGTGAGATTAATAGAGATAGTGAATGATAGTAGGTGTAGTCACCTAAGATGCTAGAGAGATAGTGTCTCTGACAGTTAGAATTCAAGTCGCTCTCTGCTCGGAACTACAGATTTTTTACAGTTGCATTTCCTGTTAGTAATCTATTACTTAAATGCTAAATCGCAGTTTCTTGTTATTAAAACAGGTCAGGTTGTTGGGTCTTCTTGAGCTAAATGCTAACAACAGCGAAGAAATTCAGCGGGAAGCTATGTACTTAAGAAAATCTCAATTTATGCGTACTCTTGCGAAAATGTATGTGTTTGTGTAGCCAATATTGATGCCTGATGTGCTATATGGTAAACACATTGTAAGTATTCACAAATGGCGCACTTGCTTCTGATTACTTTTTTTTATTTATATTTTGAGTTAATTTAATTTGTACCCTCTGGTGGAGGATCGACGATCGCAGTACAAGTGTCAACTTTACTTTAAATAAATTTTATAAATCTTGATAAAAAATCTAGTTTATTTTTCTGTACTTTCTGTAGGGAGTACAATTTGCATAATTAATTAGGATGACGTGTGCATACGAAACTTGCGCTTTTCCGCAAGAATAAACGTATTCAATAATTTGGTAGGTGGTGTATTCGCAAAGGTGCTCCTCGTTTTTAGGATTGCGCTGAAGTATTTCGTGGGCATTAGGATTTACGAGCTGGGAATGGAACGAATATTCACTTAAGATATTTTTGAGGTTGTAGGATTCTTCCTACCCGGACTTTTCCTACCCGGAATATTCCTACCCGGATTATTCCTACCTGGATTATTCCTACCCGGACTTTTCCTACCCGGAATATTCCTACCCGGATTATTCCTACCCGGATTATTCCTACCCGGACTTTTCCTACCCACGACCAAACCTGGGACTTTTCCTACCCATGTACAAAAAAAGAAACTACACATCGCGCAAAGATATACCCGCAGAATACAACGTTATTATATCTTTTGCTGTTCTTTCGTCCTTTTTCAATTCGTGTAGATTATATGTAATACTATTGAGTGTTGTCTTACGCCGTCTTTTTCAGTTTTAACGTTACGATAGTTAACGTGGATTAGCATAATTAATTAAGGATAATCGCCGCCATTATTTATAAAAAATTATTCACAATCACCTATTTACTATTAGTAATAATTTAATAAACTTGTTTGAAACTGCTTTGCTTGTTGGTCCATAAATAATTCTAACTAAATTATAACCTATTTAGTTATGTAATCACTAACTCAGGGGTCGTATCTAACTGATGTCAGACAAATTATTACCTATTTTGTTCTGCCCCACTCAATGTTACCACATTAACTCACGGGTGGTCAATGAATAATGTCAACAAGATTATTACCTATTTAGAACCGCTCCACTCCCATGTCATAACATTAACTCAGGGGTGATCCATAACTGATGTCAATTAATTTATCACTCAATTACCACCGCCTCACTCCCATGTCATCAGGGATGGTCCATAAATGCTGTCAACCAAATTATTACTAGCTTAGTACCGCCCTATTTTAAAGCGTATGCACCTAATGCAATGTTTTGCTTCCTTTAAAGGTTCATCTACATCTTTCCTGCTCATCCAACTATTCTCGTTTCAAGCACTTGACCAGCCAATTTGCTACATTATCATTGTCCCATTGGGCCTTGAAAATTCCGGCGCTTTGCGCCTGATTTGTCCACCGTGGGCCCGAAGTGCTGAGCTTTCAGCACGTTGGTTAGATCAATTGAAAACAATATTGTCCTGGACATTTGCTACACGCACAATTGCTACCCGGACATTTGCAACCTATGACGAAGCCTAGGACATATGCTACCCGTAATAAAACCTAGGACAATTGCTACCCACTTCTCCCGTTCAAATAAATTACTTGGACAAGTATTTATTAGTGTATTGGGACAACACAGCACCATTAAAATAGTTTAGTTATCATATAGTTGTTCATGATAAATAAAGATATACATCTAGATAGTGTTGTGGACATCGGGGAATCTCTACTAATTGGGAATAGGAATTGTTCTAATTATTATACCCTGAATATTAAGACTGATTTGTATATGTTGTAACCAGACAAGTCATTGCAGATACGCTACATAAATTATAAAGTTCAAAAAAGGATAGCAATACAATGAAAACGTATTCTGCCAATACGTACCACTTGGTGTCTACTGTAAAATGATTCAAAACCATCTACTGGCAATAGCCTAATCGATAAAAATCGGAAAACGCCTATTTCCCCCCCCCCCCTTTACTGCTAACAGACCTGCAGCCCTACTCGTACCCGTACTGCTTGTACCCGTACCACTCGTATCTATATCACCGTTATCCAGCACACGTAGCAAGCATTGTTGCACCAAAAGCAATCACACTGGCACCGATTGTTTGCAGCCCAAGGTTTAGAAGCCTGATCTAGCCCTCAGAAGTCATACGCAGACCATTGGTACCAGCAAAACTGTTACCGCCTCTTGTCCGTCTGGTGACCCGTCAAAATAATAAAACTGCGTGCAAACTAATAAAATGAGAAATTCAAGTAGGAGAGGTAGAAGTTGAGTTAGGCGCAATTTGAGCGTTTGCCACAATAGGGTTCTACTCTTTTATTATAACCAAATTGCGCTGTAAGCTCAGCATCTACTTTGGGCCCCTGGTCGACAAACCCGGCACGAAGCGCCAGATTTTTTAAACTCGTATGCCCTAGATAAAATGAATACGACCATTGGCCGTCACAGGTTATCATTTAAAGTTTGTTTAAGTTAAGAATGATTTAAACAAGAGATCACTTACGAGCATCGAAGCTTCGAAGGATATACATAAACGATACACCATTCAAACCAAAATGAATAGGAGAACCTAATTAACTTTTTGTTATTAGCCCTATCGTGATTAGTTTTTAAATGTAATTAAAATAACTGAAATAATTTTTCAAAATTGACCGATTTAAATAAATGATACATACATCATTTTGAAGCCCTTTGAAAAATTTGTATTCATGTTTTAGGCAAATAACAATTTTTAGGCAAATCTTCAAAAAAGTAACGGTTTAAAACAATGCCAAAATTTTTGTCGATAAACTGATCCACTTTCCGTTATTTGGTATCTACTTGTCATTACCTTTCAAATGGTACATCACATTTTGAAATCGGTCAAGTATTTCAAAATTTTGAAAAATCAGCTAAATTATGTAGATAGGTAGTTAAAAAAAGTACATGCACTATGTGGAAAGGAATGCAAGAATTAATTTACAGGAGTAAAGTGTCTGTATACCCATTCAGCCCCATCTCCTCCATCTCGAGGGCGTCAGGCTCCTGAATAAGTTGTGAATATGCATCAAATTATTTTTAGTGGATGATCTTTCATGCGTCTAACGGACATGAAGCCGAATGGGAATCAGTTATTTTTGTTATCCATTTTTGAATGACGCAAGCCAAAGCCACTGTGTAGGTGTAACATGAAACCCTTAATGTGACAGTGGATGATTTTCTCAAATATTTTAGTTCTTCAAGGGCATACTATTTCGTTTAGACAGCAGTGGATAATTGATTAACCTTGAATGTATTAAAACAGCCTGTTTTTGTAGAACATGTTTATTTTTTGGTTGTTGTCACGCAAGATACAAAGAGGAATATAATGTAAATAGATCTATTTCATCACTTGTGAGACCTTAAATGCTGGTTGAGTGCACTTTTGTCCCTAAATTTTTTCTCGCATTTGTTACAAGCGTATGGAAGTTCGCCAGTGTGAGTTCGTAAGTGTTTTAGCAAATAATCGCGACATCCAAACTTTCTTCCGCACTCCAGGCATTCTTGAGATTTGGGTAAGTGAACACGTCTTCGATGTCTATTTAGCGTCGCTCTTTGGGCAAAGGTTTGCCCGCAATCAACACAACTGAACGGCCGTTCTCCTATAAAATTAAAATTTGTGTAAAAAAGGACTATTTTGAAGTCGTTCAACAGATAATTGTGTGTATCATAGAAATATAATCAGTCTTGAACCACAGAGCTTATAAATTATCAAGAGGTGTTTAATACTCACACTGATAAGACATAAATGAACTACAATTTTAAAACCTTATTCATTACACAGCATCTATATAACATACATAAAGTGCCAACAATTCTTTGTTCATTTGTCAAAACATTATTCCACTCTCTAAATTGGGATACTTAAGACGATACCTGGTGAAGCATGAAGCATATCAGTATTGTGACGCTTCTGGGTGGCACAGTCGAAAATTTAAGTAATGCTGAAAATCAAGAGTTTAGACACGTTGAGAATAAAACTACAATGATTTTAAGCTACGCAACTCCGTTAAATGACGTTTACGTGGACTTCAAAACTCCTTGTGATGCTTTAAAAACTCCATGGTTGGAGACTGACAGTATACCTGTATGACTTCTCATATGTATATCTAATGATTGCTTGTGCATGAATGATCGATGGCACATCTTACACGGAAATTTTTTAACGTTAGACTTCGGCATATTATTGAGTGCGCTGTTATATTTAATTGTTTCGAATATGTTGCTGTTATTCTTACGAGTTAGAGAACTTTCTAAATGCCAGCTATGATAGCTAACCATTCCTTAGAACTATAAACGGACTGCACTTTCAAATTCTGTCCAGGGAAGCACAACGTTACATTGCTATCACTTCACTGTCGTCTGATACATTATTACTTCTATTGCTCAACTGTGCATATGTTCGTAAAATGTTAAATCGGTGATTTCGTTATTCATCTATCGAAAGTGGCACACAAAACTAAAATCCATCCAAGCAAACAGAGCATACTTATTTCTGAATTATTCAATGTTGTTGCAGGTCTTGTCACCCAACTAATGAAAATAAAAACACGTTTATTAGTATAATATATCATAAAGTGTGTGGATAGTTGGATAGGCAGGAGTTAATATTTAATAGCCTCAATTTAATTTCAATTCCCTGCGATAAAAGTTAGGAATACCCTACCTACTTTCAAAAGCTGCGAATCAACGCTGAAGTTCAAGATATTACTGAAAACCTATCTTGAAAGGAATGATAATAAGTATAGTTATAAATATATCTACTAAAATTAAACTGCATCTTTTGTCTTTTTTTATCTCTTGTATTCATTATTCTCCAGACTGTTACTATACTAATTAAGGATGTCGTCCATTGAGAAAGTGAATACTGAACTGGACTAACGATAAAACAATTACAATAATGAATATGAAAATTAAAATAATTAGGATAATGTAGAAACTTTGATTACACAGGAATACTGCAGATTTCACTTTCACTATAATTTTTTAAATATTCCGTCATGTCAGAAAAACTGAAACGTTAACTAGTAAAGATCTGCCATGTGTATTTACAGGTTAACCTAATTATATTAGTGTACATCAATGATGCACACTAACGAAGTGTTGTAGGACATTCCCCCCCCAAATCGCACATAGGACACTTTCCTCCCAAATCGTACGGAGGACATTTTCCGTCCATAGACGGCATTTTCCCCCCAGTATCAAAATCACATAACCAGAATGAACGAGTGTTCCTTTACAGCAAAATTTGTATTAGCAAATATTTCAGAAATATGGTACAGGTCTAAATTGAACTACTAAAATTCTCTTTTAACCTAGTTTTTTGTGAAATAATGGTTACACAAATACACGCTTAGAAAAGATCTTAACTACACAATCTATAGTAAGATCACGCTAACAGGTTTAGATGTTAACTTTGACTGGTTTATATGTACATTTTGGGGAGCGGGGAATATAGTCAGCTACTTGTAACATCACTGTGTTGCAAACTGCCAACATCAAAATCAGCAAAATTAACACAGACACGGTTAAAACATTTATACCGCTGTATATGTATATATGCTAAATAAGCGTTGTATTAACTAATGGGTTTATCTCAGTCCGGTGGTTAAAGAGGCCGTCGAATATACCGGAGGTCATGGTTCGCGTGAATCCTGTTATATTATACTTTTGACTTTAATAAAAGTGCTCAACACGATTATTACTTACTACTTGCGTGATCTAACTGCGATTTGGGCAAGCTTAATATAGCTTAGTATAGGTAAATCACTAACTGAAATTCATGTAGACCAGATCGTAGTGTTGATGTCGGAGTAACATCAATATTAGTTAGCAATTAAGACCGATGTGGTAGATTCGTTTATATTTTTCTAAGCGTGTATGTATTATAATCATAGGCAACGAATGTAATACCAATATTATTGCAAAAATGTTAAAATCTGACAACGCTAACAATGATTATCGCATGATTATCAAACTGGAATCTACAATTATTAAAATCAGGAATTTGTTTTCAAAGACTTATGTATATTGAAACGGGTTGTAGGACATATTCCCCCTGGTCATTTCCCCCTGGACTTTTTTCCCCGGACCTATTCCCCCCGGACAGTTTCCCCCCAAGCAGTAACCCCGGACATTTTCCCCCCAAACTCTCATTTAAGATACTGAAATGCTCATTACATAAAGTTATGAATTTTGTAATGTTGACTAATAATGTAATATATCACAAATACAAATCGAAATTATACTTTATTGAACCCTGAGCGTGGTTTGCGTAGAAATACATAAAACAATCCATTTTAACAGAAAACTAAGGCAATAGAGGTAGCTAGTTTTAATCATAATAAAATTCTTAAACATTAGTTAGTAGTAAACTTACTCCAGAAACACGTACTATACTATTTTTTCAATATGACTAAAAACAATGTAAATTAGTTATGTATGCTGGCATTATATAAAAACCTTCCTTACTAGATCGGTAAGGAAACGAAAGTAAAACTGTTAACCCCTTAAATCAGTTAAGTACATATAGCACCTAAACTTATTTATTTTACAATAGAGGTTTTTGTTTTATGAACATAAACCCTTCAAAGACAATATTTTTCCCGCCTCTCGCAGTTTTAATAATTTCTAAAACCATTGCAATTCTAAAGAATGAAGTAAAGCACTAACTTTAAGTAATAAGAATGCAGCTATTCAGTTTTATGACAGTGATGCTACTACGAGCTCTTGAAACGGACTGATAAAATAAAATGTTAAACCAAAATGAATTAGTGCATACTTATTACCATTCCGATATGATAAAAATAATATTTTAAATATAATTAAGCAAATTAATGCATATTGTAGATTGCGTATTGCTAATCAGGATAAAATGCCTAGAAACTCGACGTCCGTTAGACCACCAGTATTATTTTCTCAGAATGCCTTTACACGAAAATCTTAAGTAAAGGTTTGGGGGGAAAATGTCCGGGGGGAAAAGTCCAGGGGGAATATGTCCGTATACCATTGAAACGTGTACTGAGCAATGTAAAGAAGTAAAATAATTCAAACGAACATAATAACATTAATAATCGTGCTATGCTGTAACTTTCACACGCAAAAATTGATTTACTGTAATATTACGCTTACATGACTAAAAATTCGACAACTGTCGATGCTGAATTCTTATAAAGTGTGTAAAAGGGGTGGTGGAAGAAATCGGCGATTTTTGTATGACGTAATATTTGAAAACCCCGTAAGAAAATAGTAAAGAAATAACATATCGAGGGTGAAGTATCAAAATGGTTTGCTTCCACTTTCTGCTAAAAGCAAATTGGTTTCCTTCCATTTTTGGTTAAAAGCAAAATGGTGTCCTCCCATTTTTAGCTGCAGACAGCCTTTATACAAGCATAACCACACAGGGAAGTCGCATTGCATGATTTTATTGGGATGATGCATAAATGACGTCACGCAAATTAGGGGTCGTCCACAAATGACGTCATGGAAATATATCAATTTTAGGAACCCTATGATACCACTATCAGAATCAGCAGCTTAACCAATATGTTAATGGCTATCTGCATCTTGAACATGGGATATGATCGATATCCAAGTAAACCTGTTTACACTACCTGTGATGTCATTTGTGGACGATTCCTTATCGCTGTTTTAGAACCTAACCACCTTCATGTCATTACTTTAATATTACGTAAGCGGTTATCTATAACATGGGCTATCGATTTATCATCATATTATGTGTATGTTACAAAATTTACTATCAAAATAGTATCGTTAATGAAGACGAGCTTTTGCCCAAGTCCACCTAAATGCGTAATTGCTCTAAATTATACATGGTCAATCGTGAGTGAAGAATCAAAATGACAAATGACCCATATCCAATTTAAGCTAGAGTCAAAATAAGCTACATGTCATGAAAAAAACGGAACTAGAAAGATGCTTACAATGCTAGCTTAGTTTTATTTAAAATTGTAAAATGACCTACTTACATAGGTTTGAAACGCCCTTTTCCTATTTAAATATTTTAAAATAGCTGAAAATGTTTTATTTACAATTTTTTGAAAAGTTTAAAACGTTCTATTTACATACGCTTGAAAAGTGCAAATTGTTTTATTTACATATTTTTAAAAAATGCAATCATATTGTTCAATTTAGTTTCTTTAGGATCACGATAAGTTATAATATTTTAATTAATTAAAAAACTCAACTAATTTATTGTCAAAATTAATCGATGTTAATGCATGATATGTCATTTTAAAGCCCTTTAAACATTAAGAAATCGGGTATTTTGTTTTAGGCTTCAGACGCATACAAACAATTTTTGGCGGAATTTTCAAAAAAAGTAACGGTTTTTAAAAAACATGGCAAAAGTTTGTCGATAAACTTTTAACTTTTGCGTTATTTGAAATTTACTTGTCATTACCTTTCTAATAGTATATCGCACGTTGAAATTGGACAAGTATTTCAAAAGTGTAAAAATTCCGTTAAATTATGTAGATAGGTAGGAATCAAATCGGAACTGGAGCAACGAAGCCAAGTATCAAGTGAAGATAATAGCAACAGCTAAGGAAATGGACTTACATATAACAGTACCTGCAACTGCAACCTGATGTTGCAAGTTGTACACAATTTGTGAAGATTGTGATTTTCAGATCACAGATACGAGTTTATGTACAATCTAGTTGTTCACAATTCATTTTACCGTTTATAAAACACTGCCTTAAAAATCTATTTAACTCATATGTAGTGATATTGCGAATGGCCTCGAATACCTATACTTGCAACTTCAGCTCCGTTCCTTTAAAACTCTGGCTATGTAAAATCATGAACGATTTAAGCACTTTTCGAACTTTTTTCAATGCAGACTTGTAAATCTTAATAAAAAATGTTTCAGGCGAAAATGCCTCCAGGCGATTTTCAGTTTTTGAAAAGTACATTTTTTTGAATTTCCCGCCAAATCTTAAAACCGAAATTTTGACACGTTACATGAATGATATATCATTGAAACCGGAATGAATACGCGAACCTATTTAACTTGTAGTTTCAGCTCAGATCATGATTAATTTTGTAATAAAAAAACTGAAATAATTTTTTATAAAAATTGACCGATGTTAATGTTTGATATATCATTTTATAGCACTTTAAAAACTAAGAAAATGGGTATTTTGTTTTAGGCTTCCGATGCATACAAAACTTTTTAGGCGGAATTTTCAAAAAAAGTGACGATTTTAATGGCAAACGTTTGTGAGTAAACTCTACCAGAATCCGTTATTCGGAATCTACTAGTCGTTACCTTTTGAATGGTACATCACACGTTGAAATGGGTCAAATATTTCGATAGGTATCGTGAAAAATCCGGTAAATTATGTAGAAAGGTAGGAAATAGGTAGGAATAATAAACATCCATTAAATATCAGAGCTGTTGTTTTCCTATTAAAAAATGAGCGATCACAATTGTCCTCCCAATTACACCTACCCACCACTTACCACTACCATAATGCCAATGAGATTTTTAGGAAAGTTGGAATTTTAAGAATTTTCGATTTTTTTTATACTGCCACTTGGATACTTTAATTTTACGCACTGGCAAGTTTTAAGTGCATGCAGCATTAACAAACGAGTAGGGTGTGAATGCTTAATTGTGGCCGGCGAATTAAATTCGTAATAGTTAAAAACTTTTGAAAATCAAAGTTGCAGAATCAGTAGATGGGAAGCCGAACTTTACAAACAAAAATGCAATCTTGTTACACATCCACTCGAATCAGATATACAGCCAGTAGCTACAATTAGGACATCGGCCATAATTAGGCACCCTCACCTTACGTTGATATAATATGCTCCCCTTTACGTACTTTGCGTAAAATATAGCTTCTTTCTTGAAGTATTGAAAAAGTGAACCCTATCACCATTACGACGAAGACGAACCCTAGTTCACAAAACTTGCAGTAATAGGCAGTCCTTATACTTATAGTTTTCTTTTCACCTACACGGTTAAAACGGAAAAAAAGGATTAGTTTTCTCCGATCCAAGTGAAACGTTAAAAGATAGTAATTACTTACACGGAGGAACGATTGAAACACCTACATAGCATTGCCACTGACAATGACAATGTTCGATCTTTCAGCCCTACTAATAAAAGAGATATTTTCCGGTGCTTTAACGATTCCAAAATAAGTACATTTTGTGCTTTATTCTTCAGCTCTACAGTGGCTTGCCAATATGCAAGTATGAGAGCGGCGATTGACGATTATTGAGAGGTACACTTTGTGTATAGGCGTCAAGATATAATTACCCTCGGGATAAACGCAACAAAAAGCTAAAACCTTGCTAAATTGCCATGCTCCACAAATATTCTTAAAGCAACCGAAACACGAAACAATAATATGCTTATCATTGTTTTCGTTAATGGTAGGTAGTTTATATCCAGATTTTGTGGAATACATTTATGATAATCTAGTTGGCATGCGGCAGTTTATTCAGCATCTAGTGAAAGTCGCCTTACCCCATAGACGAAAGTTAAGGTTCTACATAGGTACAAAGTTCTACATTTAGTTCATAAGGTGTGTATTTGTACAATTTAAAATTAAAAGATCAAAATTATTCTTAGGCTGTGACTATTGTCTATATTACTGTGTATACGAAACAATTAGTAGGTACATAGTAGAGACCTTAGTAAATGAGTTCTACGCTCATAGCTGCGATTCATAGACTCTTTTTTGACGTCACGGATAAGCAAGGATATTCAAGGATACATTAAAAAATCCGGCGCGAAGCGCCGGATTTGTCGACCGGGGGCGGGCCCGAAGTAGATGCTGAGCTATAACAAAGGCGCAAGACAATTTATGTTACGCTAAAAGATATTATAAGATTTATGGAAGCTCCACTACAAACAATTAGACATATACGAATGTGCGTAGCATGTAGTTGAATATAGCTGAAAATTGTTCATAAATTGCACCATTCACAAATGACATCATTTATGGAGGCTTTTATACCATCAATGAGCCATATATAGAAGTACGCGGCCTGTAGTTACATAATTTTTTTAATAACGTCATTTGCGGACGATCCCCATATGCATACTAGTAAGCTTGCATGTTGATGATATCCGCTTACTTAGTTCTTGAGCTAATGACAAAGGGGACCTGTAAAATGGTAATTTTTTAGTAACGTCATTTGCGGACGATCCCCATGTGTATACTAGTGGGCTTGCATGTTGATGATATCCGCTTACTTAATTCTTGAGCTAATGACAAAGGGGACCTGTAAAATGGTAATTTTTTAATAACGTCATTTGCGGACGATTCCCATATGCATACTAGTAAGCTTGCACATTGATGATATCCTTTTACCTAATTCTTGAGCTAATGACAAAGGGGACCTCTACAATGGTAATTTTTTAATAACGTCATTTGCGGACGATCCCCATATGCATATTAGTGATATTAGTAGTATCCTATGCAAAGGTTAACTGTTTAAATATTTTCAGGTGTAAAGTCATAGAAAACAATAAATAAAAGAGAAAGATTGAGGGTCGAACACAAATGACGACTTCATAAAGTTTTAAAAAATTGAGTCACCCACACTTCAGGTTTAATTACCCTTCAAAGCAATGTGTAAATGGTAATTTTTTTCGTAGAGCGCCTTGTTTTAATTACCCCATCCTTATCTTGAATAGCGTCATTTGTGTGTGGCTCTTAAACGACGTTAACCTTGCCTACTACGTACGTACCTAGAGATGGAGGTAAGTTTGAATGCTATTATTATTATTATTATGCTGGGTTTTTTATTAAAGTTCCAATTTTAAAGTACATACACGAAAAAGACACAAGTACATGTGTTGTCAGTTTCGAAGATAGCACCATCAATAGATAGACATTAACAATTTTGATCATACAAGTAAGACTATTTTTTACTTACACAAGTCAAGTTACAAAGATAATTTTTAAAGAAATATGAAGAGGCCCACGCGACAGAACATCAGCGCAGTGGTAGAAAGATTATCGAATTAACTACTTAACTTTGTAATAACCTAATTATTGATGGAATTGAAGATTTTCTGTATCTTTCAGTGGTACATTTAACAATTCTGTGATTTAAATTATTTCTAGAAGGTCTGTTATTACATCTTTTTTGTGATTCCAGCCAGCAGGAATATCTCTTAGATTTAATTAGTTTTTTCCCAAAATTTATTAACAATTTTTTATATCTCATTTCAATTTTTTCAATTCCCAAGAGCTTTGTTATAGTTAGGTAATTTGACTCACTTACATACTTTTGTGTAATAACTCCCAAACATTTTTTCTCCACTGAGGCTATTTTTGACATTAATTTTGATGACAGACCTTGAGAAGCATTTTCCAAGTTACTTCTAATGTATGTTTTGTATATAGATAGTAATTGATTAGTTTTAAGCCCACAGTGCTTTAACTTACGTAATATAAACATTTTCTTAGTAGCCTTCTTAACTATATAATTAACATGTGTATCCCATTCGAGTTTATCAGTAATTTGTACTCCAAGAAGTAATGTAATTTAAACGGCTCGTTTTTCTTTGAGAGAAAAAAAAGTTAAAAAAATCCGGAGCTTCGCGCCGGATTTGTCGACTGGGGGCCCGAAGTAGATGCTGAGCTTACAGCAAATAATTTTTTTAATAAACAAGTAGAGCCCTATTGTGGCAAGGTCTAAACTACGACAGCGCTTAACTCTACTATAACTTCTACTTGAATTTATAATTTGATAAAGTCGCAACAAATACTGAGGGGATTATTAAAATGATAACTTTGGGACAAAGTCATTTATAAACGATCTGTGTATGTATTTTTGTAACATCCTGCGTTTAAAGTATGTTCACCTAATTTTTGAACAAATGCCGAGCGGATTCTAAAAATTAAGATGTTTGGATGACGTCATTTTTGGCAGATCTCAGTATGAATACTAAAAGCATTTCATACTATGGGTACCTATTTATTTAATTTTAAAACTCAATATAGACGGGATGTTTAAAATAGTAATATTTGAACAAAGTTATTTATGAACGATCTAAATATCTACGCTAGTAAAATCTTATGTTAAGGACATAAGTATACCTAATTTCTAAACTTATTACAGAGGGGATCTTTAAAATAGTAAAATTTGCATGACGTCATGTATGGATGATCCTTGCATGTATACTAGTAAAATCCCATGTTAATGATGTATGTCAACCTAATTTCTAAACTAATGACAGTAGGGATCCCTAAAATGGTAAAATTTGCATGATGTCATTTATGGACTATCCTTGCATGCATCCTAGTAAAATCCCATGTTAAAGATATATGCCAACCTAATTTCTGAACTAATGGCAGTGGGAGTTCCTACAATAGTATAATTTGTATGAAGCCATTTATGGACGATCCTTGCATGCATACTAGTGAAAACCTATGTTAAGGATGTATGTCAACCTAATTTATGAACTAATAACAGTGGGGATCCCTAAAATGGTAAAATTTGCATGACGTCATTTATGGATGATCCTTGCAAGCATACTACTAAAATCCTATGTTAAAGATATATGTCAACTTGCTTTCTAAACTAATGACAGTGGGGATTCCTACAATGTATAATTTGTATGACGTCATTTATGGACGATCCTTGCATGCATACTAGTAAAATCATATGCTAAGGATATAAGTCAACCTAATTTTTGAGCTAATGACAGTGGGGAATCCTATAATATTAAAATGACGTCATTTATGGATGATCCCTGCATCCAAACTAGTAAAATCCGATGTTCCTATGTTAAGGATATATCTCAACCTAATTTTTGAGCTAATGACAGTGGGGAATCCTATAATGGTAAAATTTGCATGACGTCATTTATGGATGATCCCTGCATCCAAACTAGTAAAATCCTATGTTAAGAATATATCTCAATATTTTCTGACATCTTGAGTAAATGTTGTCATATGTAGTGCTAGTGAGTGTAGGCGGGTATTTATGACACGCTTTAGCTATATATAAACGTAAATTATTGTTCACGTGACGTCATTTGTGCGTAACCCCTGAGCACCCACAACAACATTCCTTGCGTACGTGTCTGGAGCAAGAGTCTAATAGCCATTGCGCACTGTGCACCTACGAAGGTGACTTTCGTAAAAAACCTAGCTAGGTGCAGTGCGGAGAGCTTTTCCTAAGCCGAAGTAGGCGTGGTTTACCCTAACTTTTTACCTCTGTAAATCGCGTTAGGCAAGACCTAAATACTTACGTAGATAGGTGGTTTGTGCAGTGCGGGTGCTACTTCAGTGCTACTGGTCCTGCCGTCACCACACTTTTCATTTTTTCCCTCCCTAAAATCAAGGATGTTTTTATCCTTGGGCTGCGTTGCTCATTGGCTCAGAGCAAAACTGAAACCGCGAATTGGTTTGACTAATCACGGCACAGCTTTTTATGTTAGGTGAGCTAGTCCGTGCGGTCGCTTCTACGTAAGTTACCTACAAGCGTGTTATTAGTGCGGAGTGGTTTACCTAACTATGTAACCTACGAAAGTCACCTCGTTAGGGGCTCAGTGCGCAATGGCTATAATTGACCACTGCCTGCACTGTAGCGTAGGTTGGAATACTTGTATTTGCCTGGCAGAATTTAAACACAATGGTGTGTACATTTATATTTTGCGTTTGTTTACCATGTGCTTACACGAAAATTATGGGTTTTTGCTCCCATTCGCTGTAATGTGTTTTGACATGGGTCCATTTAACTGGTAATTATAAGGAAATGGTTAGTCGGAGCAAATTTAAAAAACAATACAGACCTGCCTGCTCGCATTTGTGGTGGCTTCAAATTTTTTTTACGAAAATGGCATTAATACTGTAACTTGTAGTGTACGGCCAACAGACGGACACACGGACAGACAGACGGATAGACGGACATCACCATGTATTAGATGCTTAAGCTCAGCATCTAAAACCACGGGTCCATTTAACTGTTAATTATAAGGAAATGGTTAGTCGGAGCAAATTTAAAAAACAATACAGACCTGCCTGCTCGCATTTGTGGTGGCTTCAAATTTGTTTTACGAAAATCGCATTAATACTGTAACCTGTAGTGTACGGCCAACAGACGGACACACGGACAGACAGACGGACAGACAGACATCACCATTGTATTAGATGCTTAAGCTCAGCATCTAAAAACACTCAAAAACCAAATTTAAATCCGAAATCCATATTTTAGGTGGACTTATCCCATTTTGCCAACAATCATTTAATAGACTTATCCCGTTTTGCCAAAAAACGAAGTTTGGGCTATTTTTAAAAATTGCTTTGGTTGAACTTTGACCTTTACCATTCAACGCAGTAAAGTAACTAGTTGAATAGAACAAATAACACAAATACATAATCTCATTTAAAAAAAATCCGGCGCTTCGCGCCGGATTTGTCAATCGTGGGCTGGCCCGAAGTAGATGCTGAGCTTCAACAAAGGCGCAAGACAATTTATATTACGCTAAAAGATGATATAAGATTTATGGAAGCTCCTCTACAATCAATAAGACATATACCAATGTTCGTAGCATGTAATTTAATATAGCTGAATTTTTTTTATAAATTGCACCAATCACAAATAACGTCATTATAGACAATCCCTGAATATCTGTTACGCTTATAGGTAAGTACGTGACATGTAGTTAAAATAGGATGAAAACAAATTTAACGTTGGGACTTGGGATAGTAGAAACTATGGTATTTGAAGGACGTTATTATGGACGATCTCTGAACATGTATAACACATATAGGTCAGTCCGTCACATGTAGAAGAAATGTTCACGTGACATCATATGCGCGTCACCCTCAACCTGCTCACCTAATAAGAATGCAATTCCATCTGTGTGGGGGTGTCTAAAAGAAATTTTTGCCTGACGTCAGTTGCGCGTCACCTCTAACCTGCTTACCTTATGTAAATGCAATAGCAGCTGAGTGGGGCTGTCTCAAAGAAATTTTCACGTGACGTCCTTTGCGCGTCACCTCTAGCCTGCTTACCTAATGTTAATACGATAGCAGCTGGGTGGGGGTGTCTTGAAGAAATTTTCACGTGACGTCATTTGCGCGTCACCCCTAGCCTGCTTACCTAATGTTAATGCAATAGCAGCTGGGTGGGGCTGTCTAACATAAATTTTCACGTGACGTCATTTGCGCGTCACCCCTAGCCTGCTTACCAAATGTGAATGCAATAGCAGCTGGGTGGGGGTGTTTAAAAGAAATTTTTGCCTGACGTCATTTGCGCGTCACCCCTAACCTGCTTACCAAATGTGAATACAATAGCAGCTGTTTCTAAAAGAAATTTTCACGTGAACCTGGCTGGAAATGGTGCTATGTATTTCGTTTCATAGCTGGGCATATGTCTTGCGCTCAGCTATGTTTATCGCTACCCCCGTTTTTATGGTGCTTACTTCTAAATTTCTTGACCTTTGTCAGTTCAACATTTAATTGCTAAGCAATGGTCAGTTCGAGAACAGTGAAAAAACAATACAGACCTGCCGGCTCGCTTTTGTGATTGTTTTAAAAAAGTTCTAAGACAATAGTGTAAACGGTTTGACCTGTAGCGTGGGGCCAACAGACGGACGGACGGACGGACAGACGGACATGACCATTTCATTAGATGCTTGCTCAGCATCTAAAAATGGACTTATCCCGTTTTGCCAAAAAATTCTTCAAATAATGCTAAATTAGAAATTACATAATTACAGAATATACAATCGACGACAATATTAATTACAATATTGTCTCTCCTACATTTGCACTGCACAATGGCAATGTAACTACTTAACTACCCAATTACATTTTTGCAATGTTTATCGTTAGACTCAATTTGAATAAGGGGATCTCTCTTCAAATATGATGCACTTGATTTCCTGAAACTCGCTCGAATGCAATTGTTGTTTATGGGCCACGAAATTGTCGATTTTATCAAATGGGCACTTGCACAGTCGCCAAATAAACCACAAGCTTATCCCTTGTATTTTCATTAGTTAGATGTTGCAGACTAATTTTAGCTGCACTGCACTACAGTTGATCTGCTAACAACAGAAATTAAACTACAAATTAGACTGTTATATGAGTGATGGGGCTTTTAGGATTTTACTAAAATATCCCTATGATAATTTTGCAAAGTCGTCTGATCTGAGCCCTGAGCTGAAGAAATAAAATCTTTTGAATAATTTGCAAGCAAAAATACCGCTACCCTCAAAACGCATTCTGAATCTCTGCCGTCTTTGCCTTAATAAAGTGTGTTATGTACTAGTGTTTAAATAGGGGTGGAAATTTTATTTAGCAGTACTATAATATACTGTCGGTAGCTATTGTTTAAAAGAAATTAGAAATTAATTTACATTTTACTTTAGCTATTATTTTTAGATAAACAATTTAATTATTTCAGTCTGTGTTTGACGCTACAGTGACAAGGAGCTCTGGTTCAGCGGCTATGAGCTAAAAAGTTGAATTTTGATTATTTGATTTGATTTGATTACTTTTGATTGACAAAATTTTGATATTGATTAATTTTGAATTTTCAAATTCAACATATTTTACAATTAAAATACGGTCACTGTATAGAAATTGGCAGCATAAACAAACATTTAATGTGAAAGGAATGGTATTTTGCAACTGCACATACGATTGTTAATGAGAACCAACGTAGTTGACAAATATTACGCAGATTAAAATCAATCGTCCCGGCCCGACTGACATAAAATTCGGTTAGAAATTACTAGCAAAGTGTACTTAAATCCCCTAATATTTTTCTTATCGTAAATGTGTACACGCATGCAGGCTTTACTTATCGTCACTGTTAGTTTATTTATTGCATTCTAAAGGAAATCCATATAAGCATTCAAGTTCTTATGTACATGCGATTACAAAATAATTACCAACAAACACATTTTCAAAAATCATTTTTGCATGATAGATAACATGTTTAAAATTAACCTATGAAAACTAAGATAGATTTTATGTCACACACAGAGTCTCAGAAAACAATAATTAGAGGAATGAAAGTTTATTAAAAATATTTTAAAATCACTCTTTTCATAATCAAGTTTAATGAGCGAAGACTGGAATTCCGAAATGCAAGTCAAATAAGACTTTAATTTTATTTAGTTATTCAACAATTGTAATTGTAAGCAGAATTATTCACATATTTGCAAGGATATTTTAAAAGAGTGTTTTAAAGTTTACAATTCTTGCACAATTAGGTTAAAGTTGTTTTTACTATTTTACTGAAACTATAATATTTAAACCTTAGACGCAGGTTTGTTGGTTAGCAGAAAGTCTACGCCCATCTGGACAACCACACGTAGTCGTGAAGACGGAGCTGTTGTCTAGAGACGGAACCGGGAAGCAAAAATGCAAACAGCAGCCAATCCGCTTCGAGCAAAGATTCTCACCTTCGGGCTGCAGAGCCGCATCGTAAATCCTAATTCGGACAAATAGACTTCCAACAAAATTAAACAAGTTTTTAAAACATTAAGTTTTCAGAGCCTATCGATGTTCAAAACCCAGAAAATCAGGAAAACTTCATATCAACATTTAAAGGGTAAAAAAAAGAGCGATAAATTAAATTTTGAATTAGCTCAACGTTTGTAAATCATTTCCAACTCTTTTCCGCCTCATTTCTTGAGTCTGCACATTGTTTTACTTCTTTGGTCAATGAAATAGATGCATTTATCAAACGTTGCAACTTTCAAAAAATAACTTGAAGAGAATTGGAATTGATTTAGTTTAACAATCAGTTTTCAGTGTGAACCATCAAAATTCACTGACACAAAGGAACTAAGATCTCTATCTTGTGTCCAGAATCGACTGTCCACAAAACCAAACACATGACCATCAGGATAAATAATATTCGTGCCAAAAAAAACTTCTGTTCGTGACCCGTCAAGAACCGCTCTTTAAATTCGATTCCAATATCCGTAAGACCAGTACATCCACTAAGTGATTACCATTATTAAAAAAACAGAGGTTCACGACGAGGTTCACACACGTTCACAACCAAGTTCATGCAGGTTCACGACGAGGTTCATGCAAGTTCACGACGAGGTTCACAGAGGTTCACGACGAGGTTCACAGAGGTTCACAATGGGGTCCACAAAAGTTTACGACAAGGTTTGCAGAGATTACGACAAGGTTCGTAAAAATTCACGCGAGGTTCTTTTAGGTTCACAACAAGGTTCCCCCAGGTTCACGACGAGGATCATGCAAGTTCACGACAAGGTTCACAGAGGTTCACGACACGGTTCACAGAGGTTCACGACAAGGTTCAAAGAGGTTCACGACAAGGTTCACAGAGGTTCACAACAAGGTTCACAGAGGTTCACGACGAGGTTTATTAAGGTACACAAGTTCACGACGGGGTTCATGTAGGTTCACGACGAGGTCCACAAAGGTTCACGACGAAGTTCATGCAGGTTAACGACGAGGTCCACAGAAGTTCACGACGGGATAATTAGAGGTTCACAGAGTTTCAGGACTAGGTTCGTAGAGGTTCACGACGAGGATCATGTAGGTTCACGATAAGGTTCACAGAGGTTCACGACGAGGATCATGCAAGTTCACGACGAGGTTCACAGAGGTTCCAGACGAGGTTCACAGAAGTTCACAACAAGGTTAACAGAGGTTCAAGACAAGGTTCACGAAGGTTTACGAAGAGGTTAACAGAGGTTTACAACGAGGTTCATGAAAGTTTAAAGAGGTTCACGACGAGGTTCACAAGGGTATACAACAAGGTTCATAGTGGTTCACGACGAGGTTCACAGGGGTTCACGACGAATTTCATTAAGGTACACAGAGGTTTACGACGATGTTTATGTGGATTCACGACGAGGTTCACAAAGGTTCACAACGAGGTTCACAGAGGTTCACGACGAGGCTCACAGAGGTTCACGACGAGGTTCACAGAGGTTCACGACGAGGTTCACAGAGGTTCACGACGAGGTTCACAGAGGTTCACGACGAGGTTCACAGAGGTTCACGACGAGTTTAACAGAGGTTCACGACGAGGTTCACAGAGGTTCACGACGAGAGTCACAGGTGTTTACGACGAGGTTCAAAAATGTTCACGACGAGGTTTAATAAAGTACACAAAGGTTCACGACGAGGTTTATGTTGGTTCACGACGAGGTTCACAGAGGTTCACGACGGGGTTTATGTAGGTTGAAGACGAGGTCTACAAAAGTTCACGACGGGATTGATAGAGGTTCACAGAGTTTTAGGACTAGGTTTGTGGAACATCACGACGAAGTTCATGAACGTTAACGATAAGGTTCACAGAGGTTCACCAACGAGGTTCATAAACTTCACAGAGGTTTACGACGAGGTTTATGCGGGTTCAGGACGAGGATCATGCAAGTTCTCGACAAGGTTTATGCAGGTTCACGACGAGGTTTTTGCAGTTTCACGACGAGGCTAACAGAGGTTCACGACGAGGTTCATTTAGGTACACAGAGGTTCACGACAAGGTCCACTCAAGTTTACGACGAGGTTCTTGCAGATTCACGACGAGGTCCACAGAAGTTGACGACGAGATTTATGAAGGTTTACAGAGGTTTACAAAAAGGTTCACGAAGGTTTTTTCAACGAGGATCAAAGAGGTTGAAGACAAAGTTCCTAGTGGTTTACGACGACGTTTATGCAGGTTAACGATAGGGTTTATGCAGGTTCACGATAGGGTTTATGCAGGTCCACGACAAGATCCAAAGAAGTTCACGACAAGAATCATGAAGGTTCACGACCAGGCTCTTTTAGGTTCACGACGAGGATCATGCAAGTTAACGACGAGATTTACAGAGGTTCAAAACGAGGTTCAAGGAAGTTCACAACGAGGTTAACGAAGGTTCATGACAAGGTTCATATAGGTTTACGACGAGGATAACAGAGGTTTACAACGAGGTTTATGAAGGTTTTAAGAGGTTGAGGACGAGGTTCATGAGGGTTTACGACAAGGTTTACAGAGGTTTACAACGAGATTCATATTGGTTAACGACAAGGTCCACAGGAGTTCACGACGCAGTTCAGAGAGGTTTACATACGTTAACGACTAGGTTCATAGAAGCTCACGACGAGGATCCTAAAGGTTTACGGCTAGGTTCACAGTTGTTCACGACGATGTTCATGCAGGTTCACGACAAGGTCCACAAAAGTTGACGCCAAGGTTTGCAGAGATTACGACAAGGTTCATAAGACTTTAACGACAAGGTTCTCCTAGGTAGGTAAGTAGGTATCACATACACTCCCGTAGAAGCACAAGGCCTATGGGAGGAGGTGAGAATTTATTTTATAGATTAATATAGACAAATCACAATAAATAAATACAATTTATGTTAGGCATTCTTATTTAGGTATTTATGAGCTACAAAGAGAGTCGACATGTTTGGTTTTGAATTTTAGATGGTTTTTTTCTGCTCAGGACTTACCGAAATTAAATTGATATATGTTTGCTGGAGTATAAACTAAAGTTCTGGTTATTAAACAATAATTACCGTAAATACAAATTAGTAATCAGAGTAAGAATAAATATAAATCGCGAATAGTTGTTCAGTCCAGGAGACATGATAAGGTCCAGGATGGTGGTACGGTTGCATGGAGATGTAGCAAAGGCGCAAAAAAATACGTTAGGTTTTTTCTTTTACTTCTCCTTTTGAATTAGTGATCCATTGTTGCTTATTTCCTCCATCTGTGGTGTAAAGCGTGGATTGCAGTATAAAATAGGTCATTGTAGTCTGAGTTTGTTTTATTTGTTGGGCAAAAGCATTAAGTATGGTACGTATTTTGTTTTCCCCGGGCGAACGGGCCATAGCAATAGATACATGAGCTGTTCGAACGTTGTTGGCCAGTTGTTTCTTTGCCTGTAGAATTTCATGAAGATCTCGTTCCCGCACCATACAAAGTCCCATCCGACGTGGGGCATCCGGTTTTTTCAGTCCTATTCGTTTTACAGAGTCGATGTCAATCGTCCCAATGTCCAGTGTTGCAAGCAGTTGACATACAGTAGAGTATGATTGCCGATGTGCTTCATTTTGTAGTTCAGGAATGCCAAAAATTACGAGTTTTACGATTGAGTTGACGAAAAAAAATTCTTGGTTTCGTTCAATTGTTTATATTTGTTGCTGCATTGGAACAATAGTTTGGCACAGTGGAAGAATTTGCTGCTCAAGCTCATTAATTTTTGCTGAGAATGTTGTCGTCAGTTTGTAAATTTTTTGTTGGATGAATTGAGCCAGTGAGGCAATATCCGTCGGAAGCGAAGATGCAGTGGATGCCGTTGTCAATAGTGCAGGATTTGCGAATGGATTAGGTACTGCAGTAACGGATGTACCTTGCGAGTTAGCCATAGTTAAAGTATTAGAAGAAGCAAGTATGACCGGAATTACTTTCTTAGGTTTAATAGGCACGGGTGCACGTTTAGATGATGGTGGGGGTGGCGCCGTTGTGCTTGGTTGTAAACTGCGTTTGTTGGCTTTGGTTCGTGGTGTAAGGGGTGATCTGGATGATGCGATATTAGTATTACTGCGGGTCAGTCAAGAGGCTGGGTTTGGTTGACGTTGGCAAGAGAATACCATGAAAAGGAATGCTGAAGACGGATTGCGTGGCACTGTGTGTGTCAGCAGTTTCCCCCTTGACTGAATGTGTAATTTAAAATTTCACAATTATTTCACTTTTTTTCCCCCAAATTTCACAGACTAGACCGAGCACATAACGTAAACAGTATGACTAGAGGTGAGCTGTTGAGAAGAGCTATCTTTTAGTATATAGCTGATGAGATTCGACAGTATATTTCATGATGAGATAGGCAAAATATGAGGAGCGAAGAAATCTATATGTGTCACTGATCGTGGCTCAAGTCAAACTCGGATCTCCTAGGTTTACGACAAGGTTCCCCTAGGTTCACGACGAGGATCATGCAAGTTCAAGATAAGGTTTACAGAAGTTCACAACAAAGTTAACAGAGGTTCACGACAAGGTTCACAGAAGTTTAAGACGAGGTTAACAGGGGATAAAAACGAGGTTCATAATGGTTGACGATAGGGTTCACAGGAGTTCACGACGAGATTCATGCAGGTTTAAGACGAGGTCCACAGAAGTTCACGACGAGGTTAATAAATGTTTACAAACGTTTACGACTTGGTTCCTAAAGGTTCACCACAAGTTTCATTGATGGTGACGACAGTGGTCAAAGGGGTTCACGACCAGGTTTATGAAGGTTCACGACGAGGTTAACAGAGGTCCACAACAAGGTTTGCAGAAGTTCACAACGAGGATCATCAGGTTCACATAGGTTTACTACAATGTTCATGGAGGTTTAAAACGACGTTCATGGTTTACGACACGACTCACTAGGGTTCACTTTTAGGTTTCTAGAGGTTCATAAAGGTTCTAGACGAGGTTTATAGGGGTTCACGAAAAGGTTCACAAAGGTTCACCACGAGGTTCACAGAGGTACCCAACAATGTTCATTGAAGTTCACAGAGGTTCACAGACGTTTACGACCAGATTCATGGAGGCTCACAGAGTTTAACAACGAGGTTTATACAGGCTCATGACAAGGATCATAAAGGTTAACGGCGAGGTTCACAGTACTTTACGACGTTGTTCATGCAGGTTCACGATAAGGTTCACGCAGGTCTACGACAAGGTCCACAAAAGTTTACAAGGTTTGCAGAGATTACTACAAGGTTCGTAAAAATTCACGCGAGGTTCTTTTAGGTTCACAACAAGGTTCCCCCAGGTTCACGACGAGGATCATGCAAGTTCACGACAAGGTTCACAGATGTTCCAGACGAGTTACACAGAAGTTCACAACAAGGTTCACAGACGTTCACAACGGGGTTACCAAACGATAAAAACAAGGATTTTAATGGTTCACGACAAGGTTCACAGAGGTTCACGACGAAGTTTATGCCAGTTCACGACAAAGTTCACAGAGATTCACGACGAGGTTCACAATGAGGTTCACAGAGGTTCACGACGAGGTTGACAGAGGTTTAAAACGAGGTTCATAAAGGTTACACAGAAGTTAACGACGAGTTTTATTAAGGTACACATAAGTTCACGACAAGGTTTATGTAGGTTCACGACGAGGTCCACAAAGGCTCAAAACAAGGTTCATGTAAGTTCACGACGATGTTCACAAAGGTTTACATTGAGGTTCACAGAGGTTCACAACGAGGTTCATGCAAGTTCAAGACAAGGTTTATGCAGGTTCACGACAAGGTTTCTGCAGGTTCACGACGAGGCTCACAGAGGTTCACGGCGAGGTTCATGCAGGTTCACGATAAGTTTAACTCAGTTCCACGAGAAGGTCCAAAAAAATTACGACAAGATTTACAGAAGTTTACCACGAGGTTTACAGAGGTACACAACAAGGTTCGTTGAGGTTTACAGATTCACAGACGTTTACGACAAGATTTATGAAGACTCACAGAGTTAAACGACGAGGTTCATGGAGGCTCACGAGGAGGATCATAAAGGTTTACAGCGAGGTTCACAGTTGTTTACGACGATGTTTACGAAGGTCCACGACAAGGTCCACAAAAGTTTACGACAAGGTTTGCAGAGATTACGACAAGGTTCATAAGACTTTAACGACACGGTTCTCCTAGGTTTACGACAAGGTTCCCCTAGGTTCACGACAAGGATCATGCAAGTTCAAGACAAGGTTTACAGAAGTTGACAACGAAGTTAACAGAGGTTCATGACAAGGTTCAAAGAGGTTTAAGACGAGGTTAACAGGGGATAAAAACGAGGTTTATATTGGTTCACGACAAGGTTCACAGAGGTTCACGACGAGGTTCATGCAAGTTTACGACCAGGTTCACAAAAGTTCATGACGAGGTTCACAGAGGTTCAAAATGAGGTTCACAGAGGTTTACAGAGGTTCACAGAGGCTCACAACGAGGTTCATGCAAGTTCACGACAAGGTTTATGGAGGTTCACGACAAGGTTTCTGCAGGTTTACGACGAGGCTCACGGAGGTTCACGACGAGGTTCATGCAG
This sequence comes from Dicyrtomina minuta, assembly GCA_949802685.1. NCBI lineage: Eukaryota > Metazoa > Arthropoda > Collembola > Symphypleona > Dicyrtomidae > Dicyrtomina > Dicyrtomina minuta. The sequence goes on from CATKUY010000292.1 coordinate 49,417, forward strand.
GTTCACGATAAGTTAAACGCAGGTCCACGAAAAGGTCCAAAAAAAAATTACGACAAGGTTTGCAGAAATAACGACAAGGTTCATATAAATTCACGACGAGATTCTCTAAGGTTTACGACAAGGTTCCCCTAGGTTCACGACGAGGATCATGCAAGTTTAAGACAAGGTCTACAGAAGTTCACAAAGAGGTCAACAGAGGTTCACGACAAGGTTTACAGAAGTTTACCACAAAGTTTACAGAGATACACAACAAGGTTCATTAAAGTTTACAGATTTATAGACGTTTACGACAAGATTCATGAAGGCTCACAAAGTTGAACGGCGAGGTTCATGGGGGTTTACGAAGAGAATCATAAAGGTTCACGGCGAGGTTTACAGTTGTTTACGACGATGTTCACGCAGGTCTACGACAAGGTCCACAAAAGTTTACGACAAGAAGGCTCACGAGAATGACCAAATATTATGTTGTTTGCGATCTCAAAACGTCGAGAAAATAAGTTTTGGCATGGTTTTGATGCTTAAAATTTTTTTGTTCATGACCTTAAAACGTCGAGAAAATAAGTTTAAGTATGGCTTTGATGACAAAAAATTTTGTTGTTTACGATCTCAAACCGTCGAGAAAATGAGTTTTGGCATGTTTCTGTTGACCTAATTTTTTTTTCAGGATCTCAAAACGTCGACAAAATAAGTTTTTTGGCATGGTTTTGATGACTAAACTTTTTTTTGTTTACGATTTTAAAACGTCCAGAAAATAGGTCTTAGCATTGGTTTGATGACTAATATTTTTTTTGCTCACGATCTTAAAACGTCAAAAAAAAAAGTTTTGGCATGCTTTTGATGACCAAAATTTTTGTTGTTTACGATCTTAAAACGTCGAGAAAATGAGTTTTGGCATGGTTTTGATGCTTAAAATTTTTTTGTTCACGACCTCAAAACGTCGAGAAAATAGGTTTTGGCATGGCTTTGATGACCCTATGTTTTTTGTTTATGACCTCAAAAGGTCAAAAATATAAGTTTTAGAATGGTTTTGATGACCAAAATTTTTTTTGCTCACAATCTTAAAACGTCGAGAAAACAGGTTTTGGCATGGTTTTGATGCCAAAATTTTTTTTTGTTCACGATCTCAAAACATCAGGAAAATGAGTTTTGGCATGTTTTTGATGACCAAAATTTTTGTTGTTTACGATCTCAAAACGTCGAGAAAACGAGTTTTGGCATGGTTTTGATGCTTAAAATTTTTTTGTTCACGACCTCAAAACGTCGAGAAAATAGGTTTTGGCATGGCTTTGATGACCCAATTTTTTTTGTTTAGGGCCTCAAAAGGTCGAGAATATAAGTTTTAGAATGGTTTTGATGACCAAAATTTTTTTTGTTCACGACCTCAAAACGTCGACAAATTGAGTTTTGGCATGGTTTTGATGACCAAAGCTTTTGTTGTTTACGATCTCAAAACGTCAAGCTAATAGGTTTTGGCATGGTTTTGATGACTAAAATTTTTGTTGTTTACGATAATGCTTACAACCTTAAAACGTCGAGAAAACAAGTTTTGGCATGGTTGTAATGCCAAATTTTTTTTTTGTTCACGATCTCAAAACATCGAGAAAATGAGTTTTGGCATGTTTTTGATGACCAAAATTTTTGTTGTTTACGACCTTAAAACGTCGAAAAAATAGGTTTTGGCATGGCTTTGATGACCAAATTTTATTTGTTTACGACCTCAAAAGGTCGAGAAAATAGGTTTTGGCATGGTTTTGATGACTAAAAGTTTTGTATTTTACGATTTAAAAACGTCATGAAAATTAGTTTTGGCATGGTTTTGATGACCAAAATTTTTTTTGTTCACGACCTCAAAACGTCGACAAATTGAGTTTTGGCATGGTTTTGATGACCAAAGCTTTTGTTGTTTACGATCTCAAAACGTCAAGCTAATAGGTTTTGGCATGGTTTTGATGACTAAAATTTTTGTTGTTTACGATCTCAAAACGTCGAGAAAATGAGTTTTGGCATGGTTTTGATGCTTAAAATTTTTTTGTTCACGACTTCAAAACGTCGAGAAAATAGGTTTTGCTATGGCTTTGATGACCCCATTTTTTTTGTTTACGACCTCAAAAGGTCGAGAATATAAGTTTTAGAATGGTTTTGATGACCAAAATGTTTTTTGCTTACAATCTTAAAACGTCGAGAAAATAGGTTTTGGCATGGTTTTGATGCCAAAAATTTTTTTTGTTCACGATCTCAAAACATCAAGAAAATGAGTTTTGGCATGTTTTTGATGACCAAAATTTTTGTTGTTTACGACCTTAAAACGTCGAAAAAATAGGTTTTGGCATGGCTTTGATGACCAAATTTTATTTGTTTACGACCTCAAAAGGTCGAGAAAATAGGTTTTGGCATGGTTTTGATGACTAAAAGTTTTGTATTTTACGATTTAAAAACGTCATGAAAATTAGTTTTGGCATGGTTTTGATGACCAAAATTTTTTTTGTTCACGACCTCAAAACGTCGACAAATTGAGTTTTGGCATGGTTTTGATGACCAAAGCTTTTGTTGTTTACGATCTCAAAACGTCAAGCTAATAGGTTTTGGCATGGTTTTGATGACTAAAATTTTTGTTGTTTACGATCTCAAAACGTCGAGAAAATGAGTTTTGGCATGGTTTTGATGCTTAAAATTTTTTTGTTCACGACTTCAAAACGTCGAGAAAATAGGTTTTGCTATGGCTTTGATGACCCCATTTTTTTTGTTCACGACCTCAAAACGTCGACAAATTGAGTTTTGGCATGGTTTTGATGACCAAAGCTTTTGTTGTTTACGATCTCAAAACGTCAAGCTAATAGGTTTTGGCATGGTTTTGATGACTAAAATTTTTGTTGTTTACAATCTCAAAACGTCGAGAAAATGAGTTTTGGCATGGTTTTGATGCTTAAAATTTTTTTGTTCACGACTTCAAAACGTCGAGAAAATAGGTTTTGCTATGGCTTTGATGACCCCATTTTTTTTGTTTACGACCTCAAAAGGTCGAGAATATAAGTTTTAGAATGGTTTTGATGACCAAAATTTTTTTTGCTTACAATCTTAAAACGTCGAGAAAATAGGTTTTGGCATGGTTTTGATGCCAAAAATTTTTTTTGTTCACGATCTCAAAACATCAAGAAAATGAGTTTTGGCATGTTTTTGATGACTAAAATTTTTGTTGTTCACGATCTCAAAACGTCGAGAAAATGAGTTTTGGCATGGTTTTGATGCTTAAAAGTTTTTTGTTTACGACCTCAAAACATCGAGATAATAGGTTTTGGCATGGTTTTGATGACTAAAATGTTTGTTGTTTACGATCTCAAAACGTCGAAAAAATTAGTTTTGGCATGTTTCTGTTGAACTAAATTTTTTTTAGTCGGGATCTCAAAACGTCGACCAAATAAGTTTTTTGGCATAGTTTTAATGACTAAATTTTTTTTGTTCACGATCTCAAAACGTCCAGAAAATGAGTCTTGGCATTGGTTGGATGACTAATATTTTTTTTGCTCACGATCTTAAAACGTCGAGAAAATGAGTTTTGGCATGGTGTTGATGACCAACATTTTTTTTCTTGACGACTTTGAAACGTCGACAAAATGAGTTTTGGCATGGTTTTGATGACCAAAATTTTTGTTGTTTACGATCTCCAAACGTCAAGATAATAGGTTTTGGCATCGTTTTGATGACTAAAATTTTTGTTGTTTACGATTTAAAAACGTCGAGAAAATGAGTTTAGGCATGTTTTTGTTGACCTAAATTTTTTTTTGTTCACGATCTCAAAACACCGGGAAAATGAGTTTTGGCATGTTTTTGATGACCTAAATTTTTGTTGTTCACGACCTCAAAACGTCGAGAAAATAGGTTTTGGCATGGCTTTGATGACCAAAATTTTTTTTGCTTACGACCTCAAAAGGTCGAGAAAATAGGTTTTGTCATGGTTTTGATGACCAAATTTTTTTTGTTCACGATCTCAAAACATCGAGAAAATGAGTTTTGGCATGTTTTTGATGACTAAAAGTTTTGCATTTTACGATCTTAAAACGTCGAGAAAATTAGTTTTGGCATGGTTTTGATGACCAAAAATTTTTTTGTTCACGACCTCAAAACGTCGACAAAATGAGTTTTGGCATGGTTTTGATGACTAAAGCTTTTGTTCTTTACGATCTTAAAACGTCAAGAAAATAGGTTTTGGCATGGTTTTGATGCCAAAAGTTTTTTTTGTTCACGATCTCAAAACATCAAGAAAATGAGTTTTGGCATGTTGTTGATGACTAAAATTTTTGTTGTTCACGATCTCAAAACGTCGAGAAAATGAGTTTTGGCATGGTTTTGATGCTTAAAATTTTTTTGTTCACGACTTCAAAACGTCGAGAAAATAGGTTTTGGCATGGTTTTGATGCCAAAAATTTTTTTTTGTTCACGATCTCAAAACATCAAGAAAATGAGTTTTGGCATGTTTTTAATGCTTAAAAGTTTTTTGTTTACGACCTCAAAACATCGAGAAAATAGGTTTTGGCATGGTTTTGATGACCAACATTACTTTTGTTAACGATCTCAAAACATCAAGAAAATGAGTTTTGGCATGTTTTTGATGCTTAAAAGTTTTTTGTTTACGACCTCAAAACATCGAGAAAATAGGTTTTGGCATGGTTATGATGACTAAAATTATTGTATTTTACGATCTCAAAACGTCGACAAAATTAGTTTTGGCATGTTTCTGTTGAACTAAATTTTTTTTAGTCGGGATCTCAAAACGTCGACCAAATAAGTTTTTTGGCATAGTTTTAATGACTAAACGTTTTTTTGTTCACGATCTCAAAAATTCCAGAAAATGAGTCTTGGCATTGGTTTGATGACTAATATTTTTTTTGCTCACGATCTTAAAACGTCGAGAAAATAAGTTTTGGCAAGGTTTTGATGACCAAAAGTTTTGTTGTTTACGATCTTAAAACGTCGAGAAAATGAGTTTTGGCATGGTTTTGATGACCAAAATTTTTTTTCTTGACGACTTTGAAACGTCGACAAAATGAGTTTTGGCATGGTTTTGATGACCAAAATTTTTGTTGTTTACGATTTAAAAACGTCGACAAAATAAGTTTAGCCATGTTTTTGTTGACCTAAATTTTTTTTTGTTCACGATCTCAAAACACCAGGAAAATGAGTTTTGGCATGTTTTTAATGACCTAAATTTTTGTTGTTCACGACCTCAAAACGTCGAGAAAATAGGTTTTGGCATGGCTTTGATGACCAAAATTTTTTTTGCTTACGACCTCAAAAGGTCGAGAAAATAGGTTTTGTCATGGTTTTGATGACCAAATTTTTTTTGTTTACGATCTCAAAACATCGAGAAAATGAGTTTTGGCATGTTTTTGATGACTAAAAGTTTTGTATTTTACGATCTTAAAACGTCGAGAAAATTAGTTTTGGCATGGTTTTGATGACCAAAAATTTTTTTGTTCACGACCTCAAAACGTCGACAAAATGAGTTTTGGCATGGTTTTGATGACTAAAGCTTTTGTTGTTTACGATCTTAAAACGTCAAGAAAATAGGTTTTGGCATGGTTTTGATGCCAAAATTTTTTTTTGTTCACGATCTCAAAACATCAAGAAAATGAGTTTTGGCATGTTGTTGATGACTAAAATTTTTGTTGTTCACGATCTCAAAACGTCGAGAAAATGAGTTTTGGCATGGTTTTGATGCTTAAAATTTTTTTGTTCACGACTTCAAAACGTCGAGAAAATAGGTTTTGCTATGGCTTTGATGACCCCATTTTTTTTGTTTACGACCTCAAAAGGTCGAGAATATAAGTTTTAGAATGGTTTTGATGACCAAAATTTTTTTTGCGTACAATGTTAAAACATCAAGAAAATGAGTTTTGGCATGTTGTTGATGACTAAAATTTTTGTTGTTCACGATCTCAAAACGTCGAGAAAATGAGTTTTGGCATAGTTTTGATGCTTAAAAGTTTTTTGTTTACGACCTCAAAACATCGAGAAAATAGGTTTTGGCATGGTTTTGATGAGTAACATTTTTTTTGTTAACGATCTCAAAACGTCAAGATAATAGGTTTTGGCATGGTTTTGATGACTAAAATGTTTGTTGTTTACGATCTCAAAACGTCGAAAAAATAAGTTTTAGCATGGCTTTGATGACCAAAATTATTTTTGCTTACGATCTCAAAACATCGAGAAAATGAGTTTTGGCATGTTTTTGATGACTAAAAGTTTTGCATTTTACGATCTTAAAACGTCGAGAAAATTAGTTTTAGCATGGTTTTGATGACCAAAAATTTTTTTGTTCACGACCTCAAAACGTCGACAAAATGAGTTTTGGCATGGTTTTGATGACTAAAGCTTTTGTTGTTTACGATCTTAAAACGTCAAGAAAATAGGTTTTGGCATGGTTTTGATGCCAAAATTTTTTTTTGTTCACGATCTCAAAACATCAAGAAAATGAGTTTTGGCATGTTGTTGATGACTAAAATTTTTGTTGTTCACGATCTCAAAACGTCGAGATAATAGGTTTCGGCATGGTTATGATGACTAAAATTATTGTATTTTACGATCTCAAAACGTCGACAAAATTAGTTTTGGCATGTTTCTGTTGAACTAAATTTTTTTTAGTCGGGATCTCAAAACGTCGACCAAATAAGTTTTTTGGCATAGTTTTAATGACTAAACTTTTTTTTGTTCACGATCTCAAAACGTCCAGAAAATGAGTCTTGGCATTGGTTTGATGACTAATATTTTTTTTGCTCACGATCTTAAAACGTCGAGAAAATAAGTTTTGGCAAGGTTTTAATGACCAAAAGTTTTGTTGTTTACGATCTTAAATCGTCGAGAAAATGAGTTTTGGCATGGTTTTGATGACCAAAATTTTTTTGTTCACGATCTCACAACATCGAGAAAATGAGTTTTTGCATGTTTTTGATGACTAAAGGTTTTGTATTTTACGATCTTAAAACGTCGAGAAAATTTGTTTTGGCATGGTTTTGATGACCAAAACTTTTTTTGTTCACGACCTCAAAACGTCGACAAAATGAGTTTTGGCATGGTTTTGATGCTTAAAAGTTTTTTGTTTACGACCTCAAAACATCGAGAAAATAGGTTTTGGCATGGTTTTGATGACCAACATTTTTTTTGTTTACGATCTCAAAACGTCAAGATAATAGGTTTTGGCATGGTTTTGATGACTAAAATGTTTGTTGTTTACGATCTCAAAACGTCGAAAAAATAAGTTTTGGCATGTTTCTGTTGAACTAAATTTTTTTTAGTCGGGATCTCAAAACGTCGACCAAATAAGTTTTTTGGCATAGTTTTAATGACTAAATTTTTTTTGTTCACGATCTCAAAACGTCCAGAAAATGAGTCTTGGCATTGGTTTGATGACTAATATTTTTTTTGCTCACGATCTTAAAACGTCAAGAAAATAAGTTTTGGCATGGTTTTGATGACCAAAAGTTTTGTTGTTTATGTGAGAATATGACAATCTTAAATATGTCAAATAATGCCTTTTATATGCTGAAAAGCATTTTTGGGAAATTGTAATCATTATTAATATAATAATATTATTATTTAATGTAAATGAATTCAATGTATTTGTTAAATTATAACAATATGTCATATAATGCTTTTTACATGCTGAAAAGCATTTTCGGGAAATAACGATAATTATTACATAAATACTATTATTATTGTATGCCATTAAATTAAATGTAATATAATGAATTTAATAATGTAATTGAATTATATATGAAATGCAATGTACATGTTATTTAATGTAATGGAAATATATTGTATGTCAACTATATGAATGTATGTATATCTATATAAGCATAGGCATAATGTTATTATAATTGGAAATATTGAATGATTAATGTTAATGAACAATATTATTATACGGAAATTGTATGTGTCATCATTTATATGGAAAATGACTAATGTTGTAAATGTACTCTGGTATTAACAGAGTCACTCGACTCGATGTACCCGATGAACCCAAAGTTCTCGGAATTGGGGATTAATCCTTCCATTACCTGGAAGACCTTTTTTGTATGTACGTGCTTAACCATTGTTATAGTTAGTACAAAATCTACCCTCTACTCGAGGGGATCTACTCGACTTCACAAATCTTACTCGACCAAAGGGTCTATATAAACTCGTGTATCCTCATTATTGTGATCACTCGCGTACAAACTCTTGACTAATAAAGCTGTTACTCTGTCCATTTGTATATTGTTGGAAGTTCGTTACTGAACATTACAAGGTCCACGCTGTTCTGTGAAATAAGTCTTTTAGTTCACTTCATTATTTTATATTCATCACATGGTAGCAGAAGCGTTCGGTGTTATAGACAGTGTTTTTGACAGTTTTTTTTTGAATTTTTACGAAAGTTTTTCAAAATTTTGATTTTGTGGAAAAAGCTAGGAAGTAAAAAGTTCAGTGGAATATTTTATTTTGTGGAGAGTTTGGAATTACTGTAGCTACAAAATTTTTTTTTTTTTTGTTCACGATCTCAAAACATCAAGAAAATGAGTTTTGGCATGTTTTTAATGCTTAAAAGGTTTTTGTTTACGACCTCAAAACATCGAGAAAATAGGTTTTGGCATGGTTTTGATGACCAACTTTTCTTTTGTTAACGATCTCAAAACATTAAGAAAATGAGTTTTGGCATGTTTTTGATGCTTAAAAGTTTTTTGTTTACGACCTCAAAACATCGAGAAAATAGGTTTTGGCATGGTTATGATGACTAAAATTATTGTATTTTACGATCTCAAAACGTCGACAAAATTAGTTTTGGCATGTTTCTGTTGAACTAAATTTTTTTTAGTCGGGATCTCAAAACGTCGACCAAATAAGTTTTTTGGCATAGTTTTAATGACTAAACGTTTTTTTGTTCACGACCTCAAAACTTCCAAAAAATGAGTCTTGGCATTGGTTTGATGACTAATATTTTTTTTGCTCACGATCTTAAAACGTCGAGAAAATAAGTTTTGGCAAGGTTTTGATGACCAAAAGTTTTGTTGTTTACGATCTTAAAACGTCGAGAAAATGAGTTTTGGCATGGTTTTGATGACCAAAATTTTTTTTCTTGACGACTTTGAAACGTCGACAAAATGAGTTTTGGCATGGTTTTGATGACCAAAATTTTTGTTGTTTACGATTTAAAAACGTCGACAAAATAAGTTTAGCCATGTTTTTGTTGACCTAAATTTTTTTTTGTTCACGATCTCAAAACACCAGGAAAATGAGTTTTGGCATGTTTTTAATGACCTAAATTTTTGTTGTTCACGACCTCAAAACGTCGAGAAAATAGGTTTTGGCATGGCTTTGATGACCAAAATTTTTTTTGCTTACGACCTCAAAAGGTCGAGAAAATAGGTTTTGTCATGGTTTTGATGACCAAATTTTTTTTGTTTACGATCTCAAAACATCGAGAAAATGAGTTTTGGCATGTTTTTGATGACTAAAAGTTTTGTATTTTACGATCTTAAAACGTCGAGAAAATTAGTTTTGGCATGGTTTTGATGACCAAAAATTTTTTTGTTCACGACCTCAAAACGTCGACAAAATGAGTTTTGGCATGGTTTTGATGACTAAAGCTTTTGTTCTTTACGATCTTAAAACGTCAAGAAAATAGGTTTTGGCATGGTTTTGATGCCAAAAGTTTTTTTTGTTCACGATCTCAAAACATCAAGAAAATGAGTTTTGGCATGTTGTTGATGACTAAAATTTTTGTTGTTCACGATCTCAAAACGTCGAGAAAATGAGTTTTGGCATGGTTTTGATGCTTAAAATTTTTTTGTTCACGACTTCAAAACGTCGAGAAAATAGGTTTTGCTATGGCTTTGATGACCCCATTTTTTTTGTTTACGACCTCAAAAGGTCGAGAATATAAGTTTTAGAATGGTTTTGATGACCAAAATTTTTTTTGCTTACAATGTTAAAACATCAAGAAAATGAGTTTTGGCATGTTGTTGATGACTAAAATTTTTGTTGTTCACGATCTCAAAACGTCGAGAAAATGAGTTTTGGCATGGTTTTGATGCTTAAAAGTTTTTTGTTTACGACCTCAAAACATCGAGAAAATAGGTTTTGGCATGGTTTTGATGAGTAACATTTTTTTTGTTAACGATCTCAAAACGTCAAGATAATAGGTTTTGGCATGGTTTTGATGACTAAAATGTTTGTTGTTTACGATCTCAAAACGTCGAAAAAATAAGTTTTAGCATGGCTTTGATGACCAAAATTATTTTTGCTTACGATCTCAAAACATCGAGAAAATGAGTTTTGGCATGTTTTTGATGACTAAAAGTTTTGCATTTTACGATCTTAAAACGTCGAGAAAATTAGTTTTAGCATGGTTTTGATGACCAAAAATTTTTTTGTTCACGACCTCAAAACGTCGACAAAATGAGTTTTGGCATGGTTTTGATGACTAAAGCTTTTGTTGTTTACGATCTTAAAACGTCAAGAAAATAGGTTTTGGCATGGTTTTGATGCCAAAATTTTTTTTTGTTCACGATCTCAAAACATCAAGAAAATGAGTTTTGGCATGTTGTTGATGACTAAAATTTTTGTTGTTCACGATCTCAAAACGTCGAGATAATAGGTTTTGGCATGGTTATGATGACTAAAATTATTGTATTTTACGATCTCAAAACGTCGACAAAATTAGTTTTGGCATGTTTCTGTTGAACTAAATTTTTTTTAGTCGGGATCTCAAAACGTCGACCAAATAAGTTTTTTGGCATAGTTTTAATGACTAAACTTTTTTTTGTTCACGATCTCAAAACGTCCAGAAAATGAGTCTTGGCATTGGTTTGATGACTAATATTTTTTTTGCTCACGATCTTAAAACGTCGAGAAAATAAGTTTTGGCAAGGTTTTGATGACCAAAAGTTTTGTTGTTTACGATCTTAAATCGTCGAGAAAATGAGTTTTGGCATGGTTTTGATGACCAAAATTTTTTTGTTCACGATCTCACAACATCGAGAAAATGAGTTTTTGCATGTTTTTGATGACTAAAGGTTTTGTATTTTACGATCTTAAAACGTCGAGAAAATTTGTTTTGGCATGGTTTTGATGACCAAAACTTTTTTTGTTCACGACCTCAAAACGTCGACAAAATGAGTTTTGGCATGGTTTTGATGCTTAAAAGTTTTTTGTTTACGACCTCAAAACATCGAGAAAATAGGTTTTGGCATGGTTTTGATGACCAACATTTTTTTTGTTTACGATCTCAAAACGTCAAGATAATAGGTTTTGGCATGGTTTTGATGACTAAAATGTTTGTTGTTTACGATCTCAAAACGTCGAAAAAATAAGTTTTGGCATGTTTCTGTTGAACTAAATTTTTTTTAGTCGGGATCTCAAAACGTCGACCAAATAAGTTTTTTGGCATAGTTTTAATGACTAAATTTTTTTTGTTCACGATCTCAAAACGTCCAGAAAATGAGTCTTGGCATTGGTTTGATGACTAATATTTTTTTTGCTCACGATCTTAAAACGTCAAGAAAATAAGTTTTGGCATGGTTTTGATGACCAAAAGTTTTGTTGTTTATGTGAGAATATGACAATCTTAAATATGTCAAATAATGCTTTTTATATGCTGAAAAGCATTTTTGGGAAATTGTAATCATTATTAATATAATATTATTATTATTCAATGTAAATGAATTCAATGTATTTGTTAAATTATAACAATATGTCATATAATGCTTTTTACATGCTGAAAAGCATTTTCGGGAAATAACGATAATTATTACATAAATACTATTATTATTGTATGCCATTAAATTAAATGTAATATAATGAATTTAATAATGTAATTGAATTATATATGAAATGCAATGTACATGTTATTTAATGTAATGGAAATATATTGTATGTCAACTATATGAATGTATGTATATCTATATAAGCATAGGCATAATGTTATTATAATTGGAAATATTGAATGATTAATGTTAATGAACAATATTATTATACGGAAATTGTATGTGTCATCATTTATATGGAAAATGACTAATGTTGTAAATGTACTCTGGTATTAACAGAGTCACTCGACTCGATGTACCCGATGAACCCAAAGTTCTCGGAATTGGGGATTAATCCTTCCATTACCTGGAAGACCTTTTTTGTATGTACGTGCTTAACCATTGTTATAGTTGGTACAAAATCTACCCTCTACTCGAGGGGATCTACTCGACTTCACAAATCTTACTCGACCAAAGGGTCTATATAAACTCGTGTATCCTCATTATTGTGATCACTCGCGTACAAACTCTTGACTAATAAAGCTGTTACTCTGTCCATTTGTATATTGTTGGAAGTTCGTTACTGAACATTACAAGGTCCACGCTGTTCTGTGAAATAAGTCTTTTAGTTCACTTCATTATTTTATATTCATCACATGGTAGCAGAAGCGTTCGGTGTTATAGACAGTGTTTTTGACAGTTTTTTTTTGAATTTTTACGAAAGTTTTTCAAAATTTTGATTTTGTGGAAAAAGCTAGGAAGTAAAAAGTTCAGTGGAATATTTTATTTTGTGGAGAGTTTGGAATTACTGTAGCTACAAATTTTTATTTTGGGGAAGGCTATTATTTTTATTAAGTGGTTCAAATTATAAGCTACAAAAATATTTATATTTTTGAGGAAGGCTAGGAAGTTAATTTGAAATTTTGAACATTATTGTGCTACAAAAATTATTATATTTTTGAGGAATAGCTAGGAAATAGTAGTGTGGAATTTTTTTTGTGAGTTGGACGAACAAACTATTAATTGATTTATTAAGGGAAAGTTTGGAACTTCAAGTCGGAAAATAGTTTTTGATTTTGTTGATTACCCGTGAAGTGGAATTTTACAAATACTGAGCTACAAAAATATATTTTTTTGGGGAAAATTTGGTGGAATATTTTGATTTTTGTTTTCATTTTTCTGATAATTGTTATTTTCTTGTGGCAACTCTGTTTTTGAGTGGAAATTTTTCTAATTTTCAAAGTATTTTAAATTGTTGAAAATAACGGAATTATAATGTTTTTTGGAAGCTAAAACTCACTGTTGGGGGTAATTTAATAATCTTGAATTTTAAGATCATTTTTCTGTGATTTGAGTGCAAGTTAAAAATCATTAAAACAGTTCTGATTTTCAGACGATTTTTTAACTGGAATTGATTTGTTTGTGTTGGAAAGTTTTGAAGAAAAAAAAATAATTAGAACTTCGGTTCAGTCATAAATCATTAAAAAAGATTTAAACTTGGTTTAAACGATTTTTGACAAAAAGTGTTTTTTGGACTGAGATAAGCACTTTTGGGCATCAAGTGGAAAATTCCTACAATGGCGTCCCGATTTCAGACGAATTCGATTGAAAAACTGAATGGAACTAATTACAATCGATGGCGGCTACAGATCAGTCTTACCTTGAAGGCAGCCAAGCTGTGGAAAGTGGTAGACGGAACGGACCCTAGACCGGACGCGAATACGGACTCAGCTCAGGACAAGTGGGATTTACTTGATGTGGAAGCTCAATCTCTAATAGTGCCAACACTTGATGCGACCCAAACAAATCTAATTTACTCATGCAATACATCAAAGGAAATGTGGGATCGACTGAAGGATGCCAACTCGGATAGCAGCACTCTCAACAAGCAACATACTTTGACGAAGTTCCTGACGTACCAAGTTGGGAAATCTCAATCTCCAGTGCAGGCCATGATTGAAATGGAGGAACTTGCTCGAAGCTTGGCCGAAATGGGTGTCAAACTGGACGAGGCCACTGTGGTAACGAAAATCATCTCCAGCCTTCCATCTTCCTACAACGCATTTAAAAAGGCGTGGGACAGTGTTGCGGATGGCTCGCAAACTAGAGCTGTACTTCTGGCAAGACTCAAAAAGGAGGAACTCGAGTCACGTGGAACTTCTGGGGAAAATACAGAAGAAGCGGAATCAACTCGGGCCTTTTTGACGTATCCAGACAGGAAAAATCAAGATTTCCGAAAACCAAATCACGGCGGAGGGGGAAACCAACGCGGCGGTGGAAATTATGGTGGGAACGGAAATTCTGGTGGGAATGGCAACTCTAGTGGGAACGGAAATTACAGTGGGGGTGGAAATCATAGTGGGGGTGGAAGTCAAAATGGTGGCGGAAATCGCAAAAAGTTTAAGTGCTACAAGTGTGGGAAAATGGGGCATTTAAGAAGAGACTGCAGATCGGGTGGAAATCAAACCCAAAATCAACAGGGAGGAAATCGCAACCAAAATCAGCAGCAAGGAAGGGGTTTTCATGCCAACGCCCAAAACGACTCAACTCATTCTGAAAACAACAATTCTTCATCGGGCTCAAATACGTTCGCCTTCATGGGAAAGTTACATGGAACGTCATCAATTAGTCCACACGACTGGATTAGTGACTCAGGGGCGACGCATCATATATGTGGGGACAAGGCTTAGTTTACGAAGCTGGAAGAATTCCAAAGTGACACATCAGTACTGCTCACTAATAATACTCCTGTAAAGGCATCAGGGAAAGGAACAGTGACAGTGGAAGCCTTCATCAGTGGGGAATGGGCTACGTGTACTCTCGATAATGTGATCTACATTCCGGGTGGGGCTAATTTATTTTCTGAAGGCGTTGTGGCTAAAAAGGGGTTCAAGATTTACAGGGATGATGAAACGACTGTATTTGTGAAGAATGGGAAAACGGAAGGACCTGTTGCCGATTTTAAGTGTGGGCTCTATATTATGCGTTTTCGTCCTGTGGGGGAGAAGATTAGTGCGTTTTCAGTGCGGAAAGATACTTCGCGGTTGTGGCATCAACGGTTGACCCACATCAATATGCAGTATATCCGGGACACTGTGAAGAAAGGGGTGGTAAAGGGGCTGGAGTCTACTGACGTTGCCAATTCATTCGACTGCCATGACTGTCAGTTGGGGAAGCAAGCCAGGAAGCCATATCCTAGGAATGACGCGGAAGATCTCTCCAAACCAGGTGAAGTACTACATGCCGATTTGGCTGGAAAAATGCCGGTAAGCAGTTTGGGCGGTGCAAATTTTTTCCTCATTATCAAGGATCAAGCAACTGGTTTTCGTATGGCTTATTTTCTGAAAACAAAGGATGAGACTTTTCAGTGCTTAAAAACATTTATTAACTTCGTCGAAAATCAAACTGGAAACAAAGTGAAATCAGTGCATAGTGACAATGGGACGGAATTTGTGAATACAGTGTCCAATAAATACTTTAACAAGAAAGGAATTGAACATGTGAAATCTGCTCCATACTGTCCAGAAACCAATGGGAAGATTGAACGGGAAATTCGGACGATTGAAGACTGTGCTCGTACTATTCTACTAGCAAGTGGACTTCCAGAATTTCTATGGGCGGAAGCTGTAGGGGCTACGGTGTATGTACACAACCGGGTGCTGGACAAGCAAAGTCGGGAAGTCACAGCATACGAAAGTTTTTTCGGGAAACGTCCAACAGTGGCTCATCTTCGTGTGTTTGGGTGTACAGCGTTCGCACATGTTCCAGATGTCAAGCGGACGGTTTGGGAAGCAAAAGGAAGACGTTGTGTTTTGGTCGGGTATGACGGCTATACTCGGAAGTACAGACTGTATGATGAATCGACTCAAACTGTGTTTATGGCTCACAACGCTACATTTTTTGAGGAAGAGCCGGAAGTTGCAGTGATCAACAGGCTCCAACCAGTCGAAGAACCAAAAGTGCGTCCTAGGGCGCCAAAATCAACTTTGGGCGGAAATCAAAATGCATCCCAGGGTCCAAATGTGCGTACTTCCCAAAACGACGTTTCAGCTCCTGAAATGGAAGATTTAGCGGAAGATACTCCACAGCAACCAATCAGGTCAGAAACTGCTTCTGGAAGTAAATCGATGGTTCCTGTTGTTCCTTCACGTGAAGTGCTCATTCGTACTGAGGAAGGTGATTTTGTTGCGGAAATACCCGATGGAACGGATCAAGCTGAAATCGTTATTCCCACCGAAAAAGGCAAAAAGAAGTATCAGGGGTGGTTCAAGCCTGAAATACTTACGAATAGGCTCAGGGATCGTGCAAAATCGGAAGACAATATTCAACCTAAGACGTATGCAACGAGGTTGGTGAACGAGCCCTCAACTTACAAGGAAGCCATTTCTTCTCCGGAAAGTGCCGAATGGATTCAGGCCATGGAAGAAGAAATTCAAAGTCAGGAAGAAAATAAGACTTGGGAGGTGGTACCCAAACCACCTGATGCAAAGCTGCTGGACATGAGATGGGTATTCAAGGTGAAGCGTAATCCGGATGGAAGCGTTGCTAGATTTAAAGCAAGATTGGTCGTCCGGGGATACCTGCAGGAAGAAGGAATCGACTTCTCCGAAACGTTTGCTTCAGTGTGCCGGTATGAGTCCATTCGACTACTTCTCAATATTGCAGCAGCGTACGACATGAAGATTGCTCAGTTTGATATCAAGACAGCGTTTCTGCATGGAGAACTGGAAGAAATTATTTTCAGCAAGATTCCCAAGGGTTATTCACGCGGTTCGCCTGAAAGTGTTTTTCTCCTCAAGAAAAGCATTTATGGACTGAAGCAAGCACCACGTTGTTGGAATGAAAAATTTACGCAAGTGTTACGTTCTCTATTTAACTTTGAAACTTCAAATTATGATCTGAGTGTGTATTTCGGTTTTGTGAATTCAGTTCTTGTGATTTTGGCGTTGTATGTTGATGATGGGCTAATTATTTCACCGAAGCAAGAAATAATTGATTTAGTGTTGGAGGGCATCGCTGGGGAATTTGAACTTACCAGGGGGGCGCCCACAAACTACGTTGGTCTGGAACTTCAACGGAATAGGGACAGTGGAACCATAACTGTCTCCCAACGCCAATACGTTCACATGCTGCTGGAAAGGTTCAACATGGAAGAGTGTAACCCATGCAGCGTCCCACTACAGCCATATACTGATTTGGAACCAGCGGAAGAGTTGGAAGCTCAATTCCCTTTTCGACAGCTCATCGGCGCCCTGCTCTTTTTGGCCAAGTGTACTCGGCCGGACATCTCCTTCGCTGTGTCCAAGCTTTCACAGTTCATGCACTGCTACAATGAGTCTCATTGGGTAGCAGCAAAGAAGATTCTACGGTACCTTAAGGGAACTGCGGATCTTGGAATCTCCTATCATTCAGGAGGGAACATGGACTTGGTGGGCTACAGTGACTCGGACTATGCGGGCGACAAGATTCAGCGGAAATCTACTAGTGGTGTTCTAGTGATGCTGAATGGTGGAATAGTGAGTTGGTCAAGCCAAAAACAGTCGTGCATCGCTCTTTCTTCGACAGAAGCGGAATATGTAGCAGCATCTTCAGCAACTCGCGAAATCGTCTGGATTCGGAATTTCCTGCAAGAATTAGGATTTTCACAAAATGGCCCAACGACTCTATTGGTGGACAATCAGAGTGCGATTCGACTCGTGAAAAATCCGGAAATGCATGCTCGAACAAAGCATATTGATGTCCGGTACCACTACATCCGGGATCAGGTTGCGAAGAAGGAAGTTGAAGTGGAATACGTCAACACGACTCAACAACTTGCAGATGGACTAACAAAGCCATTGCTTAAGGGAAAGTTGGAAACTAACCGTGGATCAATTGGTTTGAGTGCGACGACCCGTCCTAAACCAATTAGGGCTAACATGGCCCGGAAAATCAGTGATTGCCCAAAACGTCTTATCTCCCCCTGGAAATCAGTTTTGGCGATAACCTTCCTCATGTGTCTTGTGGGTGGGGAAACAGGGACGGATACTTCGTCGCCGGTTATTTGGCGGAAAAGCAACACTCCGATTACTGTGGGACATCACCAGGTGAACTTGTTGGTGGATTTCGTGGACCCTTGTGACCTCATCACCAAGGATACTTTTCATACGGACTTGACTGAAGCGGCCCGGAAAAAGTGTAAGGAGCACTACAAGGAACTCTTTCTGGATGAGATTGAAAAGATGTGCCCTCGGAAACACTG
This sequence comes from Dicyrtomina minuta, assembly GCA_949802685.1. Taxonomy (NCBI): domain Eukaryota; kingdom Metazoa; phylum Arthropoda; class Collembola; order Symphypleona; family Dicyrtomidae; genus Dicyrtomina; species Dicyrtomina minuta. The sequence continues at coordinate 67,432 of CATKUY010000292.1, forward strand.
GACGCTTACTCGGACGAAAAGGGTTATACCGGTCATTGTCGGGGTTTTGGTCATTGCTGTCACTGCCTGTGCTGGACTTGGAATTGCAACGGCGCACCAGGCATCACTTAATGCGAACGAGATTGCAGTTATCGGGGACCGGATCAACGTGCAGATCAGTACCATTAACGCTATTGAGCGTTAAATTCGCAAAGAAAATGGCGGGATTCAGCACATCCAGAACAAATTCAACGAGGCCCTATCCAATCTTACTGTTCTGCAAGCGGACCATGATGAGATGAAGGGAAAGTATCTCTCAAGCACCTTCGCCATCTCTTATATTACCAGCCGTCTAATGGTTGGTAGATCGATTTTAAAGGAAACCCAGAGGAAATGGAAACAAGGCAGGATGGACGCGGGATTTCTGGACCATCTGAATATTACTTTGCCTTGTGGGGAAGCCTGTCCCGTGGAACTTGCCCAAGCGCACAGCTGTAATGGAAATATATTGTATGTCAACTATATGAATGTATGTATATCTATATAAGCATAGGCATAATGTTATTATAATTGGAAATATTGAATGATTAATGTTAATGAACAATATTATTATACGGAAATTGTATGTGTCATCATTTATATGGAAAATGACTAATGTTGTAAATGTACTCTGGTATTAACAGAGTCACTCGACTCGATGTACCCGATGAACCCAAAGTTCTCGGAATTGGGGATTAATCCTTCCATTACCTGGAAGACCTTTTTTGTATGTACGTGCTTAACCATTGTTATAGTTGGTACAAAATCTACCCTCTACTCGAGGGGATCTACTCGACTTCACAAATCTTACTCGACCAAAGGGTCTATATAAACTCGTGTATCCTCATTATTGTGATCACTCGCGTACAAACTCTTGACTAATAAAGCTGTTACTCTGTCCATTTGTATATTGTTGGAAGTTCGTTACTGAACATTACAAGGTCCACGCTGTTCTGTGAAATAAGTCTTTTAGTTCACTTCATTATTTTATATTCATCACATGGTAGCAGAAGCGTTCGGTGTTATAGACAGTGTTTTTGACAGTTTTTTTTTGAATTTTTACGAAAGTTTTTCAAAATTTTGATTTTGTGGAAAAAGCTAGGAAGTAAAAAGTTCAGTGGAATATTTTATTTTGTGGAGAGTTTGGAATTACTGTAGCTACAAATTTTTATTTTGGGGAAGGCTATTATTTTTATTAAGTGGTTCAAATTATAAGCTACAAAAATATTTATATTTTTGAGGAAGGCTAGGAAGTTAATTTGAAATTTTGAACATTATTGTGCTACAAAAATTATTATATTTTTGAGGAATAGCTAGGAAATAGTAGTGTGGAATTTTTTTTGTGAGTTGGACGAACAAACTATTAATTGATTTATTAAGGGAAAGTTTGGAACTTCAAGTCGGAAAATAGTTTTTGATTTTGTTGATTACCCGTGAAGTGGAATTTTACAAATACTGAGCTACAAAAATATATTTTTTTGGGGAAAATTTGGTGGAATATTTTGATTTTTGTTTTCATTTTTCTGATAATTGTTATTTTCTTGTGGCAACTCTGTTTTTGAGTGGAAATTTTTCTAATTTTCAAAGTATTTTAAATTGTTGAAAATAACGGAATTATAATGTTTTTTGGAAGCTAAAACTCACTGTTGGGGGTAATTTAATAATCTTGAATTTTAAGATCACTTTTCTGTGATTTGAGTGCAAGTTAAAAATCATTAAAACAGTTCTGATTTTCAGACGATTTTTTAACTGGAATTGATTTGTTTGTGTTGGAAAGTTTTGAAGAAAAAAAAATAATTAGAACTTCGGTTCAGTCATAAATCATTAAAAAAGATTTAAACTTGGTTTAAACGATTTTTGACAAAAAGTGTTTTTTGGACTGAGATAAGCACTTTTGGGCATCAAGTGGAAAATTCCTACAATGGCGTCCCGATTTCAGACGAATTCGATTGAAAAACTGAATGGAACTAATTACAATCGATGGCGGCTACAGATCAGTCTTACCTTGAAGGCAGCCAAGCTGTGGAAAGTGGTAGACGGAACGGACCCTAGACCGGACGCGAATACGGACTCAGCTCAGGACAAGTGGGATTTACTTGATGTGGAAGCTCAATCTCTAATAGTGCCAACACTTGATGCGACCCAAACAAATCTAATTTACTCATGCAATACATCAAAGGAAATGTGGGATCGACTGAAGGATGCCAACTCGGATAGCAGCACTCTCAACAAGCAACATACTTTGACGAAGTTCCTGACGTACCAAGTTGGGAAATCTCAATCTCCAGTGCAGGCCATGATTGAAATGGAGGAACTTGCTCGAAGCTTGGCCGAAATGGGTGTCAAACTGGACGAGGCCACTGTGGTAACGAAAATCATCTCCAGCCTTCCATCTTCCTACAACGCATTTAAAAAGGCGTGGGACAGTGTTGCGGATGGCTCGCAAACTAGAGCTGTACTTCTGGCAAGACTCAAAAAGGAGGAACTCGAGTCACGTGGAACTTCTGGGGAAAATACAGAAGAAGCGGAATCAACTCGGGCCTTTTTGACGTATCCAGACAGGAAAAATCAAGATTTCCGAAAACCAAATCACGGCGGAGGGGGAAACCAACGCGGCGGTGGAAATTATGGTGGGAACGGAAATTCTGGTGGGAATGGCAACTCTAGTGGGAACGGAAATTACAGTGGGGGTGGAAATCATAGTGGGGGTGGAAGTCAAAATGGTGGCGGAAATCGCAAAAAGTTTAAGTGCTACAAGTGTGGGAAAATGGGGCATTTAAGAAGAGACTGCAGATCGGGTGGAAATCAAACCCAAAATCAACAGGGAGGAAATCGCAACCAAAATCAGCAGCAAGGAAGGGGTTTTCATGCCAACGCCCAAAACGACTCAACTCATTCTGAAAACAACAATTCTTCATCGGGCTCAAATACGTTCGCCTTCATGGGAAAGTTACATGGAACGTCATCAATTAGTCCACACGACTGGATTAGTGACTCAGGGGCGACGCATCATATATGTGGGGACAAGGCTTAGTTTACGAAGCTGGAAGAATTCCAAAGTGACACATCAGTACTGCTCACTAATAATACTCCTGTAAAGGCATCAGGGAAAGGAACAGTGACAGTGGAAGCCTTCATCAGTGGGGAATGGGCTACGTGTACTCTCGATAATGTGATCTACATTCCGGGTGGGGCTAATTTATTTTCTGAAGGCGTTGTGGCTAAAAAGGGGTTCAAGATTTACAGGGATGATGAAACGACTGTATTTGTGAAGAATGGGAAAACGGAAGGACCTGTTGCCGATTTTAAGTGTGGGCTCTATATTATGCGTTTTCGTCCTGTGGGGGAGAAGATTAGTGCGTTTTCAGTGCGGAAAGATACTTCGCGGTTGTGGCATCAACGGTTGACCCACATCAATATGCAGTATATCCGGGACACTGTGAAGAAAGGGGTGGTAAAGGGGCTGGAGTCTACTGACGTTGCCAATTCATTCGACTGCCATGACTGTCAGTTGGGGAAGCAAGCCAGGAAGCCATATCCTAGGAATGACGCGGAAGATCTCTCCAAACCAGGTGAAGTACTACATGCCGATTTGGCTGGAAAAATGCCGGTAAGCAGTTTGGGCGGTGCAAATTTTTTCCTCATTATCAAGGATCAAGCAACTGGTTTTCGTATGGCTTATTTTCTGAAAACAAAGGATGAGACTTTTCAGTGCTTAAAAACATTTATTAACTTCGTCGAAAATCAAACTGGAAACAAAGTGAAATCAGTGCATAGTGACAATGGGACGGAATTTGTGAATACAGTGTCCAATAAATACTTTAACAAGAAAGGAATTGAACATGTGAAATCTGCTCCATACTGTCCAGAAACCAATGGGAAGATTGAACGGGAAATTCGGACGATTGAAGACTGTGCTCGTACTATTCTACTAGCAAGTGGACTTCCAGAATTTCTATGGGCGGAAGCTGTAGGGGCTACGGTGTATGTACACAACCGGGTGCTGGACAAGCAAAGTCGGGAAGTCACAGCATACGAAAGTTTTTTCGGGAAACGTCCAACAGTGGCTCATCTTCGTGTGTTTGGGTGTACAGCGTTCGCACATGTTCCAGATGTCAAGCGGACGGTTTGGGAAGCAAAAGGAAGACGTTGTGTTTTGGTCGGGTATGACGGCTATACTCGGAAGTACAGACTGTATGATGAATCGACTCAAACTGTGTTTATGGCTCACAACGCTACATTTTTTGAGGAAGAGCCGGAAGTTGCAGTGATCAACAGGCTCCAACCAGTCGAAGAACCAAAAGTGCGTCCTAGGGCGCCAAAATCAACTTTGGGCGGAAATCAAAATGCATCCCAGGGTCCAAATGTGCGTACTTCCCAAAACGACGTTTCAGCTCCTGAAATGGAAGATTTAGCGGAAGATACTCCACAGCAACCAATCAGGTCAGAAACTGCTTCTGGAAGTAAATCGATGGTTCCTGTTGTTCCTTCACGTGAAGTGCTCATTCGTACTGAGGAAGGTGATTTTGTTGCGGAAATACCCGATGGAACGGATCAAGCTGAAATCGTTATTCCCACCGAAAAAGGCAAAAAGAAGTATCAGGGGTGGTTCAAGCCTGAAATACTTACGAATAGGCTCAGGGATCGTGCAAAATCGGAAGACAATATTCAACCTAAGACGTATGCAACGAGGTTGGTGAACGAGCCCTCAACTTACAAGGAAGCCATTTCTTCTCCGGAAAGTGCCGAATGGATTCAGGCCATGGAAGAAGAAATTCAAAGTCAGGAAGAAAATAAGACTTGGGAGGTGGTACCCAAACCACCTGATGCAAAGCTGCTGGACATGAGATGGGTATTCAAGGTGAAGCGTAATCCGGATGGAAGCGTTGCTAGATTTAAAGCAAGATTGGTCGTCCGGGGATACCTGCAGGAAGAAGGAATCGACTTCTCCGAAACGTTTGCTTCAGTGTGCCGGTATGAGTCCATTCGACTACTTCTCAATATTGCAGCAGCGTACGACATGAAGATTGCTCAGTTTGATATCAAGACAGCGTTTCTGCATGGAGAACTGGAAGAAATTATTTTCAGCAAGATTCCCAAGGGTTATTCACGCGGTTCGCCTGAAAGTGTTTTTCTCCTCAAGAAAAGCATTTATGGACTGAAGCAAGCACCACGTTGTTGGAATGAAAAATTTACGCAAGTGTTACGTTCTCTATTTAACTTTGAAACTTCAAATTATGATCTGAGTGTGTATTTCGGTTTTGTGAATTCAGTTCTTGTGATTTTGGCGTTGTATGTTGATGATGGGCTAATTATTTCACCGAAGCAAGAAATAATTGATTTAGTGTTGGAGGGCATCGCTGGGGAATTTGAACTTACCAGGGGGGCGCCCACAAACTACGTTGGTCTGGAACTTCAACGGAATAGGGACAGTGGAACCATAACTGTCTCCCAACGCCAATACGTTCACATGCTGCTGGAAAGGTTCAACATGGAAGAGTGTAACCCATGCAGCGTCCCACTACAGCCATATACTGATTTGGAACCAGCGGAAGAGTTGGAAGCTCAATTCCCTTTTCGACAGCTCATCGGCGCCCTGCTCTTTTTGGCCAAGTGTACTCGGCCGGACATCTCCTTCGCTGTGTCCAAGCTTTCACAGTTCATGCACTGCTACAATGAGTCTCATTGGGTAGCAGCAAAGAAGATTCTACGGTACCTTAAGGGAACTGCGGATCTTGGAATCTCCTATCATTCAGGAGGGAACATGGACTTGGTGGGCTACAGTGACTCGGACTATGCGGGCGACAAGATTCAGCGGAAATCTACTAGTGGTGTTCTAGTGATGCTGAATGGTGGAATAGTGAGTTGGTCAAGCCAAAAACAGTCGTGCATCGCTCTTTCTTCGACAGAAGCGGAATATGTAGCAGCATCTTCAGCAACTCGCGAAATCGTCTGGATTCGGAATTTCCTGCAAGAATTAGGATTTTCACAAAATGGCCCAACGACTCTATTGGTGGACAATCAGAGTGCGATTCGACTCGTGAAAAATCCGGAAATGCATGCTCGAACAAAGCATATTGATGTCCGGTACCACTACATCCGGGATCAGGTTGCGAAGAAGGAAGTTAAAGTGGAATACGTCAACACGACTCAACAACTTGCAGATGGACTAACAAAGCCATTGCTTAAGGGAAAGTTGGAAACTAACCGTGGATCAATTGGTTTGAGTGCGACGACCCGTCCTAAACCAATTAGGGCTAACATGGCCCGGAAAATCAGTGATTGCCCAAAACGTCTTATCTCCCCCTGGAAATCAGTTTTGGCGATAACCTTCCTCATGTGTCTTGTGGGTGGGGAAACAGGGACGGATACTTCGTCGCCGGTTATTTGGCGGAAAAGCAACACTCCGATTACTGTGGGACATCACCAGGTGAACTTGTTGGTGGATTTCGTGGACCCTTGTGACCTCATCACCAAGGATACTTTTCATACGGACTTGACTGAAGCGGCCCGGAAAAAGTGTAAGGAGCACTACAAGGAACTCTTTCTGGATGAGATTGAAAAGATGTGCCCTCGGAAACACTGGACGCTTACTCGGACGAAAAGGGTTATACCGGTCATTGTCGGGGTTTTGGTCATTGCTGTCACTGCCTGTGCTGGACTTGGAATTGCAACGGCGCACCAGGCATCACTTAATGCGAACGAGATTGCAGTTATCGGGGACCGGATCAACGTGCAGATCAGTACCATTAACGCTATTGAGCGTGAAATTCGCAAAGAAAATGGCGGGATTCAGCACATCCAGAACAAATTCAACGAGGCCCTATCCAATCTTACTGTTCTGCAAGCGGACCATGATGAGATGAAGGGAAAGTATCTCTCAAGCACCTTCGCCATCTCTTATATTACCAGCCGTCTAATGGTTGGTAGATCGATTTTAAAGGAAACCCAGAGGAAATAGAAACAAGGCAGGATGGACGCGGGATTTCTGGACCATCTGAATATTACTTTGCCTTGTGGGGAAGCCTGTCCCGTGGAACTTGCCCAAGCGCACAGCTGTGCGCTGTCACAGAACGGAGAGAAATTATTTATGGATTTCTCAGCTCCGGAAGTTAGCCAGGATTTCACTCTGGTGGAAGCGGATGCGTTTCAGCTGATGGTAAGAAAAGGAGGACAGACATGTACTGTGCAGTATACTGGACCCCGGAATGCCATTCTCTCAACGAAGGAAGAATGTGTTTACGCTGTAAACATCCACCAGCCTGTCCAATCGGAACTCATCCTGGCTCCAACAAGCGGATGTAGGATTCGGACGGAATCCAATGATACTAAGTACTTTTCTTTAAATCATTGTGAAAGGCGTGTACTTAATGACGAAAAAGACTTTTTGCAGATTAAGCCGCATGTTGGGCAATACCATATATATTGCCCTGAATCCAACCTGACTCTAGATGGAATTAGCGGAAAGTGCCCTGACCGTGTGTGGACCATTCCAATGGATACTACGTTCAAGATTAATGATCTTAGCTTCAACGGATCTAGAATCAATAAGGCCTACAAGGAATCTCTGGACCATGTTGTGTCACTGAAGACTAACATGCACCTGCAGCCAACTATTAACTGGAAGTCTCTGATGGAGGAACCCATTACTGGAACTGACCTACAGGAATTACCTCCCTACTACCCTCATGCAGTAAACAACTATTGGACGACTGGTACTGCTATAATAATTATATTAATTTTGGTTGTCATTATAATGGTTTTGTGTAGGAAGGGGAAAAATAGGTCAGGCAGAATATCAATTATTGCAAAGCCTGTGAATTCGACTGCGATCGAAATGGCTCAGTTTAAATGATTAATCTCATCATGTTTTTGTGTTTATTTGAATTTTAAGATTGAGCAAAAGTGTGAGAATATGACAATCTTAAATATGTCAAATAATGCTTTTCATATGCTGAAAAGCATTTTTGGGAAATTGTAATCATTATTAATATAATATTATTATTATTCAATGTAAATGAATTCAATGTATTTGTTAAATTATAACAATATGTCATATAATGCTTTTTACATGCTGAAAAGCATTTTCGGGAAATAACGATAATTATTACATAAATACTATTATTATTGTATGCCATTAAATTAAATGTAATATAATGAATTTAATAATGTAATTGAATTATATATGAAATGCAATGTACATGTTATTTAATGTAATGGAAATATATTGTATGTCAACTATATGAATGTATGTATATCTATATAAGCATAGGCATAATGTTATTATAATTGGAAATATTGAATGATTAATGTTAATGAACAATATTATTATACGGAAATTGTATGTGTCATCATTTATATGGAAAATGACTAATGTTGTAAATGTACTCTGGTATTACCAGAGTCACTCGACTCGATGTACCCGATGAACCCAAAGTTCTCGGAATTGGGGATTAATCCTTCCATTACCTGGAAGACCTTTTTTGTATGTACGTGCTTAACCATTGTTATAGTTGGTACAAAATCTACCCTCTACTCGAGGGGATCTACTCGACTTCACAAATCTTACTCGACCAAAGGGTCTATATAAACTCGTGTATCCTCATTATTGTGATCACTCGCGTACAAACTCTTGACTAATAAAGCTGTTACTCTGTCCATTTGTATATTGTTGGAAGTTCGTTACTGAACATTACAAGGTCCACGCTGTTCTGTGAAATAAGTCTTTTAGTTCACTTCATTATTTTATATTCATCACAGTTTACGATCTTAAAACGTCGAGAAAATGAGTTTTGGCATGGTTTTAATGACCAAAATTTTTTTTCTTGACGACTTTGAAACGTCGACAAAATGAGTTTTGGCATGGTTTTGATGACCAAAATTTTTGTTGTTTACGATCTCCAAACGTCAAGATAATAGGTTTTGGCATCGTTTTGATGACTAAAATTTTTGTTGTTTACGATTTAAAAACGTCGAGAAAATAAGTTTAGCCATGTTTTTGTTGACCTAAATTTTTTTTTGTTCACGATCTCAAAACACCAGGAAAATGAGTTTTGGCATGTTTTTGATGACCTAAATTTTTGTTGTTCACGACCTCAAAACGTCGAGAAAATAGGTTTTGCCATGGCTTTGATGACCAAAATTTTTTTTGCTTACGACCTCAAAAGGTCGAGAAAATAGATTTTGTCATGGTTTTGATGACCAAATTTTTTTTGTTCACGATCTCAAAACATCGAGAAAATGAGTTTTGGCATGTTTTTGATGACTAAAAGTTTTGTATTTTACGATCTTAAAACGTCGAGAAAATTAGTTTTGGCATGGTTTTGATGACCAAAAATTTTTTTGTTTACGACCTCAAAACGTCGACAAAATGAGTTTTGGCATGGTTTTGATGACTAAAGCTTTTGTTGTTTACGATCTTAAAACGTCAAGAAAATAGGTTTTGGCATGGTTTTGATGCCAAAATTTTTTTTTGTTCACGATCTCAAAACATCAAGAAAATGAGTTTTGGCATGTTGTTGATGACTAAAATTTTTGTTGTTCACGATCTCAAAACGTCGAGAAAATGAGTTTTGGCATGGTTTTGATGCTTAAAAAATTTTTGTTTACGACCTCAAAACATCGAGAAAATAGGTTTTGGCATGGTTTTGATGACCAACATTTTTGTTGCTCACGATCTTCAAACGTCGAGAAAATAAGTTTTGGCATGGTTTTGATGTCCAAAAGTTTTTTTGCTCACAATCTTAAAACGTCGAGAAAACAGGTTTTGGCATGGTTTTGATGCCAAAATTTTTTTTTGTTTACGATCTCAAAACATCGGGAAAATAAGTTTTGGCATGGCTTTGATGACCAAATGTTTTTTGTTTACGACCTCAAAAGGTCGAGAAAATAGGTTTTAGCATGGTTTTGATGACCAAAATTTTTTTGTTCACGATCTCAAAACATTGAGAAAATGAGTTTTGGCATGTTTTTGATGACCAAAAGTTTTGTATTTTAAGATCTCAAAACGTCGAGAAAATTAGTTTTGGCATGGTTTTAATGACCAAAATTTTTGTTGTTTACGATCTCAAAACGTCAAGATAATAGGTTTTGGCATGGTTTTGATGACTAAAATGTTTGTTTTTTACGATCTTAAAACGTCGAGAAAATAAGTTTTGGCATGTTTTTGTTGAACTAAATTTTTTTTAGTCGGGATCTCAAAACGTCGACCAAATAAGTTTTTTAGTATAGTTTTGATGACTGAACTTTTTTTTGTTCACGATATCAAAACGTCTAGAAAATGAGTCTTGGCATTGGTTTGATGACTAATATGTTTTTTGCTCACGATCTCACGTCAAGAAAAAAGGTTTTGGCATGGTTTTGATGACCAAAAGTTTTGTTCTTTACGATCCTTAAACGTCGAGAAAATTAGTTTTGGCATGGTTGTGATGACCGAAATTTTTTTTGTTCACAACTTTAAAACGTCGACAAAATGATTTTTGGCATGGTTTTGATGACCAAAATTTTTGTTGGTCACGATCTCAAAACGTCAAGATAATAGGTTTTGGCATCGTTTTAATGACTAAAATTTTTGTTGTAAACGATCTCAAATCTTCGTGAAAATGAGTTTTGGCATGTTTTTGATGACCAAAATTTATGTTGTTCACGACCTCAAAACGTCGAGAAAATAGGTTTTGGCATGGCTTTGATGACCAAATTTTATTTGTTTACGACCTCAAAAGGTCGAGAAAATCGGTTTTGGCATGGCTTTAATGACCAAAATTTTTGTTGTTTACGATATCCAAACGTCAAGATAATAGGTTTTGGCATCGTTTTGATGACTAAAATTTTTGTTGTTTACGATTTAAAAACGTCGAGAAAATAAGTTTAGCCATGTTTTTGTTGACCTAAATTTTTTTTTGTTCACGATCTCAAAACACCAGGAAAATGAGTTTTGGCATGTTTTTGATGACCTAAATTTTTGTATTTTACGATCTCAAAACGTCGACAAAATTAGTTTTGGCATGTTTCTGTTGAACTAAGTTTTTTTTAGTCGGGATCTCAAAACGTCGACCAAATAAGTTTTTTGGCATAGTTTTGATGACTAAACTCTTCTTTGTTCATGATCTCAAAACGTCCAGAAAATGAGTCTTGGCATTGGTTTGATGACTAATATTGTTTTTGCTCACGATCTTCAAACGTCGAGAAAATAAGTTTTGGCATGGTTTTGATGTCCAAAAGTTTTTTTGCTCACAATCTTAAAACGTCGAGAAAACAGGTTTTGGCATGGTTTTGATGCCAAAATTTTTTTTTGTTTACGATCTCAAAACATCGGGAAAATAAGTTTTGGCATGGCTTTGATGACCAAATGTTTTTTGTTTACGACCTCAAAAGGTCGAGAAAATCGGTTTTGGCATGGCTTTAATGACCAAGTTTTATTTGTTTACGACCTCAAAAGAAAGAAAAAATCGGTTTTAGCATGGTTTTGATGACCAAATTTCTTTTGTTCACGATCTCAAAACATAGAGAAAATGAGTTTTGGCATGTTTTTGATGACCAAAAGTTTTGTATTTTACGATCTCAAAACGTCGACAAAATTAGTTTTGGCATGGTTTTAATGACCAAAATTTTTTTTGTTCACGATCTCAAAACGTCCAGAAAATGAGTCTTGGCATTGGTTTGATGACTAATATTTTTTTGCTCACGATCCTAAAACGTCGAGAAAATGAGTTTTGGCATGTTTTTGATGACCAAAATTTTTGTTGTTCACGACTTTAAAACGTCGAGAAAATTAGTTTTGGCATGGTTTTGATGACCAAAATTTCTGTTCTTTACGATCTCGAAACGTCAAGATAATAGGTTTTGGCATGGTTATGATGACTAAAATTTTTGTTGTTTACGATCTCAAAACGTCAAGAAAATAAGTTTTGGCATGTTCTGTTAAACTGAATTTTTTTTAGTCGGGATCTCAAAACGTCGACCAAATAAGTTTTTTGGCATAGTTTTGATGACTAAACTTTTTTTTGTTCACGATCTCAAAACGTCCAGAAAATGAGTCTTGGCATTAGTTTGATGACTAATATTTTTTTTGCTCACAATCTTGAAACGTCGAGAAAATAAGTTTTAGAATGGTTTTGATGACCAAAATTTTTTTTTGTTCACGATCTCAAAACATCGAGAAAATGAGTTTTGGCATGTTTTTGATGACCAAAATTTTTGTTGTTCACGATCTCAAAACGTCGAGAAAATAGGTTTTGGCATGGCTTTGATGACCAAATTTTTTTTGTTTACGACCTCAAAAGGTCGAGAAAATAGGTTTTTAGCATGGTTTTAATGACCAAAATTTTTTTGTTCACGATCTCAAAACATTGAGAAAATGAGTTTTGGCATGTTTTTGATGACAAAAATTTTTGTTGTTCACGATCTCAAAACGTCGAGAAAATAGGTTTTGGCATGGTTATGATGACTAAAATTTTTGTTGTTTACGATCTCAAAACGTCGAGATAATAGGTTTTGGCATGGTTTTGATGACCAAAATTTTTTTTGTTCACGACTTTAAAACGTCGACAAAATAAGTTTTAGAATGGTTTTCATGACCAAAATTTTTGTTGTTTACGATCTCAAAACGTCAAGATAATAGGTTTTGGGATCGTTTTAATGACTAAAATTTTTGTTGTAAACGATCTCAAAACGTCGAGAAAATGAGTTTTGGCATGTTTTTGATGAACAAAATTTATGTTGTTCACGACCTCAAAACGTCAAGAAAATAGGTTTTGGCATGGCTTTGATGACCAAATTTTATTTGTTTACGACCTCAAAAGGTCGAGAAAATCGGTTTTGGCATGGCTTTAATGACCAAGTTTTATTTGTTTACGACCTCAAAAGGTCGAAAAATCGGTTTTAGCATGGTTTTGATGACCAAATTTCTTTTGTTCACGATCTCAAAACATAGAGAAAATGAGTTTTGGCAGGTTTTTGATGACCAAAAGATTTGTATTTTACGATCTCAAAACGTCGACAAAATTAGTTTTGGCATGGTTTTAATGACCAAAATTTTTGTTGTTTACGATCTCAAAACGTCAAGATAATAGGTTTTGGCATCGTTTTGATGACTAAAATCATTGTATTTTACGATCCTTAAACGTCGATAAAATGAGTTTTGGCATGGTTTTGATGACCAAAATTTCTGTTGTTTACGATCTCGAAACGTCAAGATAATAGGTTTTGGCATGGTTATGATGACTAAAATTTTTGTTGTTTCCGATCTCAAAACGTCGAGAAAATAAGTTTTGGCATGTTCTGTTAAACTAAATTTTTTTTAGTCGGGATCTTAAAACGTCGACCAAATAAGTTTTTTGGCATAGTTTTGATGACTAAACTTTTTTTTGTTCACGATCTCAAAACGTCCAGAAAATGAGTCTTGGCATTAGTTTGATGACTATTTTTTTTGCTCACAATCTTGAAACGTCGAGAAAATAAGTTTTAGAATGGTTTTGATGACCAAAATTTTTTTTTGTTCACGATCTCAAAACATCGAGAAAATGAGTTTTGGCATGTTTTTGATGACCAAAATTTTTGTTGTTCACGATCTCAAAACGTCGAGAAAATAGGTTATGGCATGGTTATGATGACTAAAATTTTTGTTGTTTACGATCTCAAAACGTCGAGAAAATAAGTTTTGGCATGTTCTGTTAAACTAAATTTTTTTTAGTCGGGATCTCAAAACGTCGACCAAATAAGTTTTTTGGCATAGTTTTGATGACTAATATGTTTTTTGCTCACGATCTTAAAACGTCGAGAAAAAAGGTTTTGGCATGGTTTTGATGACCAAAAGTTTTGTTGTTTACGATCTTAAAACGTCGAGAAAATTAATTTTGGCATGGTTTTGATGACCAAATTTTTTGTTGTTTACGATCTCAAAACGTCAAGATAATAGGTTTTGGCATCGTTTTAATGACTAAAATTTTTGTTGTTCACGACCTCAAAACGTCGAGAAAATAGGTTTTGGCATGGCTTTGATGACCAAATTTTATTTGTTTACGACCTCAAAAGGTCGAGAAAATCGGTTTTGGCATGGCTTTAATGACCAAGTTTTATTTGTTTACGACCTCAAAAGAAAGAAAAAATCGGTTTTAGCATGGTTTTGATGACCAAATTTCTTTTGTTTACGATCTCAAAACATAGAGAAAATGAGTTTTGGCAGGTTTTTGATAACCAAAAGTTTTGTATTTTACGATCTCAAAACGTCGACAAAATTAGTTTTGGCATGGTTTTAATGACCAAAATTTTTGTTGTTTACGATCTCAAAACGTCAAGATAATAGGTTTTGGCATCGTTTTGATGACTAAAATCATTGTATTTTACGATCTCAAAACGTCGACAAAATTAGTTTTGGCATAGTTTTGATGACTTAACTTTTTTTTGTTCACGATCTCAAAACGTCCAGAAAATGAGTCTTGGCATTGGTTTGATGACTAATATTTTTTTGCTCACGATCCTAAAACGTCGAGAAAATGAGTTTTGGCATGTTTTTGATGACCAAAATTTTTGTTGTTCACGACCTCAAAACGTCGAGAAAATAGGTTTTGGCATGGCTTTGATGACCAAATTTTATTTGTTTACGACCTCAAAAAGTCGAGAAAATCGGTTTTGGCATGGCTTTAATGACCAAGTTTTATTTGTTTACGACCTCAAAAGAAAGAAAAAATCGGTTTTAGCATGGTTTTGATGACCAAATTTCTTTTGTTTACGATCTCAAAACATAGAGAAAATGAGTTTTGGCAGGTTTTTGATAACCAAAAGTTTTGTATTTTACGATCTCAAAACGTCGACAAAATTAGTTTTGGCATGGTTTTAATGACCAAAATTTTTGTTGTTTACGATCTCAAAACGTCAAGATAATAGGTTTTGGCATCGTTTTGATGACTAAAATCATTGTATTTTACGATCTCAAAACGTCGACAAAATTAGTTTTGGCATAGTTTTGATGACTTAACTTTTTTTTGTTCACGATCTCAAAACGTCCAGAAAATGAGTCTTGGCATTGGTTTGATGACTAATATTTTTTTGCTCACGATCCTAAAACGTCGAGAAAATGAGTTTTGGCATGTTTTTGATGACCAAAATTATTGTTGTTCACGACTTTAAAACGTCGAGAAAATGAGTTTTGGCATGGTTTTGATGACCAAAATTTCTGTTGTTTACGATCTCGAAACGTCAAGATAATAGGTTTTGGCATGGTTATGATGACTAAAATTTTTGTTGTTTACGATCTCAAAACGTCGAGAAAATAAGTTTTGGCATGTTCTGTTAAACTAAATTTTTTTTAGTCGGGATCTCAAAACGTCGACCAAATAAGTTTTTTGGCATAGTTTTGATGACTAAACTTTTTTTTGTTCACGATCTCAAAACGTCCAGAAAATGAGTCTTGGCATTAGTTTGATGACTAATATTTTTTTTGCTCACAATCTTGAAACGTCGAGAAAATAAGTTTTAGAATGGTTTTGATGACCAAAATTTTTTTTTCTTCACGATCTCAAAACATCAAGAAAATGAGTTTTGGCATGTTTTTGATGACCAAAATTTTTGTTGTTCACGATCTCAAAACGTCGAGAAAATAGGTTTTGGCATGGCTTTGATGACCAAATTTTTTTTGTTTACGACCTCAAAAGGTCGAGAAAATAGGTTTTTAGCATGGTTTTGATGACCAAAATTTTTTTGTTCACGATCTCGAAACATTGAGAAAATGAGTTTTGGCATGTTTTTGATGACCAAAAGTTTTGTATTTTAAGATCTCAAAACGTCGAGAAAATTAGTTTTGGCATGGTTTTGATGACCAAAATTTTTGTTGTTTACGATCTTAAAACGTCAAGATAATAGGTTTTGGCATGGTTTTGATGACTAAAATGTTTGTTTTTTACGATCTCAAAACGTCGAGAAAATACGTTTTGGCTTGTTTCTGTTGAACTAAATTTTTTTTAGTCGGGATCTCAAAACGTCGACCAAATAAGTTTTTTAGCATTGGTTTGATGACTAATATTTTTTTTGCTCACGATCCTAAAACGTCGAGAAAATGAGTTTTGGCATGGTTTTGATGACCACAATTTTTGTTGTTTACGATCTCGAAACGTCAAGATAATAGGTTTTGGCATGGTTATGATGACTAAAATTTTTGTTGTTTCCGATCTCAAAACGTCGAGAAAATAAGTTTTGGCATGTTCTGTTAAACTAAATTTTTTTTAGTCGGGATCTCAAAACGTCGACCAAATAAGTTTTTTGGCATAGTTTTGATGACTAAACTTTTTTTTGTTCACGATCTCAAAACGTCTAGAAAATGAGTCTTGGCATTGGTTTGATGACTAATATGTTTTTTGCTCACGATCTTAAAACGTCGAGAAAAAAGGTTTTGGCATGGTTTTGATGACCAAAAGTTTTGTTGTTTACGATCTTAAAACGTCGAGAAAATTAGTTTTGGCATGGTTTTGATGACCAAAATTTTTTTTGTTCACGACTTTAAAACGTCGACAAAATAAGTTTTAGAATGGTTTTCATGACCAAAATTTTTGTTGTTTACGATCTCAAAACGTCAAGATAATAGGTTTTGGAATCGTTTTAATGACTAAAATTTTTGTTGTTACGATCTCAAAACATCGAGAAAATGAGTTTTGGCATGTTTTTGATGACCAAAATTTTTGTTGTTCACGATCTCATAACGTCGAGAAAATAGGTTTTGGCATGGCTTTGATGACCAAATTTTTTTTGTTTACGACCTCAAAAGGTCGAGAAAATCGGTTTTGGCATGGCTTTAATAACCAAGTTTTATTTGTTTACGACCTCAAAAGAAAGAAAAAATCGGTTTTAGCATGGTTTTGATGACCAAATTTATTTTGTTTACGATCTCAAAACATAGAGAAAATGAGTTTTGGCAGGTTTTTGATAACCAAAAGTTTTGTATTTTACGATCTCAAAACGTCGACAAAATTAGTTTTGGCATGGTTTTAATGACCAAAATTTTTGTTGTTTACGATCTCAAAACGTCAAGATAATAGGTTTTGGCATCGTTTTGATGACTAAAATCATTGTATTTTACGATCTCAAAACGTCGACAAAATTAGTTTTGGCATAGTTTTGATGACTTAACTTTTTTTTGTTCACGATCTCAAAACGTCCAGAAAATGAGTCTTGGCATTGGTTTGATGACTAATATTTTTTTGCTCACGATCCTAAAACGTCGAGAAAATGAGTTTTGGCATGTTTTTGATGACCAAAATTTTTGTTGTTCACGACTTTAAAACGTCGAGAAAATGAGTTTTGGCATGGTTTTGATGACCAAAATTTCTGTTGTTTACGATCTCGAAACGTCAAGATAATAGGTTTTGGCATGGTTATGATGACTAAAATTTTTGTTGTTTACGATCTCAAAACGTCGAGAAAATAAGTTATGGCATGTTCTGTTAAACTAAATTTTTTTTAGTCGGGATCTCAAAACGTCGACCAAATAAGTTTTTTGGCATAGTTTTGATGACTAAACTTTTTTTTGTTCACGATCTCAAAACGTCCAGAAAATGAGTCTTGGCATTAGTTTGATGACTAATATTTTTTTTGCTCACAATCTTGAAACGTCGAGAAAATAAGTTTTAGAATGGTTTTGATGACCAAAATTTTTTTTTGTTCACGATCTCAAAACATCGAGAAAATGAGTTTTGGCATGTTTTTGATGACCAAAATTTTTGTTGTTCACGATCTCAAAACGTCGAGAAAATAGGTTTTGGCATGGCTTTGATGACCAAATTTTTTTTGTTTACGACCTCAAAAGGTCGAGAAAATAGGTTTTTAGCATGGTTTTGATGACCAAAAGTTTTGTATTTTAAGATCTCAAAACGTCGAGAAAATTAGTTTTGGCATGGTTTTGATGACCAAAATTTTTGTTGTTTACGATCTTAAAACGTCAAGATAATAGGTTTTGGCATGGTTTTGATGACTAAAATGTTTGTTTTTTACGATCTTAAAACGTCGAGAAAATAAGTTTTGGCATGTTTCTGTTGAACTAAATTTTTTTTGTTCACGATCTCAAAACGTCTAGAAAATGAGTCTTGGCATTGCTTTGATGACTAATATGTTTTTTGCTCACGATCTTAAAACGTCGAGAAAAAAGGTTTTGGCATGGTTTTGATGACCAAAAGTTTTGTTGTTTACGATCTTAAAACGTCGAGAAAATTAGTTTTGGCATGGTTTTGATGACCAAAATTTGTTTTGTTCACGACTTTAAAACGTCGACAAAATAAGTTTTAGAATGGTTTTCATGACCAAAATTTTTGTTGTTTACGATCTCAAAACGTCAAGATAATAGGTTTTGGCATGGTTTTGATGACCAAATTTCTTTTGTTCACGATCTCAAAACATAGAGAAAATGAGTTTTGGCATGTTTCTGATGACCAAAAGTTTTGTATTTTACGGTCTCAAAACGTCGACAAAATTAGTTTTGGCATGGTTTTAATGACCAAAATTTTTGTTGTTTACGATCTCAAAACGTCAAGATAATAGGTTTTGGCATCGTTTTGATGACTTAAATCATTGTATTTTACGATCTCAAAACGTCGACAAAATTAGTTTTGGCATGGTTTTGATGACTAAAATGTTTGTTTTTTACGATCTCAAAACGTCGAGAAAATAAGTTTTGGCATGTTTCTGTTGAACTAAATTTTTTTTAGTCGGGATCTCAGAACGTCGACCAAATAAGTTTTTTAGCATAGTTTTGATGACTAAACTTTTTTTTGTTCACGATCTCAAAACGTCTAGAAAATGAGTCTTGGCATTGGTTTGATGACTAATATGTTTTTTGCTCACGATCTTAAAACGTCGAGAAAAAAGGTTTTGGCATGGTTTTAATGACCAAAAGTTTTGTTGTTTACGATCTTAAAACGTCGAGAAAATTAGTTTTGGCATGGTTTCGATGACCAAAACGTTTTTTGTTCACGACTTTAAAACGACGACAAAATAAGTTTTAGAATGGTTTTCATGACCAAATTTTTTGTTGTTTACGATCTCCAAACGTCAAGATAATAGGTTTTGGCATCGTTTTAATGACTAAAATTTTTGTTGTAAACGATCTCAAAACGTCGAGAAAATGAGTTTTGGCATGTTTTTGATGACCAAAATTAATGTTGTTCACGACTTTAAAACGTCGAGAAAATGAGTTTTGGCATGGTTTTGATGACCAAAATTTCTGTTGTTTACGATCTCGAAACGTCAAGATAATAGGTTTTGGCATGGTTATGATGACTAAAATTTTTGTTGTTTACGATCTCAAAACGTCGAGAAAATAAGTTTTGGCATGTTCTGTTAAACTAAATTTTTTTTAGTCGGGATCTCAAAACGTCGACCAAATAAGTTTTTTGGCATAGTTTTGATGACTAAACTTTTTTTTGTTCACGATCTCAAAACGTCCAGAAAATGAGTCTTGGCATTAGTTTGATGACTAATATTTTTTTTGCTCACAATCTTGAAACGTCGAGAAAATAAGTTTTAGAATGGTTTTGATGACCAAAATTTTTTTTGTTCACGACCTCAAAACGTCGACAAAATGAGTTTTGGCATGGTTTTGATGCTTAAAAGTTTTTTGTTTACGACCTCAAAACATCGAGAAAATAGGTTTTGGCATGTTTTTGATGACCAAAAATTTTGTTGTTCACGATCTCAAAACGTCGAGAAAATAGGTTTTAGCATGGTTTTGATGACCAAATTTCTTTTGTTTACGATCTCAAAACATAGAGAAAATGAGTTTTGGCAGGTTTTTGATAACCAAAAGTTTTGTATTTTACGATCTCAAAACGTCGACAAAATTAGTTTTGGCATGGTTTTAATGACCAAAATTTTTGTTGTTTACGATCTCAAAACGTCAAGATAATAGGTTTTGGCATCGTTTTGATGACTAAAATCATTGTATTTTACGATCTCAAAACGTCGACAAAATTAGTTTTGGCATAGTTTTGATGACTTAACTTTTTTTTGTTCACGATCTCAAAACGTCCAGAAAATGAGTCTTGGCATTGGTTTGATGACTAATATTTTTTTGCTCACGATCCTAAAACGTCGAGAAAATGAGTTTTGGCATGTTTTTGATGACCAAAATTTTTGTTGTTCACGACTTTAAAACGTCGAGAAAATGAGTTTTGGCATGGTTTTGATGACCAAAATTTCTGTTGTTTACGATCTCGAAACGTCAAGATAATAGGTTTTGGCATGGTTATGATGACTAAAATTTTTGTTGTTTACGATCTCAAAACGTCGAGAAAATAAGTTTTGGCATGTTCTGTTAAACTAAATTTTTTTTAGTCGGGATCTCAAAACGTCGACCAAATAAGTTTTTTGGCATAGTTTTGATGACTAAACTTTTTTTTGTTCACGATCTCAAAACGTCCAGAAAATGAGTCTTGGCATTAGTTTGATGACTAATATTTTTTTTGCTCACAATCTTGAAACGTCGAGAAAATAAGTTTTAGAATGGTTTTGATGACCAAAATTTTTTTTTGTTCACGATCTCAAAACATCGAGAAAATGAGTTTTGGCATGTTTTTGATGACCAAAATTTTTGTTGTTCACGATCTCAAAACGTCGAGAAAATAGGTTTTGGCATGGCTTTGATGACCAAATTTTTTTTGTTTACGACCTCAAAAGGTCGAGAAAATAGGTTTTTAGCATGGTTTTGATGACCAAAAGTTTTGTATTTTAAGATCTCAAAACGTCGAGAAAATTAGTTTTGGCATGGTTTTGATGACCAAAATTTTTGTTGTTTACGATCCTCAAACGTCAAGATAATAGGTTTTGGCATGGTTTTGATGACTAAAATGTTTGTTTTTTACGATCTTAAAACGTCGAGAAAATAAGTTTTGGCATGTTTCTGTTGAACTAAATTTTTTTTGTTCACGATCTCAAAACGTCTAGAAAATGAGTCTTGGCATTGCTTTGATGACTAATATGTTTTTTGCTCACGATCTTAAAACGTCGAGAAAAAAGGTTTTGGCATGGTTTTGATGACCAAAAGTTTTGTTGTTTACGATCTTAAAACGTCGAGAAAATTAGTTTTGGCATGGTTTTGATGACCAAAATTTGTTTTGTTCACGACTTTAAAACGTCGACAAAATAAGTTTTAGAATGGTTTTCATGACCAAAATTTTTGTTGTTTACGATCTCAAAACGTCAAGATAATAGGTTTTGGCATGGTTTTGATGACCAAATTTCTTTTGTTCACGATCTCAAAACATAGAAAAAATGAGTTTTGGCATGTTTCTGATGACCAAAAGTTTTGTATTTTACGGTCTCAAAACGTCGACAAAATTAGTTTTGGCATGGTTTTAATGACCAAAATTTTTGTTGTTTACGATCTCAAAACGTTAAGATAATAGGTTTTGGCATCGTTTTGATGACTTAAATCATTGTATTTTACGATCTCAAAACGTCGACAAAATTAGTTTTGGCATGGTTTTGATGACTAAAATGTTTGTTTTTTACGATCTCAAAACGTCGAGAAAATAAGTTTTGGCATGTTTCTGTTGAACTAAATTTTTTTTAGTCGGGATCTCAGAACGTCGACCAAATAAGTTTTTTAGCATAGTTTTGATGACTAAACTTTTTTTTGTTCACGATCTCAAAACGTCTAGAAAATGAGTCTTGGCATTGGTTTGATGACTAATATGTTTTTTGCTCACGATCTTAAAACGTCGAGAAAAAAGGTTTTGGCATGGTTTTAATGACCAAAAGTTTTGTTGTTTACGATCTTAAAACGTCGAGAAAATTAGTTTTGGCATGGTTTCGATGACCAAAACGTTTTTTGTTCACGACTTTAAAACGACGACAAAATAAGTTTTAGAATGGTTTTCATGACCAAATTTTTTGTTGTTTACGATCTCCAAACGTCAAGATAATAGGTTTTGGCATCGTTTTAATGACTAAAATTTTTGTTGTAAACGATCTCAAAACGTCGAGAAAATGAGTTTTGGCATGTTTTTGATGACCAAAATTAATGTTGTTCACGACTTTAAAACCACTGTCAGCCAAGTAGCAGAGAACGAACCATGACCGATCTAGTACCGATGCGCCGTTCTCCCAAACACTCGAAGGCATGGGCTCCAGAATTGGAAATTGACGAAGGCAGCTCCAACGCACAGCTCCACACGGCTCCACACGGCTCCGATGCGCCTTGGTCCCTAGAAACGCTTGAGGCAGAAGGGGGTGGTAAAAAGTTTTTAACATTGACGAGTCAAGGTATATATTTTTGACGCGTACATTAGAATAGACTACCTTGTGCCATGTTATATACTATACTATATTACTATATATATAATAGTAATGGTACAGATAACAGAATATAGAATAATAGAATTATAGAATAGGAATATTTTTTCATATTATTTATTTTTTATTTATTCATGCTATGAACTATGAATACATAAAGTAGTGTTCATACCGAAATTTAAATAAAAAATGCTTAGCTGCCGTTAAAATTCTTGAATGCATGCTGTAAATAGTTTAAATTAAATATTTAATTTAATATTTCGTGAAAATTGCAAGTTGTGATACGCACCTAATAGCATAGCACCAGAAGCAAAAAGTACTGTTAATTGCCAACTGCAGCTCACATTCCTGAACTAAAAGGTGAGCAGAGGGTACTTTCAAACTTTTCACTGACAACTGACACTCAATCATTCAACAAGTCAACTGACGCAGCCCAACAACTAAACAAACTGTTGAAATAAGATTTCAATAAATCATAAAAATAAAAAAAATATCAAAAATTCCATTATTAAAATTTATTTAATAAATGTTTAGGTATTAAAAGTGCAAACTTTGAAATTAGGAAATAAAAAGACAAATAACAATCCGGTTTCTGCATCGTAAACTTGTGTTGCAACAAATAGTGCATTGCATGACTTGGTACTATGGATAACCAAGAAAAACCGCATTCACTATCATCTTCAGCAACTATACTAAAATCAACGGCCGCAGTTGAAGCAAGTTTGGTATTAGCCCAAATGAAATCATTTCACTCACGAAGAACAGGATTATCATCAAAATTGACAGCAACTGTAAACGATATTTATAAAAAAGGTGTTGTTAGTGACCACGAAAATATTAACAAAGCAAGTGAAATTATTAATGGCATGATGAGAGACACGTCCGTACCAAATTCACCAACTTTAGACTTAGTTGACGATGATGATGATATAGGTTCACTTAATTTATCTCTACCATCTTATATATGCAATTTATCGAGCTTAGAAAATCTTTCAGTGGATGATATAAATGCTAGTGTCATCGCTCATGACGGTAGCGAAGAAAGTTATGTGCCAACTATTAGTGAGTCTCAGTTACATAATGATCTAGAATCAACGTCTACGTCCGTGTTTCCTGTAATACCAAAAAGTAATACTTGTCAAGCTAAAACAACTGCTAAAAGTATAACTTCTAATAATATTTCAACAGTTGCAAAACCTGTTTCACTGGCACCAGTAACAGTAACAAGTCACAACATTGCATCGTTACCATGCATCGAGATTTCAACTCAAGATCACTTCGAAGTGCCAACTCAAGACGGAAGTCAAATTGAAGATGTTGAGAGCAAATCTAGAGAAATTAATAATCTAGATAATAGCATGGAAATTAGCTTTGATGCATCTAGGGGTCGAGGTCCTATTTGCTCATCTACACTAGATTTGGGGTCAGTTTTAGAATCCGAAACCACTAAATTGTGTATGAACACTGAGAACAGACAATCCTTTACCAAAAACAATGAACAAAATAAGAATACATTAATTTCAAGTTTGAATTTACCTTTAAATAACCACGGCAACGGTACTGTTACAGCTGAACAAACGGCTACTGTGAACAATGCTCTTAAACAGCTTGAAACTTCGTGTGTGAATTCAAATAAGAAAGATAATAATTCCGTTGATTTAAACCTCTCAGAGATGGCCCGTGCCAAACACGGTAACCCCGAAAATTTATACGGTAAGCATATACTGATGCCTAATATACCAGTAATTTTTACAGAATCAAGGTTAATATGTTTAGTTCGTTTACAAAAATAAACGATAATCTGAAATAATATACACAACTAAAGTTTGTGTACAGACTGTATTCCTATTACAAATAATCTTGTGGTTTTTTAATCCCTAGGGTTGCTGGCAGGATTTATTAAAACCGGAAAAAAGAGCACCAACACAATCACAATTCATTTAAACCAGTGTTACAACTGTGATGGCACTTGTGTTCGGAACACAATTTCAGTCTTATCGAAAAGAAAAAAGACAGAACTATTAGTCGTCAAGGATGGGATTGTGAATCCTGAGAGTACAAATAAATCGAAAGCGGATTTGATCCAAAGCTCCGGTATAGCAACAAATGAGATAAATAAACTCAGTGCAAGCACACCTAGTACCACAGAACAGTATGCAGCAGCTTCCCCATCTGGATTTATTAATGATAATGGCGTTTCAACAATCTTACCATCATTACAATCTCCAGCACCAACGTTCACACCATTTGACCAGGCACGTGCACGTATGGGAAAGAAAAATAAACCGAAAACTAAAAAATCATCTAAACTGTCAAAAAAATCTCCATCAAATGTGTCTGTAAAAAAGTCGTTACCGTTAGAGCTATTATTAAGTTTTGAACAGCAGGTAGTAGAAAATCTGTATCAGTGTAGTACATCAGCTGATAATGTTGACCAAAATGTAACTTATGTTGTTAATGAAGCTAATGGTCTTGAAAACAAAAACAGTCAACAGCGACAGTCCACAGGATCTTTGGTGATTGATTTAGATTATCATGAAACTGCTGCACCCATACTGTTGACCCCAGAGCCACAGACTACTAAATCTAGCGTCAGCGAAATTTCACAGATTCCAAACTTAAAAACTACTTCGTCCCGCAAAAAAGGAATTAAACGCCCTAAGAAGCAACTCAAGCTTAAAACAAAACAACCTAAACTTGTAAATGATTGGGTTGCAACTGTTAAAGATCCTGAATTAAAGAAAAATGTAGAGACACAAGAATATGAGACATCTTTCCGTCTAAAAAAACTTCGAATTCGGAAACATGATAGTTCTAATTACCCTGCTTTGTCACCCCAGGCCGTGTCCTCCCATTCCAGAACGCCGAAACCCACGTGTGTGAAATTAATAGAAACAAAAACAGCTAAGATGAAAAAACCAATCCCTGCAATTGTTGTTCCGGATTATTAACAGTTGTTTACTAAGAGCTACGACGAAGACCTTGAAAGGATGGGTGAGTTTTATTTTACGTAATCTTGTACTTTTTGTTTTTAATCCACCAACACAAATAAGTAGTATTAAGCAATCACTTGGCGTTTAGAGTATACACTTAAAAAACTAAATTAATTGTGTATAGTAAAAAGAATGTTTTTAAATTTAAGTATACAGCTGCAAAAAATGTAGTTTCCATACATTCGGAAGTGTAACCTGCGATCGAAAGCTCAAGAGTCACTTTCAGAAGCACATCGAACCTGCACAGTTTAAGTGTCGTTTCTGTCCTAAGGAGTTTAGTGCAGTTTCCAGTACTACCAGACACGAATTATGCTGCAGCAAAAATCCGAATGTCATAAGAAGAATTGCAGCAGTTCATGCCTTTGCAAAGAAAAATAAATCAAAAAATGCAATTCTATCTAACAAAAATTAAATTAAAGTCTTAAATTCTTTGAACATGAAAATGAACATGTTAAGGGAGAACGATGTAAACCTTATTGTGCACTACTGATCAGTAAAATAATTAAACATTAAACTGAAGTAAGGTTTTTCATGTAATATAATTAATTTGAATTTTTAAATAATATGTAACGTTACAAATTATGATGACGTTATGTTTTATTATACCGATTATTATTATTTTTCTTTCTTATTGTAATATTTGTTTTGTGATATGAATTAACTAACAGTTTTTATGAGGTTGTTGCAAGACATTAGTTTTCTTTTATTAATATAGGAATATATAAATGAAATATGAAGTCGTATTAGGACTTCTTTGAGCCTTTTTATGCTCTTTATATACTTAGTTATAATAATTATTCCTTAACTATCTTACTTGTTACTGTTAGAATATTAAATAATGTCCAAGTGATGTATGATGTGGCTGTGTTAACTGAACTGATTAACTGTTACTGCTACCTTCCTTTATGATCAATAATAATAACGATTTAGGCTTAATGACTAAAATCAAGTTTTGAAATAAAAAACATACATCCTGCATGTTGCAGACAGCTATAGTTTACGCAATACGTAATTTTCAATTAGGAATTTAATTTATTCTATTCATGAGTAATTGTAAGAGTAAATCCATTTACAATTTACAAAGATCACCGCACAATTATTTTATTTGACATTGTCACTATTTATTTTCTTTATTTAACGTTATAAATGGAATCGTGAAACATGGTCTCTCATTCTGCGAGCTGCAGTGACGCTTGATGTAATACTGAAGTTGCACAAGCTGCATCGATACTCTAAATGGAGATCAAATTCACAAAAACACGTTACAATTAGCACAAATCTTGAACTTATTTATTTAAATCTGCAAAATAACAAATTTTATTATGTAAATAGCACAGTTAGTCCTATTTTATTTTTAATACATAATCTGATAGTTGTCAGTTGTAAACACGTACATGTTTGGTCGGCAACAATTTCTTGCAGAAAGTAAAGATGAGGTTGTCGGGCATTACCGTGAGCACGGGTTCTAGTTGTAGTTCTTGTTCTTGGACCAAAGCGTGGAATGACGTGGTTTGGTACAGAATAATACGTGCCACTATAATCAAACCGATAGAAAAGGTTATCGGCATTTTCATAAAATTCTGGAATCATGACTTGGCTACTTTTAACTATGTTGGAAAATTGGAGAACTAAAATATTTAAAATTGTTGTAACTTCTTGCAAAGTACAATTAAATTTTGAAAATTCTTTAAAATTACTTAATGTAAAATATTCGCCGAGTGCCAACTGCGTTTTGAACTTAAAAAGTAATTATATAGTAGTTCGGCTTTAAAATGTAAAAATAAAAGCCAAGGGGAATGCAATACTAACGTCCTGTATGCTTTTGTATTTTTGTATCCCCTGTGCAGTGAAATCATAAATAATATTGTAAATACAAGGTTGTCGCACCCTGCATGGGACGTAATAGTTGCAACGCCCCCAATAACTTTTAGCTTATATTTGCTTTGCCATCAACGTATAGGCCAGGCCGACTTGCAGTGTAAGTGTAAAGTCACGTGAACTGTTATTAGTTGGCACACAGTTTGGAATTGTAGGAATTTGGAATGTACAGAATTTTACCTCTTATAAGTTTTTCCGATTCAGATAGTTTTGATTCCGATCAGGATAATAATAATGTAAGTGAGTCCGAGGCTGACAACTTGGACTTTGATAATTATAAGCAGACACCAACTTTTAAAAAGCATAATTTTAGTAAATTATCACGCACAAAGTTGGATCTTGATAACAAATAATTTATAATCAATTAATCAGTATAATGTGTTCTGTATTAAGTAATTAATTTTAATTATTTGTAAAGTTCTAAACCCTAATTTTATTTTCTTAGCATATGATTTACTTTTATTTTTTAATTTATTTTTTTGTTAAAAATAAAAGTGTGAGACACAATTGTTAGTGTCATTGATGTGTTAGTTTCTGACATTACCGCTAATTTTATTAAATGTTTTTGTTTATGATTTCAATTTATTATTTTTTAGGTAATTAAAAAAATAAATTACATAGATAATAAAAGAATAATAATAATATTGTTCAAATATAATAATTAAATATTGTTGCATACGCATTATTAAAATCTTCAGCATACCCCAATATTTAATTTAATTATTATTTTTTAGTTGAGTTGTAACACTAAATTCCATTACACGTTGGCCATTGGCCACATGCTTTATACTTATAACCTATACAGTAAAGCATTAGCATACAGCATTAGTATAAAATATATATTTATATATACGCCATACGGTAGGTAGGTACTACTTAAGGTACTTAGGTACTCCACGGTAGTCCACAGTACTCCACAGCGTACAGCGTACAGTGGACGAAAAAAGATGCTCCTATAGTTGGGGGTCGGCCCAGAAAGCAGGCGGAGTGGAAATTTCATAGTCGAAGGCATGGGCTCCACTCGGCTCCACACAGCTCCAAAACTCGAGGAGTCCGTTTTATTTTTCTTGGAGGGCTCATATGCGCCTTTTTTTCGTCAAAAAAAAGACCGATCAAAAAGACGAGAACGACGGCATTTCGTTCTCGATTGACTTACAATGTTTAAAACGTCGAGAAAATGAGTTTTGGCATGGTTTTGATGACCAAAATTTCTGTTGTTTACGATCTCGAAACGTCAAGATAATAGGTTTTGGCATGGTTATGATGACTAAAATTTTTGTTGTTTACGATCTCAAAACGTCGAGAAAATAAGTTTTGGCATGTTCTGTTAAACTAAATTTTTTTTAGTCGGGATCTCAAAACGTCGACCAAATAAGTTTTTTGGCATAGTTTTGATGACTAAACTTTTTTTTGTTCACGATCTCAAAACGTCCAGAAAATGAGTCTTGGCATTAGTTTGATGACTAATATTTTTTTTGCTCACAATCTTGAAACGTCGAGAAAATAAGTTTTAGAATGGTTTTGATGACCAAAATTTTTTTTGTTCACGACCTCAAAACGTCGACAAAATGAGTTTTGGCATGGTTTTGATGCTTAAAAGTTTTTTGTTTACGACCTCAAAACATCGAGAAAATAGGTTTTGGCATGTTTTTGATGACCAAAAATTTTGTTGTTCACGATCTCAAAACGTCGAGAAAATAGGTTTTGGCATGGCTTTGATGACCAAATTTTTTTTGTTTACGACCTCAAAAGGTCGAGAAAATAGGTTTTTAGCATGGTTTTGATGACCAAAAGTTTTGTATTTTAAGATCTCAAAACGTCGAGAAAATTAGTTTTGGCATGGTTTTGATGACCAAAATTTTTGTTGTTTACGATCTTAAAACGTCAAGATAATAGGTTTTGGCATGGTTTTGATGACTAAAATGTTTGTTTTTTACGATCTTAAAACGTCGAGAAAATAAGTTTTGGCATGTTTCTGTTGAACTAAATTTTTTTTGTTCACGATCTCAAAACGTCTAGAAAATGAGTCTTGGCATTGCTTTGATGACTAATATGTTTTTTGCTCACGATCTTAAAACGTCGAGAAAAAAGGTTTTGGCATGGTTTTGATGACCAAAAGTTTTGTTGTTTACGATCTTAAAACGTCGAGAAAATTAGTTTTGGCATGGTTTTGATGACCAAAATTTTTTTTGTTCACGACTTTAAAACGTCGACAAAATAAGTTTTAGAATGGTTTTCATGACCAAAATTTTTGTTGTTTACGATCTCAAAACGTCAAGATAATAGGTTTTGGCATGGTTTTGATGACCAAATTTCTTTTGTTCACGATCTCAAAACATAGAGAAAATGAGTTTTGGCATGTTTCTGATGACCAAAAGTTTTGTATTTTACGGTCTCAAAACGTCGACAAAATTAGTTTTGGCATGGTTTTAATGACCAAAATTTTTGTTGTTTACGATCTCAAAACGTCAAGATAATAGGTTTTGGCATCGTTTTGATGACTTAAATCATTGTATTTTACGATCTCAAAACGTCGACAAAATTAGTTTTGGCATGGTTTTGATGACTAAAATGTTTGTTTTTTACGATCTCAAAACGTCGAGAAAATAAGTTTTGGCATGTTTCTGTTGAACTAAATTTTTTTTAGTCGGGATCTCAGAACGTCGACCAAATAAGTTTTTTAGCATAGTTTTGATGACTAAACTTTTTTTTGTTCACGATCTCAAAACGTCTAGAAAATGAGTCTTGGCATTGGTTTGATGACTAATATGTTTTTTGCTCACGATCTTAAAACGTCGAGAAAAAAGGTTTTGGCATGGTTTTAATGACCAAAAGTTTTGTTGTTTACGATCTTAAAACGTCGAGAAAATTAGTTTTGGCATGGTTTCGATGACCAAAACGTTTTTTGTTCACGACTTTAAAACGACGACAAAATAAGTTTTAGAATGGTTTTCATGACCAAAATTTTTGTTGTTTACGATCTCAAAACGTCAAGATAATAGGTTTTGGCATCGTTTTAATGACTAAAATTTTTGTTGTAAACGATCTCAAAACGTCGAGAAAATGAGTTTTGGCATGTTTTTGATGACCAAAATTAATGTTGTTCACGACTTTAAAACGTCGAGAAAATGAGTTTTGGCATGGTTTTGATGACCAAAATTTCTGTTGTTTACGATCTCGAAACGTCAAGATAATAGGTTTTGGCATGGTTATGATGACTAAAATTTTTGTTGTTTACGATCTCAAAACGTCGAGAAAATAAGTTTTGGCATGTTCTGTTAAACTAAATTTTTTTTAGTCGGGATCTCAAAACGTCGACCAAATAAGTTTTTTGGCATAGTTTTGATGACTAAACTTTTTTTTGTTCACGATCTCAAAACGTCCAGAAAATGAGTCTTGGCATTAGTTTGATGACTAATATTTTTTTTGCTCACAATCTTGAAACGTCGTGAAAATAAGTTTTAGAATGGTTTTGATGACCAAAATTTTTTTTGTTCACGACCTCAAAACGTCGACAAAATGAGTTTTGGCATGGTTTTGATGCTTAAAAGTTTTTTGTTTACGACCTCAAAACATCGAGAAAATAGGTTTTGGCATGTTTTTGATGACCAAAATTTTTGTTGCTCACGATCTTAAAACGTCGAGAAAAAAGGTTTTGGCATGGTTTTGATGACCAAAAGTTTTGTTGTTTACGATCTTAAAACGTCGAGAAAATTAGTTTTGGCATGGTTTTGATGACCAAAATTTTTTTTGTTCACGACTTTAAAACGTCGACAAAATAAGTTTTAGAATGGTTTTCATGACCAAAATTTTTGTTGTTTACGATCTCAAAACGTCAAGATAATAGGTTTTGGCATGGTTTTGATGACCAAATTTCTTTTGTTCACGATCTCAAAACATAGAGAAAATGAGTTTTGGCATGTTTCTGATGACCAAAAGTTTTGTATTTTACGGTCTCAAAACGTCGACAAAATTAGTTTTGGCATGGTTTTAATGACCAAAATTTTTGTTGTTTACGATCTCAAAACGTCAAGATAATAGGTTTTGGCATCGTTTTGATGACTTAAATCATTGTATTTTACGATCTCAAAACGTCGACAAAATTAGTTTTGGCATGGTTTTGATGACTAAAATGTTTGTTTTTTACGATCTCAAAACGTCGAGAAAATAAGTTTTGGCATGTTTCTGTT
>CATKUY010000293.1:0-26868 GCA_949802685.1 Dicyrtomina minuta
GTTCGGGTCGGTTCTACGGATGGATGGGAGAAGGTGATACCTAAGTTGGAGTCACGTGATACGATACTTAAAGTGGATCAAAGAAACTTTATCAAGCTGAGAATGTTATTGTCAAGTTGGAAACCCCAGACACTGGTAGAATTTAATCCCACGAAAGTTTTGAATTAACTAGAACTGTTTAATACAGATGTACTGTTGTAATTGTTTCAGATTTTGTATTTGGAAATCCACCTTGTACCCACAAAAACTATGATAAGCTTATGGTTATTCTAAACTGGATGGGGAACAACGGACGCTTTCTGATACAACAAAACTATAAGGACAATTTTGCGATGTATTTGGGTTGAACTCCAAGCATGGGGTACAAACACGTCATAGCTAAAAGATACATGGAGTTGAAATGCTGACAGTAGTTGATTCTAACGTCCTGCTAGAAAACGCTTGGGATATGATGATGACGTCTCCAGATTACCAAGCATATAAGATGGTAAAGGCTACCATGAAACGAAAAGCTACATCAGAACCGACTGGTGTAAGTCCTCCAAAACGTAGATGTGAGAAACCATCACCACCACCACCAGGTACCCTATGTGAAAGAAGCACTTATCTTAAGGACCACGTAGTCCTGAAATGGTTTTTAAAGTGTCACACATGTTCAAAAGATCATGTAGAAATGATGCAGAATGGAAATTTGATCTATATAGACTACGAGACACTTGCGAATACTCTTGACGTTATGACAAAAGCCCGCAACATTTTACACAAACATGTAAAGTAAATGTTTTTGTTTTAACAGAATTAGCCATTGTAAAGCAAACAGCACTTGTAAAACAGGCCAGGACTGTACCTTTTGATCCACCGCGCTTCGTACTAAATATTGACAAAATTTTTATAAAACGCTAACTGCACAAGCCCCAAATATGTTTGTTGGAGCTAACGACTCTTCATGTTGTTCTTTACCTACGTTTTTAGCTGATATACATACAAAATGTAAAGAGTGTGGTGATAGTGCTATAAAACTACTCAATCGGAGTAATACTAGTTTCAGGAGTTATAAAACCTTTGTCGAATTCGTATTGTCTGTGTTAAAAACAGGGAAAAAAATTGTGAAACATTTTAAAGTAAGTGTTAAAAAAGTTTCATTGTAACTTTATTTTTGAAATATTGTACATCCAGTAACAGCAAATATACAATCTCTATCATCTTATCTCTGTCTGTATCTATCATCTTGTGTCTGGCTCATATCAATAAATAAATAACCAGGAGGTTTTTCAATACAGTGACGGAATGCAGCTTCAGTAACAATACACTTCTTATTACAATTCATTCTCATACCAATTCGACTTATAGTTTCTGTTTCACTTGGATTTTTAAAAATACACATGTACTTTAAATTTGTGTTATCGTCCGTAGATTATTGTAGAAAAAGTTTTGTCGTGAGAAAAATGATACTACAATTATTGTGATGGGTTCCTCATCTTAAAAGCTCGTTCGACCATTTGTTTGATATTTCTTGTATGAGATCATCTAGAATGTAAAAGTATGGTGTGCCTAGTTAATCACTAATAGTATGTGGTAACTCATTATGCAAAACAACGTCTGATGGTAAATATATCTTTAATTTTTGTCCAAGATTCTCCCCACCTCTATAACAGTAAGATAACTTGTTTAACATTCTGAAAAATCAACTCGTCTCTACGTTTTATTATTTTAATTAGTGAAAAGCTTTTTTTACTCTGAGTTGGACCACTTATAACTAAATGAAAGGTGCTTTTAACGTATAATCAAAATTTGGTACTTCCATTATGAGAGCTTAAAATAAACTGATAAAAATATACACAATTTTATTCTACTTACAATTTTTTTTGCATTTAAAAACCCGAACAAAATATACATATTTTTACAGAGTATAACAGATAAGTAGGTTATCACAGTAACTATAAAAACTTTACTCAAAACAACAAAAATTTAAAGATCTTGTAAATGAGAATTTCCTTTAGTGCTTTCATTTTTTATGCTAATACACAAATGTTTCGTGCTCCCGACATTCTCCAAAAACCAAAAATGTTTTAGTCTTTTTTAAAGTTAAAAAATGTCAGAGCTGGGGTAGGTTGAGCATTAGTGTATTACAATGTGAAAGCATACACCGCATAATATTCCATACTAATACAGAAACGCTCAAGTACTCCCGACATGCTAGTAAACCCAAAATTTTTCAAAAGTTTTTTCTTAGATTCGGAAAAACCTCGGAGCTTGGAAAAGTGTCCCAATTTGTGCATTACAATAGAAAAACATGGATTTCAAAACCTTTTTAACGTCAAAACCTGTTGGACCATGAACGTTTCTGGCGACTTTGAGAAATTTAAGTTTCAGACTTTTTTATTATCCTGGCTCAAAAATTGTTTTTATGATCGAATTGAAAGTTTTATTTTTAAATGTGCGGTATCAGAATAAGTAGTTGTCAGGAGTGCTCCTTTACTTCGAGATATTTCGGTTCTGGGCTCTTTCATGGTCCTAGCTTAAATAATTCAATTTTTCTGCTCGATGTGAAAGTATTATTTTTGAAAACATCGTATTAAATTAGGTAGTTGTCAGGAGCTGTGGCTTATTTTGAGAAATTTAAGTATTTGGCTCTTTCGTAGTTCATTTTTACAAAAATTGTCCTGATAAAGTATGAAACGTTTGTATATCTGAAATAGTTTTGATTTTGCACGTAGTTTAAGTCATGCAGAGAAGCTATTGGAACGGGGACGCACTGTGTACATTCAGTCGTACAAATGGAATGATATTGGCTTGGAGCATTAGTGTGCCGAAATCAGATTAGGCGTAAAAACGGATAGGCACCACGCGTAAATGGAAGCGTACAATATACAAAACCTTTACTCGGTAGGTTGCAGTGGAAACATGGATTTTTGAAATCCTTATGTCAGAAATAGTAAACGGTCAAGTCCGAAACCGATTCTAAAAACATCAAGTTTTAACCTTGCCCAACCAAGCAGCAGTCAAATTTTACACAACTAGATAGAGTTAATACATACGTATTTTAACTATCCATGTTAGAACTACACTTTTTGTAGAGCTACCTCCGTGTTGGAAACATTTAAGAAGTGTGCATGGCCGAAACACAAAAACTAAACTTATAGTTTCTTGAACTCGCTACAATCGAATAAATTGTTCCAGGGAGTTTCCTCCCAGGTTGTGAATTTTTTTAAATTTGGAAGTGTGCTCGACTGAAACATGAAAATATTATTCTGGCTGATTGAGGAGGAACATGGAAAACTTGCCATATCAGAATTAATCGTTCTAGAAAGTGTCCTACAGATTGAAATGTTTTGAGATTTGGAAGTCTGCATGGCTCAAACATAAAAATTTTACATTCGCAGATCAAGTTAAGAAATATTTGTTTTAACTCGCCATAAAAAAAGGTCATTTTATAAAGTTTCCTCTTTGTTGTAAATTTTTGAGATTTGGAAGTGTGCAAGACTAAAACATGAATATGTTACTTTGCCTTATCAATTTGAAAAATCTTTTTTAAAACTTGTCATGTCAGAATAGGTTGGTCTAAAGATTTCACTCCAGGTTGTGAAGTTTTGAGATTTGGAAATGTACCCGACATAATCATAAAAACTTAACTTTGGCCGATATAGTTAAGATCTCTATTTTTGAACTCGCCATAACAAAATAAGTTGTTCGTAGAGAGTTGAATTGAAGTAGTGAAGGTTTAAAATTTTTAAGTATGCTCTGCTGAAACATAAAATTTGTATTTTAGCTGATTGAGAAAAGAAATATAGTTTTGAAGTTGTCATGTCGGAAAAAGATAATTATTGAGTTTTCTCTAGTTTGTAAAATCTTGAGATTTGGACGTGTACATAGCTCCTTGATGATCCATTTTTAAAAGCGTTTTTTTCCGGATCAAGTTAAAATTTTTATGTTAGTGCTTTAGATACGATTGTTTTACAAATTACCGGGTTACTATTGTCGTTAAGCAGCGCTTGATCATATGTCACTACCTTGATACCTATTCTTCTGTTTTCAATCCTCTCGTTCTTTCTCTCTTTTTTTGCTGTGGCGTACAGTGCCAACGCTATTGTGTATGTGTGTGTATGTGTGTGTGTGTGTGGAAAGTCCCTTGCACTTCAACACAGTTCAAAACTTTTCCTCCCTCTCTCTCGCTCTCTTTTCTGCCGTTGTGTACAGTGCCGACTCTATTGTGTTTATGCGCATGTGAAGCATCCCTACGGGGTTTCCCAAGTTTGGTTTTTGAGTGGAATTTGTATGGTTCTATTTTGCAACAAGAGGTCCTTTGACTGTGACGATAGGGTTATTTTTATGTACATAGATCTTACCATTCACCGGTTATGTAACAAACACTCTTTCATTACTAATGTCAAAACGTAGATAGTACACATTGTACATTGTAAGAATCTTGGAATGT
Source organism: Dicyrtomina minuta (assembly GCA_949802685.1). Taxonomy (NCBI): domain Eukaryota; kingdom Metazoa; phylum Arthropoda; class Collembola; order Symphypleona; family Dicyrtomidae; genus Dicyrtomina; species Dicyrtomina minuta. The sequence continues at coordinate 4,436 of CATKUY010000293.1, forward strand.
ACTCCTTACAAAATCGATGACTTTATGTAACATTAACGTAATCAGCATAATAGGTGGTACCATCAGTTGGTGAATAAATGCTACACAGGGTTTTACATAGTCAGGTTTCGAGCTCATCTTTGATTTTAGATGGTGTCATTTAATGAATATCCGTACATGAAACCTTTAAAGTTTTCTGTAAGTATAGTTTATGGAAATTGCACTTAGGGGAATGATATTAATGCTCTTCTGTCGGGTTTGACGTGTTTCTAACCTTAAAAGCCTTGTGTACAGGTAGGCAAATTGTCAGGCCTGGTTATGTAGAAAAACATCCTGCTTTGACCAAAGTTAATATACTTGGTGCAGTTTTTACATTCCATTTGTTTTCAATAAACAGTTTCTTCCGTTTATCAGGATAAACGTACTTTAAAAAGTCTACCACAAAATTCTAAAAACACAATATTGTTTTTTGAACTCACTGAAAGCCTGTGCAACTTTAGTCGAAAGTGTAGTGTCAGGCGTGGAACAGCTCGGTGTTTCCATTTGTTAAGATTTGTTAAAGGTAGTTTAACATACTTTGTTGGTTTAAAATTGATGAAATCACATCTATCTTTGCGCACCTTTAGGATGTTTCACCCAAGGGTTTTTCCCATATTCCCAATCAAAAGCGCTAAACCACACGAAAAGCAACCAACCTGTTTCAATAAAAACAAATAATAATCTGTTAAGATTTAAATTAGAAAATGTACTACACAATTAAAATTGAACAATTACTTACGTAGTCACAAAAACCAGCAAAAAATAATCCAGCTTCTGATAATTTGTTTGGTGATGGTCCTCTTTTTGTCCACCTTCTTTCACAAGTACAAAATCAATTATTTTTATTCAGACATTTTGTTAATGTCAAGTAGCCCATTAAGAGCTATAGTTTTCTCATCATTTTCACGTAAATTAATTCCATAACGCTTGAGCATAAGGATGCACTAATTTTGAATTCTTTTAAAACTCAAGTAAACCCAGTGAATACTAATTGACAAGATTCAGTTAAGAAAGTTATTGGATTGTTGTTTAAACCCGTTGGAGACATATCACTGTTCTCAACTACACTGTTTGGTATTATTATGATTAAATCTGGTTGAATCTTCAACTGATCTCATGATTTTGTACGTTGCCCCTTATACTTTTACCTATTTTTAACTTTAGACGGTTTAAGTGTTATTATGTTTATTATATGACGTACATTTATTTAAATCTAACTAAACAACTGAAAATCTTTTACAGAGTTGTTTATTATAGTATTACCAAGTTGAAACTACAAATTTGCTTTAGTACTTAGCTAGAAGTTTAAGAACGTGCATATAAAACCGTAAACGACGACACAGTTTGTACAATTTGATTCTATGGATTTTGGATGGAGGGAGGGAGGAAGATAGGGTGTAGGGAGTGTCCCTTGCTCTTCATTACAGTAGTTCATTAAAACTCTCCCTCTCTCTCATTCGCTATAGCGTACAGTGTCGACTCTATTGTGTGTGTGTGTGTGTGTGGTGTCCTTTACTCTATAACACAGTCTAAAACTCTCTTTCTCTCTTTTTTGCTATGGTGTAGTGTGTGTGTGTGTGGAGTGTTCCTAACCCTTTGACACAGTTCTAAACTCTCCTTCTCTATCTCTTCCATTGTGGCGTAAAGTATCAGATCTATTGCGTGTGTGTGTGTGTGTAAGTGTGTGTATGTGTGTGTGGTGTCTTTTCAGGGTTTTCCAGCTATAGGTTCAAATTTTCCATGTCTAGGGATAATTTTTCATACTACCCACTACAGTTTGGTTTGTTTACTTCGTTTATATCTCTCTTTTTCTTTTATTTCTGACGAATAGGTTATTGGCATCTTCCCAGTTGAACTGTTTGGTATTATGTTGATTGAAATCAACTTAAACTTCAACCGACTTCCTAGTTTGTAGAAAAGTCTCCTATACCTTTACCGATTTCTATTTTTAGACTGTTTGACTATTTGTTTGTTTATCATAAGATGTAAATTCTTACTAAAGTCAGGTATGATTTTACATGGTTAATGTGTTTAGTTATAGGAAGTTGAAACTGTAAATTTGTTTTAGTACTCAGTAAGAAGTTTGAGAGTGTGTATGTGAAACTGAAAGTGGTGGCATAGTGTTGTAAAGTGCATGTGTAAATTTACAATAGTTCGGTGTATTATCGTAAGTAACCATTTCAAAATTTACAAATAGATCGGTATATCCCATTTATATATACTGTAGGGACTTTACAATCTTTTCGTGTATTATCGTAAGTTACTGCTTTTAAAATTTACAAATGGATTAGTATAGCTCATTTATATATACTGTAGGGGGGAGGGGGGTGTGTGTGTGGAGGGAGGGGGGGGGGGTTTAATCTGTTGTGTATGAGGGAATTGGTATACACATTACAATTATTACGGGGGTTTCCCAAGTTTAGTTTTTCATTTCCCTGTCAGGGTTTCCCAGGTTTAGTTTTTCATTTTTCTTGTCATCGCAGTAACTCTGTATACAACCTTATACTGTTAGTTGTATTTACTTCTTTTACCTTTCACTTTTATTTTTCATCAGCAGGCTATTTAAATTCATTGACGTTCCGTATACTAACCTTGATTTTATTTACCTAAATATCTTTCATTGTGCTTTACAGTTCCATTTACCCTTCCTTTACCATAGTCTATTTAAATCCTCTATCGTCTCGTGTACTACCATACTAGAATTTCACACAGGTTGGGTATACCCCATTTATATATACAGTATTTTCATAAGTTCACAGTCTTTCCATTTACCCTTCCTTTACTATAGTCTATTTAAATTCTCTATCGTCCCGTGTACTGCTATACTCGAATTTCACACAGATTGGGTATACCCCATTTATATATACAGTATTTTTGTAAGTTCACAGTCTTTCCATTCACCCTTCCTTTACTATAGTGTATTTAAATTCTCTATCGTCTCGTTTACTACCATACTAGAATTTTACACAGGATGGGTATACCCCATTTATATATACAGTATTTTTGTAAGTTCACATTCTTTCCATTCACCCTTCCTTTACTATAGTGTATTTAAATTCTCTATCGTCTCGTTTACTACCATACTAGAATTTTACACAGGATGGGTATACCCCATTTATATATACAGTATTTTTGTAAGTTCACAGTCTCTTATGTAACCGATCAATTACATTGGATATCCGTTCAATACTGTGTTAAGATCTACAAACGGTAATTCTATTAAACACACACTACTAACATCGTTTGCGGACAATCCCTATAACCTGCTTGTGGTATGGTGCAAATTATCTGTCATTATCAAAATTGGAAAATAATATTCGACTCTTGTATTGGAGAAGCGGAAATACTAATACAATAAATCAAAATCTGCTTTGGGTTCTGATTTTGATGTTTTGCAAGTTTTTGATTCAGTCAGAACGTCTGTAGCCACAGCTATTTACTTGTAATTACTTCCTTGAAATCATAATTGATTTACATTTTCTTCTTACTTAAAACTAAAATATAATTATTCCTTTTCTTAAGATACTAAATTCTATAATACATAGTTAAATGCTTTGCAATTTCGTTGGAGAAAATGAGGAAATACATTATATTAGAAAATTACAAAATGCGTTCCCAAATGCAGCACCTTGCAGATATATTACATTTACACGCCCTTCTCCAATAGTAAGCTTACTGCAAAAATTTTAAAATACTCGTCTGATTTTAAAGATTGATATATCATTTCAGAGATCTTGGAAAAAGACTTAAACAACTTATTATATTTTGACGACCTTTAACCTTTACAACAATTTTTAAAAGAATGTTTTTAAAAGAATAGGTTTTTTCAATATTTTTTAAAAGTAGGCAGCTTGAAAATAATTAAATTCTACTAATGATTATCGCTCGAATGATGTATTGTGTATACATATTTGCAGTGAGTGACCGGTAGTTTTAACTTTCAGATTTAGCGGGAAATTAAAAACTTTGGAGTTTTTGGTTTGCAAAAGTTGGTCAAAACTAATGTAGTGCGCGCGCACATACTTCATCCGCTGTTTGGAGTCTTAAAACTGATCTATAAGTGGCTAAAAGTATTAACACAATGGCAAAAAAATTGTACGAAATATCGAATTTCAGATTTGGCGGAAAATTCAAACTGCCTCATGTTACTGTTAAAGCTGCAGCCCACAAAAGCAATGTATTTTTATTATTAACAGGACCTGCTTTAAATAATTCAGGCTTGCTAAGAAAATAATAAATACCTTTATCTCACTAACACCGGAAAATTTTATTTCAACATTTTGCACGGGTAAGAAATGCCAGGCTATGAAAAGTCCGGGTAGGAAATGTCTGGGGTAGAGAATGTCCGAGTAGGAAACAACCTGGTAGGATGCGTCCGTTTATCGTTTTACTTTTTTAATTTGAGTTACATTATTTATTTGAATTAGTCGTACCCAATCAATATTCTTTCAGTAATTTAAAACTAAAAAATCTGAGTCAATAAATCCAGGATCGCCTTATGAACAAATACATTTGGGTACCTTTGCAAGCGATGTGTATCGTTTTAATTTTTTAGTAGGTGAATAGTAAATGTCCTAGGCTTGGTTTTGCGTTGCAAATGCCCGGGTTACAATTCGGGTTGAAAATTTTAAGGTTGCAAAAGCCTGGACTCGAAGGAAAAGCCAAAGCATCACATAATAATTATTACATAAATTGGCAGAAAATAAACGTCATTATGATTTTTAATCATTTCATTTGCCTGTATTTAAAATGAAATCATGATTTTAAAAATTATATTTTTAGTTTCGGATGGTTGTATAACTTATTTTAAAAGAATTACGAATAAACTTTTCAATATCAAAATTATTCTAATTTTTTAAATTTTGAGCACAACTTGACAAACAAGCTTTTTGCTTTAGTATTAATATTTGGTTAGTCCAATCGACTTACCTATTTATAATATACCAAGTTATTCAGTCAATCAATTATGTACAATTTGGACAACGCACAAAAGGCAGATTTCAAAGCTTTATATAGTCGGTGAAAGATTAAATCCGTTTTCTATCATTCTTAGCGAGAAACAAAACTGTTCATTCATGTTTCTCTAAATGCAAAACCGCTTCCATCCTTACCAAAGTCGATAGAACGACACGGATTTGCTTCTAGCAAAGTATGGAAGAAAACGGATTTCATCCTTCACCTACGATTTGTTATTATGGAAAACAGGTGTAAGCTATTATTTTGAATATTAAGGTGCAAGTTAGTAGGAAAGAGACCCTTACACATTAAATACTATAATATTTATAAAATATGGTATTTAAAGCACACAGTTATTACGAATGTTAAAATACAAATTAAAATGCTCACACGAAACAAAAATGTAAAACATGCTGACCATGTATTTGAATACATCTGTAGTTATCTTTTACATCAAAGGTACCTAGGCACGGAGTAAAAGTATATTACAAAATATTTAGATAGTTTGAATATTACTGCATGGGGTGGAATGCACCTAAACGTATGCGTTTTTACCTAAAACTCGTAATTACAACTTTTTGCAACTATTTTTGGTATTTAGTTGTTATTTCGAGATTTTGTCAAAAATGAATAAAACAACAGGAACGGACCTGGATTTTTTAATTTTCACATGTTAAATCCCATAATCAAGGATCTGGCTCTGGCTATTTTGAAAGTCGGCTACTTTTTCAAATTGCGCGCGCCTATTAAGCGCGAAATGTACTCAAGTCTATATACTAGTGGATGTGTCTAAGGTCAGTAGAAGACGTTTTGGTAACATTCGGTTAAATCTTTTGGGTTACATGCAAAAACGTTCCCAAGTACTTAAGTGCAGATGTGTGCAAATGTATGCACTGCTCTTGAACGGCTCAGAAACGTTGACAGCAATGTCTCAGTTATTCTGTGCTTTTATTTTGTCTTTATCTGCAATCTGCACTGAATAGCGATGAGAATAATATTTTTTTCATCCGAGATTAGGGTGGTAATGTACTACTACTACTGTGTTACTGATTTGGGGAGTGGCGTTTTCTGGAGGGAAAAAGTGGAATAACCGTATCATATTAGTAGGTACATGCTGCTGCTGTACCAGCTCAGTGTAATGAACTAATTCATAAAACCGTATTCAACTTATTATATATTTTGAAGGTCAGATCTTCATAACAACTAAATTTTAAAAAGCGGGTGTCTTTTATTGTTCACATGTCAAGCTAATTATGTTTTTATTTAATCAGAATCTGCAAGGGGCTCTACGATTGAAGAAATTTAATCCAATTTGGCCGGCTGTCATAGTACCTGGTCATGCTACGTCTGGTTAGCAATTAAATGCGTTTTATAACTTGTGATTATTACTATTCCATGACGCGCCACAATTGATTACAGGGCATTTAAATGGCTTGTGTCATCCGTGCTGAGGTGCTACTTGCTGTCTTATCGTTAGATGATAAACAGTCTAAAAGATTTAGGACACGCACGTTGACGTTTAAATATTGTAACTCCAATGCATGTTTTTACGTAATTTCTTAAACAGTCAGGGCGGGGCTGTAACATGAATTTCCCCACAAATATTAAAAACGTTTTTTTTTATTTCCGCGGACGCTAAGAAAAGTTGTGGCGGGTTAACCGGCTATAAAATTATAATAGATTGCTCTACTACTCCGGCACCTACAGAGTCCTTGGCTAACATTTGTAAAAGTCATCTCGGTTAGGAGCTAAGAGAGTGAAATGTCTGACTCAACCAATCTTCTACCGCATAACTTACTAATCAGTTAACTACTTTATCTATTACGCGGTTTCCTTAGTATACTTTCACTTTTCATTCTATTTCAATGAAGTGGAACATATGATTTTAGCACTTCGTACCGGAGAAAACAGTAAATGGTATTGCGGATTGGTTCACTTCACGCTCCAGCAGCATAATAAAAGCATCATTCAAATGATACTCAAGTACGAACTGGTACTTGCAACTCGGACCATATACCAGTAATACATCTTACCTGAAAATATAATTGATGCGTATGACTACGATTTTTAACTGGTACGTCAAACTGATACACGTTGCCCTTACCTGACACAACCCACTGGTGCTTTTACATATACCAGGAACCTATACCAGAAGAAGTTATTTAGTTCTAGTTATTTCCTAAATTTGAAATTGGCGTCAAAATTTAAGAGGAGTGGCCTATGTGAGGAGACAAAATTCAAATTTTCTAGTTCTAGTTCCTAGTTCTCACTTACTTCTTGTTCTAGTTAGCTCCAAATTACAAAACTGGTGCCTTGATGGTAGACTGGAGTTATAATTGTTATGACACTAACTTTCGAAATGAAATGCTTTCTAGTTCTAGTCAGTTCTTAGTTCCATCATACATAGTTCTAGTTCTACACAGTACCAAAAATCTTGGTTCTAGTTAGTTCTAGTTCTCAGCTCTATAGTTCTTGTTAGTTCTAGTTATTAAATCTGAAATAAATATTGGTTCTAGTTAGTTCTAGTTCCACGAAATTTTAAATTTCTTAGTTCTAGTTAGTTCTAGTTCTTAGTTAGTTCCATTGTCATTTGATTAGTTCCAGAACTAGGACCAAGAACTAAACAACAGTAGAGTCCCGTCTCTCTTTCCGCTTTTCAATGTAAATTTCCCGCTGGAGCTGCTCCATCGAATTTCGCATCTGAGTGTCATTTTCTCGCTCCCGTTGCTTCTGCTCCCTCAGCCGCTCCTTTTTGTCCAAGATTCGGATCTTAAGCTCGTGGATGGCCCGCTCATTGTTGATCTTGTCCTTCTTACCCGACAGAGTGCGAGGACTGTGCTGGAGTCCGTGGATTTGGTCCGTGAGGGAAGTGATCTTGACGTCGATCATCCGCTCCTCGGACTTGAGCTGCTCATCCCGGTGCTCGTACTCCATCCGTGCCTGACTCCGTAGTCTCTCCACCTCAACGCACTTGTCCATTCTTCAGTCCCGGTCCCGGTTCACACTATGCTCTCTGTCCTTGGTAAAAAATTATTGTGTTTTTATGGGAGAGATAAATTTGAGATATTCAATAAAAAAAATGAAAACTTATGCCTTGTCACTTAAGTATGTTTTATTGTAAGTTTTTTTACGATTGTTAATTAGCTGACAAATTTTAAGAAACTTTCAATAAACATGCTGCTCGAAATATTAATTAATTATTCGATGTTCACTTGCAAATGGTTACAGTTGAACTGATGGAAAGAATTAATTTGTGCGTGTTTTTAAACGCAAGGATCTTATGGCTTAAAGTGGCCTATGTTCGTAGGTGTAATTAATTAGATCGGAATATTACAAACCATTTACGTTCTTCCAGTTCCAGTGCGTACAGGTTTACTCACCTAACGCATCAGTAATTAAATACAAAAAAATATCCGTCGCATAATCCTCGTGTTTATTTATTTGTTTACTCAGGACATATTATTATGTACAATTTGTTTTCTGTTTCCACAACAAAATGTTGATTGCATTATTGTGACAGTGTGAAGTGTCATAACGGCATATGTATATCTAGAGTTAGTCTAAGGCCTGGGATTAAAATGAGCTATATCAAATACACTATAAACAATTTGAGATAGAAAGTTAAATATTACCAGTTTTTTAAAAGCACAATAAACGCGCGCATCTCTATTCAAACATGCAATCTAAATGCGTCATAAATGTTAATAAAATAGCAAACACTTCAGTCTTTCACATTTTCAGTAAATAGAACTATAGCATTGCAAAAACACTAAGTTTAAGTACTTATATACATATATATGCTTTCAACATGTTTAAGCGTGCACAGTAAATAATGAAGATTCTGCGATTTTTGTAATTCATTATTTTACACTTTTGCAGTTAAAATCTGCAATTTCTGAGTACAGCATCGACAGCTGCAAAACTAAGCGTTAGTATGTGTCATCAGTGGGAAGGGGAAGATACATGCACGGATTACGTCAGAAATTTCCTGAAAATTTGGCTAAGAATTATTATATATGATATGAATAATTAGCACATTTTATTTATGCAAACTTTGTAACAATTTTTTTTTAATTTTATTTTTAAACGTTTGATATCAATGTGAAAAATGTAAAACAAAAATAAATTCAGAAGTAGTTACAGTAATTGAGTAGTTCATTAAATGCCAAAGGTAGTAAAGGTATAACTTATAGCGTGGAAGTATTTTACGTCGAACTGCGCAAACTGTCTATTATAAACATACCTACTACTGTATTTTAGTCATGGATTACTAGCCTCCTGTATATACATTGTTTGACATACGAAAACTCCGATGTACAATAATTAACTAACGAGATTTTTACATAAACAGTAAAATTTTATGAGTGTTAATTAGCTGATAAAGGTACAAAACAATTAAATCTGAGTTGATTCTTTCACTAATTTGCCTCTAGAGCTTGAGTGGGTCCAGAGTCTAAAAACAAAATATACATCGACATCTATTAAACATAATTCAACTGTTAAATATAACTTTTAAATATAACTTTTAAATATAACTTTTAAATATAACTTTTAAATGCGGGAAGTACATCGATCATAGAATCATTACATATCGCGAGTGAAGAAACAAAATGACTCTCATATATCCAATTTGAAATATAGAGGTAAAAGAAGCTTTGTCTAATTAGAATTTAATACGTAAAAGGTTACTACATACAAGCGGTTTTGAAAGGTGAAAAACATTCTACATATTTATTTGTTTTTTTGGAAATGGCAAAAATGTTTAATTTACATATTCTTTTGAAAGTACTAAAAAGTTTTTATTTACATGTTTTTGAAAGGTGCAAAATAATATTGCATTTTACATTTTTTTGAAAATAGTGTAAACATTTCTACTTAATTGTTTTTGAGAAGTGCAAAATTCCTCTATTTGCAATACGCTTTCAAAATCATGACATTTAAATATTTTTTGTAGATGGTCCTTTTTTTTAGCTAGATTCCAAATGAATATCGTCTGTGAAGAACAAAAATGACCGATATGCATTTTTGTAGCTAAAAACAATATCCACTATCTACAAAAATAAAGAAATATGCCTTGATTTAAATAGAACATTTTGCACCTTTCAAAAAAATGAAAAAGAATATTTTGGCACTTTTCAAAAACATGTAAATAGAACATTTTGCACTTTTAAAAAAACATGTAAATAGAACATTTTGCACCTTTTAAAACATGTTAATAGGAAATTTTACGCTTTTCAAAAACACTTAATTAACATTTTTTTTGTTTCTCATTTTGTTTTATGACATAGCTCATTTTGATTGTAGCTTAAATTGGGCATGGGTCATTTTGTTGACGATATTATTTGTACATACATACCTGCAATACTTTTGTTATGCAAAGTTGAGAAGACAAAATATTGTTCAAAAAAGTACTTGTAAAAACTGACCTCAATGTGAATCCTTTTTTTGGATTGGAGTAGTCGCAAAAAGTTGTTGCTTGTCTTCGATCCTTTGTTGTCTACACCTGTGTCCAGTACAACCCGGACAACAAATGCAAAAACATGCCGCAATGCATCCAACAATAATTATGCAGATACCAACGAAAATGGCGATTCCAACCCCGAGACTGCATCAAAATTGTAAAAGAAAAATCTGATTGTTAAACTTCTTAATATAATATGCCGTACAATATTTGAATTAAAATTTAAAATATCAAAATAAATAAACTGAAGAAAAAAATTAAAAATTTTCCTTACGCAAGTTCAAACTTTTCAAATCCCGGAAAAAAATTGTACACGTGTTTGCATTCAGATTCTTCCCAGGACTCGTCACTCTTGCAAGAAAAACATAATTTCCACTGGTAACAATGTGCATCCAAACCTAGACATTCCGAGTCTGAAGCGCACTCACTGATAATACACTCGAATCCATTCCAAGTCTCGTTTGATTCACAGTTAAAACATTTTCCCCAGTGACAGTTAGGATTCGGATTCGTCCCGGAACACTCACCATCCGAACTACATTCCTTTTGCCCGCATTCTGGTCCATCGTAGCCGTAGTAGTCGCAGAAGTTGAGATAAGTCCCATTGATTGTGTTACATAACCACGTGTAACCGTACTCAGTTTGACACTCAGAATGCGAGGAGCATCCCACGTCTATTGTGCAATCAACTGCGGCAATTTCGACCCCGGTAAATAAATCTGTTGAACGATGATTGATTTTTCTGACAAATCACTTCAAGCTCATGTTTTTATAAAATGAGAATACTGATGCATTGTAATGACTATGTAACTGTAAATACAATCAACGTACGCCTCGCGTCCTGAAAAATATCAGGTCAAAGGAGACTACAACTTTTTTAAGTAATTCATTTAAAAATTTAAACTACTTTTTTAGGGGGCGAAACGTTTTAACTCTATCGTGTTTTGCCACCAAACTCCTCATAATATGATGATGAAAAAAACGACTGGGAAGGGTACGGCTGGGTTTGCTTCTTTCAGTATCTTGCCTCTGAATTTGGTGTGGGCTCAGATTCTGTAAAAACAAATAGGTACATCAATATCAATTAAAAATAATTTTAATTTTATATTCAGATCTCCCGCGATAACTTAAACGTTTAATAATTGAACAAAAGTTTTGTAAAAACGGAAAATAGAAACCGACATTGTCGTGGATGCAGTTGATGATTTTGATTTTGAGCAGTCACAAAATAGGTTTGGTGTTGAGCTATTTGGATCCTTCGTTGTATGAACCTGTGGCCAGGACAACCCGGGCAACAAAAGCAGCATGCTAGAATGCATCCAATAATAATCAAAGGGATACCAACGAACATGAAAATTGCTAGTCCGATCCTGCAACAAAATTGCATAAGAAAACAGGGTTAACGCACTCCACGTTAACCCTCAACGCACTTGCCCATTCTTCAGTCCCGGTCCCGGTCCCGGTTCACACTATATGCTCTCTGTGCGTCGTAAAAAATTGTGTTTATATGGGAGAGATATATTTGAGAAATTCAATAATTAAAAACAGAAAACTTGCCAAGTTATACTGAAAACCTATAGGTAAAAATACAAAAATTAAAAAAGTATCTTTATACCTTTTTTCACTCACTTCACTTCAAAGTATATGGTTTATTGGTAGTTTTTTGACGAATGGTAATTTTAGCTGACAAACTTTAAGACACTTTCAATATGCTCCTTGAAATAATAATTATTCAATTTTTACTTTCAAATGGTTACAGTTGAACTGATGGAAAGAATTAATTTGTGCATGTGTTTAAACGCAAGGACCTTGTGGCTTGAAGTGGCTTATCGTCAGTGAAGAACCAAAATAACCCATATCTATTTGTAGCTAAAGACAGTATCCACTATCTACAAAAATATTGAAACATGTCTTGAAAGTATTTATATAGAATATTTTGCACTTTTCAAAAACATGTAAATAGAACATTTTACACTTTTCCAAAATATGTAAATAGAACATTTTACACTTTTCCAAAATATGTAAATAGAAAATTTTGCACTTTTCTCAAACATGTAAATAGAAAATTTTGCACTTTTCCAAAAAATTTAAATAGAACATTCTGCACTTCTCCAAAACATGTAAATATAGCATTTTACACTTTTCATAGACATGGAATTAGAACATTTTGCACTTTTCAAAAAACATGTGAATAGCACATTTTACACTTTTCAGAAACTCTGAATTAACATTTAACGCATGCTTCTCATTTTGTTTTTATGACATAGCTCATTTTTATTGTAGCTTAAATTGGAGATGGGTCATTTTGGTTCTTCACTGACGATATATACCTATGTTCGTAGGTATATAATTAGAACGGAATATATTACAAACTATTTTAACGTTCTTCCAGTTCCCCAGTGTGTACAAGTTTACTCACCTAACCTATATGAGTGATTAAATACATGCTTTTCTGTAAATTGCAAAATGTTTTATGTACATGATTGTTTTAACAGTGCTAAACACTTTATATGCCCAACTCTCCAAAACTCAAACTTTGTGGATCTATTGCTACATAAGTGATAAAAAAATTCATTAACATCGACAGGAATACTACTTTTACGTCCCACAGACGCCACAGACACATACATTGAATCCCACTGGGATGATTGACTGACAACAAAAGTTTGAATTAATCACGAGATAATAATATCCTCTCCGCATTGGCAGTTAGTACGCAACATTATAAAGTAATTCCATAATAACTGGAAATAAATATTTATGACTATAAGATTGGAAAAGTGTACTGGCAAAGAGCATGCAGTTCAAGTTCATGCTTTCATTGAATGAGATTATTGATGCATTGTATTGACTATAGGTATATCCAATTTACGTAACAACCTGAACAATGAAAGGTCAAAGGTCACTACGACTATCTTAAATAATTCGTTTAAAATAAGTTTTTGTTGCAAAACGCATTAAGTAACTTATTGTCGTTTTTTTGTGCAAAAAACGGTGAAAGTTGAAATTTTCAAAAAACAAATTGGTTTGAGCGAAACGAATATTTACACCTATCGTGTTTTGCCAGAAAACACCTCATATTATCGTGTTAAAAAAGTAGTCGATTAGAATAGAAATTTTGATGACTAATTCACATTTGATATAAAAAATTTCCTTAACTTAAGGAAGCTACTTACGTACACAAATGTAAATCATCTGTGAAGAACCAAAATTACCCATATCCATTTTACGCTACAATCAAAATGAGTTATGTCATAAAAAGAAAGTAAGAAACATGCGTAAAATGTTGATTAGGAGTTTTTGAAAGCTTCAAAATGCTCTAACTCCATGTTTTCGAAAAGATACAAAAATTTCTAATTCCATGTTTATGAAAATGTGCAAAATTTCTAACTCCATGTTTTTGAAACGGTGCAAAATTTTGTATTTACGTATTCTTTAAAAGGTGTAAAATGTTCTATTTACATGTTTTCAATAAGTGTAAAATGTTCGATTTACATGTTTTTGAAAAATTAAAATGTTCTATTTTCATGTTTTTTAACAACATAAAATGTCCTATTTACATATTCTTGAAAATTGAACAGATGCAAAATATTTTAATTCCATGTTTCTAAAACGGTACGAAATGCTGTATTTACATGTTTTTAAAAAGCGAAAAATTTTCTATTTAAATGATTTTAAGACATTTTAATATTTTTGTAGATAGTTGATATTGTTTTTAGCTACAAATGGATATGAGCCATTTTGGTTCTTCACAGACGATATGCTTGTGATGAGCATGGTTTTACTTTATGATGTGTTTTAAGTTGATATTCGTAGCTTTTAAACTGACATTGCAAATTGATATCTAAAATATTGCTATAGCGTACGTTAAAAATTTTATGTATAATTTAATCCTCAATTCATTCCACTATTGCATGCAAAATACTATAAAATAGCGCACAGATAAAATTTTTTAAGTTTTTAAATATAATGTAATTATTATATTAAATGATTTTGTTTTTAGAATAATATGTTGAATATTCCCAGTCAAGACTCAAAATGACTTATTTTTAGGTAAAACTACTGTCTACAAAAAGAAATTAAAATATCTTAATTTTATTAAACGATACCAACAGAATATTTTTTTTTGCACATTTTAAAATATGTAAACAGAATATCTTTGGGCATTTCAAAAATATACAAATTAAATGTTTTAAACTTAATAATTAGCATATATTATGTATGTAAAATTTATACCAATTTTTTATAAATTTTATTTTTATACATTTGATATCAATGCAAAAAATGTAAAACAAAAATAAATTCAGAGGTAGTTATAGTAATTTTCTAGTTCTTTACATGCCAAAGGTAGTAAAGGTATTATTATTAAACATTATAACCTACTACTTTAATAATTTAGTCGTGGATTACTACCATGTATATACACTGTTTGACAAACGAGAACTGCGATGTACAATTAAATAACGAGATTTTTACATAGTAATTAACAGTGAAATTGTATAAGTATTTAGCTGATACAAGTACAAAATATTTAAATCTGAGTTGTTTCTTTCACCATTTTACCTCTTGATCTTGAGTGGACCCAGATTCTAAAAATAAAATATCCATCGACATCTATTAAACATAATTCGAATTTTAAATGTCATGCGGGTAGTACATCGATCATAGAATGATTACGACATATCGTGAGTGAAGAAACAAAATGACCCACATGCAATTTGAACTATAGAGGTAAAAGAAAGCTTTGTGTGTTTTTGTTTTTAAAAGGTCTACAATATTGTATTTTACATGTTTAAAAAAAAAGTGTAAAAATTTCGATTTAATATTTTCCGAAAAGCGCAGATTCCTTTATTTACATGCTTTCAAAATCATGACATTTAAATATTTTGTGTAGATGATTCTTTTTTTTTTTAGCTATAAAAATGAATATCGTCAGTGAAGATGCAATGTGGCACAAGTCCAGGCAAATTACACTGGACTTGTGCCACATTGCACCTTCATCGACGATATGGGTCATTTTGTTTCTTCACAGATGATATCTATTGTACATACAATGCATGACCTGCAATACTTTTGTAATGAAAAGCTGAAAAGACAAACTGTTGTTCAAAAACTAACCTTAATGTGAATTCTTTTTTTGGATTTGAGTAGTCTCAAAAACGGTTTGTTTTTTATCTTCGATCCTTTGTTGTCTACAGCTGTGTCCAGGACAACCCGGACAACAAAAGAAAACACATGCCGCAATGCATCCAACAATAATTATGCGGATACCAACGAAAATGGCGATTCCAACCCCGAGACTGCATCAAAATTGTAAAAGAAAAATCTGACTGTTAAGTTTGTTAATATAATATGCCGTACAATATTTGAATTAAAAATTTAAAAATGTCAAAATAAATAAACTCAAGAAAAGAATTAAAAATTTTCCTTACGCAATTTCAAACTTTTCAAATCCCGGAAAAAAGCTGTACACGTGTTTACATTTAGATTCTTCCCAGGACTCGTCACTCTTGCAAGAAAAACATTTCCACTGGTAACAATGTGCATCCGAACCTGGACATTCCGAGTCTGAAGCGCACTCACTAATAATACACTCGAATCCATTCCAAGTCTCGTTTGATTCACAGTTAAAACATTTTCCCCAGTGACAGTGAGGATTTGTCCCGGAACACTCACCATCTGAACTGCATTCCTTTTGCCCGCATTCTGGTCCATCGTAGCCGTAGTAGTCGCAGAAGTTGAGACAAGTCCCATTGACCGTGTTACATAACCACGTGTAGCCGCACTCAGTTTGACACTCGAGATGCGAGGAGCATCCCACGTCTATTGTGCAATCAACTGCGGCAATTTCGACTTCGACCCCGGTGAATAAATCTTTCGCTGGAACCACCGCAGCCAAACTGCCAGTGAAATAAATGAATAAATGGAGAGAAGGTGGAAAATTGCTGAGAAAATAATTAGAAAAGTCTTCATTTTGAATTTGTTTTGAAGTTTAAAAGGATTAAATTAATTCAGTTATTTGTCAAATAAATAAATTAGAGATCGATTAATAAATAGCGATTGTTTCGTTAGTTACTAAGTTAGTTAAAAAACTATAATGACTTCTCCCGAAACAGGCAACAATAACAACTGCTAACTCAAACTTTTTGAATCTATTACTATATATAGGTGATTGGAAAATTCATTGACGTCGACAGGAATATTAGTCACACCGACACATACCTAGATTGAATCACACTTAGAATAATTGACTGACAAAAATTGTTTGAAAATTTAATCAGGGGATGCACTCAGCAGTTAGTCAGTTAGTGCTCAACATTAAAAAATAATTCCATATTACCTGGAAATAAACATAGATGACTAAGGTTGGAGGAGTTTACTGGCAAACAGGGCCGGACGAAGGAATTGCTTTTAGGCAGCAATTTTTTTCCATACGAAAAATGTAGATTTTATTGATGGTTTTCTTTAGTAATGAAAAATGTTGTATTTACACGTTTTCAGAAAATTGCAAAATGTTGCTTTTCCTTGATTCAGAAAAGTGCTCAATGTTCTATTTTGTTTAGTGTTTTGAGAAAAGTGAAAAACGTTGTATTTCCATGTTTTTGAAGTGTACACAAAAATTTAATTTCATGTTTTTGAAATGTACAGAAATGTTTAATTACATATTTTTAAAAACTGCAAAATGTTCCCTTTACGTTTGTTTTTTGAAAATTCAAGAAGCGGGGCTGCCTGTGCTGGCTACATTATCCGACCTTGTTGGCAAAGCACGTCAATTCTTATATTGTCATTAACTAAGATTATTGATGTGTTGTATTGACTATAGGTACAGGCAAATTAGATCGCGTCCTGAATAATTGTAGGTCAATAAGGTCAATACAACGTTTTTAAATAAAATTGTTTCAAATACGTTTTTTTTTGGGCGAAATATGCGAAAAACTTAACTTCTACATATCGTGCTTTGCCGGAAAACTCCTTATAATATTTTATGGTGTTGAGAAGTTGTGGATTACAATAGAAATTTTATTAATGATTAATTAACATTACATAAAAATGTTCTTCAACTTCAAGTATTTACCTGGGCACTTTAATCGTAAGCGTATGCTATGTATGGTTCCACTTCAAAGTTCACAGTTCACGAAGTACTTTACTTTGATTTTATATTTCTACGTAACTTTGTTAATACAGTTGTAATTTGCAATTGATACATAACTTTTCATCAAATGGTGAATATACATATAATAACATTCCGAATTTTAACCGTTGTCAGCATACACAAATGATAGATTTGGCATATCTGCATTTCTGTTCATTAGATTACAAATTAACCTGAACAGTTAGCTGAGTCATTTTGGTGCGTATAGCGCAAAAACAAAACTACACAACAGCCATTGACATTATGACATTGACGCTCTCACTTACAATGACTAATGATTGAGTCTGACATTTCAAATTGCTTATCTAAAATATTACCAGCATAATTTATCGTCTGTGAAGAACCAAAATGACCCACTTCCAATTTAAGCTGAAATAAAAATAACCTACGTCATAATAAGAAAATGGAAAACATGTGTAAAAAGTTCATTAAGAGTTTTTGAAAGCTGTAAAATGTCCTGTATGCATGTTTTTGAAAATTGTAAAAGGTTCTATATCCATATTTCTGAAAAGTGTAAAATGTTCTATTTACATATTTTTGAAAAGTGTAAAATGTTCTATTTACATATTTTTGAAAAGTGTAAAATGTTCTATTTACATATTTTTGAAAAGTGTAAAATGTTCTATTTACATATTTTTGAAAAGTTTAAAATGCTCTATTTACGCGTTTTTTGAAAAGTGTAAAATGTTCTATATTCATATTTTTGAAAAGTGTAAAATGTTTTATATTCATATTTTTGAAAAGTGTAAAATGTTTTATTTACATATTTTTGAAGAAAGTAAAATGTTCTATGTATATGTTTTTTGAAAAGTTTAAAATGTTCTATTTACATGTTTTTTTAAAAGTGTAGAATATTCTATTTCCATATTTTTGGAAACCGTAAATTGTTCTATTTACATGTTTTTGACAAGTGTAAAATGTTCTATTTACATGTTTTTTGAAAAGTGTAAAATATTCTACTTACATATTTTTAAAAAGTGTAAAATGTTCTATTTCCATATTTTTGAAAACCGTAAAATGTTCTATTTATATGTTTTTTAAAAGTGCAAAATATTCGATTTAAATGCTTACAAAACATGTTTCAATATTTTTGTAGATAATGGATATTGTTTTTAGCTGAAAATAGATATGGGTCATTTTGGTTCTTCACGCAGACGATATTTCATTTAAGTATGAGTTACACATGGTTGAAATGCAGTGCATATCGCGAGTCCATTTTAGCCTATACCCCTGGCAGTCCAAGTGTGTGACAACAGTGACGTAGTTTGTGAAAACCAAATAGTTTTGCTAATTTTCGACTTATTTAGCGCATGTTTTATGCAGCAATATTATAGTTAAAAAAATTATATAAGAAACATTGTGGACTGAAAAGAAAGAATAATTTCATATAATGCAACTTTTCTACTTATCGTTAGAGAGAAGCATAATGAAAGACTCAAAAAGCACATTTAAGGTTGCATTAGTAATTTAGTAACATGGAAACTTTGCCATGGAAAAAAGTATATAACAAACATGATGGGCCGACTAAAAAGATATTAATTTCAATGTTAATCAAACGGAACTCTTGTTTAAGAAATAATGAGTGTTTTGAATCAGCATGATGGATATAAGTAGTGAATATAAGGCCAATCAGTGTACTTAAAAAAGTAAGTATGTATTTCATATGTATTCTATACGGTCTATCCTTCAAACAGGTCAACCCTTTCCTATACTTAAAAAAGTAAGCCCTTTCCTACACTCAAAAAAGTAAGCCCTTTCCTATACTTAAAAAAGTAATGCTATATCCCCATAAGGATAATGCTATATAGCTATAGGTTTAACCTAAGGGTCATGCAGGTGCATCCTTAATACAGGCAGTATTTTGGTGAAGGGGCTTAACCTAATCCTCATCGATGCGGACGGTGAGCACCCCCATGGCGCACCTTTCCAAGAATTCCAAAGTTCACCAACCTTTCTAATTTTATCCAGCGCTGGTAATCGTTTTGTCTCAAGAATCCAACGTTAATATTTTTTCTTGTCTCGACAGGAATATCACTATATCCCGATCACGTGCTTCTATATAGCACTATATATCAAGCACATATTTCCATGTCTTTTACACTTCGTATATATGTAGAAGGTATGTATTACATTGTAACTATTCACGAATTAATCCGTTTTATTACATTTCATCCGATTAATCAGTTTTTTCATCTAATTAATCAGTTTTTTTTCTGTAATTAATCAGTTTTTTCCAAGTTTTTTCCACCAAATTATCAGTATTTTTATCAAAATATCAGTTTTTCAAGTTTTTAACCAAAAACGTTTACACTTAAGACATTTTTCTTGTCTCAACAAGAATTTTATCATGACTCTATATCCCGACCACGTGTTTGCATATAGCTCTATGTATCAAGCACACATTCCCATGTCTTTTCAACTTCTTATATGAACAGAAGCTATGTATTCCAATGTAACTATACATGAAATAGCCTGAAGGTAAATTCTGGGCAAAATGCCAAAATGGCAAAATGCCAGAATGCCAGAATGCCATAATGCCATAATGCCAACAAATTTCTCACTCCTCATATTTTTTTAACTTAAACTTTATCTTTTTACTCATAATAATATCAGTACATTTACTAAGAAATAATACAAGTCTACACTCAATGTCGGTAAAATGGCAGAGTAGTTAGAATTTCATGTTACTTTTCAGATCGACCAGTCAAATCAGGTAAGTACATAATAAAACATGGCGTTTTCCCACTATATAAAGTGGTTTTTTGCTCTTGGAAACTATCATTCACATTACAATTTTCTTCAAAGCTTCACTCGTATCAAGTTGTAGAAAGTTTTAGCCTCTGATTTACATTTAAACGTGTATTTTACTCTCTGATTTACACTTCATCGTTTATTTTACTCATATATATAGCATGTTGAACCACACAACGAATACAATAAACAACCAAATCACCAAACTCGGTAAGTCAAGGCTATTTTTTTTACTTTAAGATCTTTTCAAATTAATTAATACCATTTTTGTGGTCTGTTACACAACAATAAAATGTAATTTGTGTTTTTAATAGAGTCTTCCAATACATTCAATCAATCTACAATGTACAAAGCTAGTAACTCAAGTACAACTTCATCTAATTCACCAGCTCAAGAACAACTTTTACAGACTCCTGATTACATTCATCCAATAAATATAATTCTTACTCAACATCAAACACGGATAATCGATCTCTTTGAATCATTTTTCAGAAGATATGAAGATCAAGTACTTACATCTAATCACAAGTCGTTTTTCATCCAAGATTTCTTGTCTCAACATACTCAAAATATTGAAGAAATAACATCAATAATTACAAATGTAGTAGAAACACGAGTAGAATCTAGTATCCAAAATCACGTTGATACCGATATAAGCTTTATTTTAACTAACAAACCTACTAATACTTTTGTAAATGAATTTGAAAGTTACATTTCATTGATGCTTGAATCAAATATTGAATATACAGGTGAAAATAATATACCCTTAAATTCAAAAGATCACAGTAACCTCTCTGGGGAGATAAAAGAACTCGATGTTGAATCACCTTTTACAAGTGATAAAGATATTCATAAAATCAAAGATTCAGTCTCCAAGTGTAATAATTTACCCTTAATCTTTGTAAATGATACACACAACTTGTACTATAAAGGTGATAAACGTACCTCAAAAGGTAAAACGATTTCTAAGACACAAAAGAAATATATAATTCCAAAAGAACAAAAACACCTAAACTCTAAAAAGACTAATAATGCTAAGATCAATACAAATGTAAAATCAACTTTGAGAAAATACTTACAAAACAAATTGAACTCAAAATGAGTATGTGTATGTTTTCTTTGAAAATAAAATAAATGTAAATTACCCTTACCAAGACAAGTCCACACACCCCCACATATGTATTTCTCATTATCACAAATATATTTTTTAATAAAGTACAAGTCCAAACAGAATTTTAAAGTTCATAACATGATATTTATTCACTTCATATCAAATTGCAAGTCTAAACACGAAAATAAATATAAAATTGTACAGGTTCTTACTCCTTTTCAAAAACAAGATAACCTTTTTTAATCCTTCTACCTGACAACAATACCTCACTCAATGTAAAAGGCTTACTTTTTCCACAGTCGTCTCAACAAAATACCCTTTTTTAATCCTTCTACCTGAAAACAATACCTTTCTGAATGTAAAAGGCTTAGCTTCCTCCATACTCGTCTCAATACACTTCAATACCCAAACGCCTTTCTAATTTTCGTTTTCGTTTTCGTGGAAACGACCTCCTACTGATTATCCATCTGATAATAATAAAGACTTTACAACCAAATGATGAATATAAAAACTTAATAATTCTTCTGACATCACATATTAAAAATCAAACTACAATCACATGTTCCTATATAGCAAGATATATCAAGTACTCATTTTCATATACATCAGTAACTCCATAGTAACTTCTTAATTCAACTACTCATTACTTTAAAATACATAATATGTATGTTAATACATATTATGTATTTTAATGTTTTCATAAACGAGGTCATCTCAAGATAAACTGTCCAAAATGTCAAAATTCTAAAATGGAAGAATGCCATAATGCCATAATGCCAAAACACCATAATATAAGAATGCCATAATACCAAAATGCCATAATGGAAGAATGCCATAATGCCAAAATGCCAACACATGGGACCTTTATCGCTCATATAATATCAATTAATTTGTCAATTGTAGTATTCTTAAACTTTTGTTTCTTTGTAATCAAATATTTTTCTCTTGTTTTTTATTTATTGTTATGTTTTTTTACTCCGATT
>CATKUY010000294.1:0-29770 GCA_949802685.1 Dicyrtomina minuta
GAATTAAAATATACTATTTCAAAAGAAAAATGCAATTGAATATAATTTAAACGGTTAATTGTTTGCCTTGCCTTTTATGGTTTTTTTTGGCAAAACACGTTAAGTCTAAAATTTCAAAATTATGAATCATTTTTAAATAATTACGACTCAGCGTCAGATTTAAGTATTTTTGGCTACTAATACACCTGGTAGTATGCAACTAAGGAAAAACAAGTTTCGAAAAAAATAATCACTTTTTCACATGATTATCAAAAATTGTGGTATCTTGTAAAGTTGGGCAACATGGACTTAACTGGTTTTGCTAGTAAAGTCCTCAAATGGTGATAAAAGTTACTTTACAGGTATAATAAAATAAGTCCATTGTTCCCAGGATCCTCATCTCGGCTCTTCTATGAGCCGCATAAAACGGACGAACGGAATTCCAGGATGTTACTATTTGTGAAGAAAAAAAAGCAAGAGCAGTAAGTCCGAAGTCTGGAATCAAAGCAAATGTATCTCGCTGCCTAAACTGCCGTTAACAGTGCGATAATAGTTATCGATGCATTGTAAACTTATTTGACTGTATAATACAGTTTTATGTCTTGACCTTTTTTAAAAATTAAATTAGCTTTATAGCTTAACAACGTGTCAACTTTGACCTCATGTTGTATATATAATCTTATAACAAGAATCTCAAATACATATTTACTTTGACCCAAAAGTATCATCCATCTGTGTGTATGTGTAGTTCGAAGGCTTTTGTTTTAAGTTTAGAATTTTAATTGAATTAATGTGTCAGAAATTGGAAATATTTCCACCATGTGTGGAATCAAAATTGATTCAATAGTACGGAAATAAAAATAAAAATGTTGGATTATTTTTCCTAAATTGTTTGTTTTATAAAATTATTTCTACTTGAATTTTAAATACTAACATAGTACCCAATAATATATACGTTAAATATGTAGACAATGACCTTTTTATTCAGATTTTTTGGTAATAGAATAAATTAGGTCCCTATTTATGAATCCTATATGTAAAGTTAGTTTAAAATAAAAAAAAACTACATTATTTTTCGTTATTCCGTTTGAGGTTTTTACCCGTGTGTAATAATTGTAGTATTTCAATAAAAAAGTCATTTTTTGCAACTTTAACCTAATGTCGTAAGAAGTTTCGTTTCTGTCTCATGTTGTCGTTTTGTTATTTCTTGGTTGCCTTCTAATATTAAAATGACCATCCACAAATGGCGTCTTTAAAACCTTTCCATTTTTAAGACCCTGTAAAGTATGAACCTCTTATATAATTAAGCTTCACCATGAATTTCTTTAAAATGGAGTATCACAAGGAGCCAAGTTGACCCATTGATCGTACCGATGACGTTATTTGTGGACGATCCCTAGCTGCTACTCACGTGTTAATAAAGTAAAATAAAAAAGTATGCCTTTATATTTCCGTATAATATTTTTGTGTTTTTTCTCTTTCCAAATTTGGAAGAAATATAGTTAATGCATAGTATCTAAAATGAGTTTAGACCACAAATGGTGATGCTACTTTCATGCGGTTATTTTAAAAATGTTGTATATAGTATTTATGTAGTAAACCACTGGTTAAAATATTTCTTTCCTTATTTGTGACCCGCCTCTTATTTAATAGAATATTTGTACTTTTTGTAGTTTTGGTAGCGACTGTTTATTGTGCCAAATTGATTTCACTCTAACAAGTTCACAGTAACTTCAAGTTTGTACAGAACATTACAGTTCATAGGTTTTCAGTATTATCATACATATAGTGAGAACGAAGAATAAAAATGGTGGATATCTAATTTAAATTATATTTAAAGCAACTTCTTATGTAAAAAACATCATACTTGATTAGATTAATTTTAAAACAAAGTGCAAAATGTTTGATTTATATGTTTTGTTAAATTGCATAATGTATCATTTACATATATTTTGAAAAGAGCAAATTGTTCCATTGACATGTATTATAAAAAAGGTAAAATGTTCTATTTGCATGTTTTTTAAATGTACAAAATGTTCTACTAACATGTTTTTGAAAAGTGCGAAATGTTCTATGTACTTGTTTTTAAAACCTGCAAAATGTTCTATTTAAGTTTTTTTCAAAAGTCGAAAATAATCTGTTTACTTGTTTTTTAAAAGTATAAAATTTTCTATTGACATGTTTTTGAAGTGTAAAACATTTTATTCACTGGGTTTGTAAATCTGAAAAATTTTGTTCATTTTAATTGGTTACTCTGAGTCTTTACTTACGATAAATAAGCTTATTACTAATTATCTATTGCATATACATGCAGAAAGTCTTCTAAGCATTTTAGTGGCACGTGGTTCTCTCCGCAGTTAAACTTAAACAGTGTGTATTTTTTCTTCGTTTTCGTTTTCCTTCGGGTTTGGTTCGGTTTCGGTAATATTAATCCTGCCTCTGTGTGCGCACACTTAAAAAGAAGCTGACAACCACTGGGAATTAAATTACATGCCTTTAACACTGATTTATTTCGTGTTTTCTGTTTATTTGTCTGCCTGTATTTATATATTTGCAAGTGATTTGGATAAGCCGAGCCCAGCTCTTCGTTTGGTAATGTTGATTCCAGTTTCTACAATAAAACTCTACAAATTCGCATCATTTTTATTCATCTCCTTTACAATACACACACTTTTAAAGTCGATTCAATAAATTAGTTCATTAGTTCATGAATTTCATGTTCTTATACAAAATTCAATTTAAAATATATAAAATCATTCTAAAATTAAATTTTCTAAATTGCTTAAAAAACGATGTACCACAACTCCTAATTCCGTAAGGAATTCACAGAACATGTTGCTAAATTACGCTCAAATAGGTATACGTATGTATAGGTTATAAGGTTAGTTTAAATCAATATTCAATCCATTTATCACTCTTTTAGGCTAGGACCCTGCCACCCCCATATGTCATCGCTTTAAAATTGCATAAACGGTTATCTGCAACAAAGTCAGCAGTACCAGAGCCAGACTATATACACCCAATGACCATTCCAACGACGTCATTTACGGACGATACCTAATGCATATACCGTAAATGCTCTAATACAACGCGGGTCTCTATTAGAACGCGGGTCTCTAATAGAACGCGGGGATCTCCTATGCTTTAACATTACGGGTCTCTAATACAACGCGGGGGGTAAAACTTCGAGTTTGAATATAACGCGGGTCGTTGTATTAGAGCATTTACGGAATTTCTATTTTCTACGAGTATAGAGATTCTTAACATCGAAAATGTAAGTAGCGCATTTTGTATCTTCCATAGAAACACGTAAATAAAGCATTTTTTAATTTTCAAAAACATGAAAATAAACCAGTTTGCACAGTTTTTATGTATACACACTTGAACCATTTTACACTTTAAAAAAATTTAAATTGCACACAAGTCAACATTTTCGCTAGTTACGTTGCCGTATCGGTACATTTAATAATATATTTACATTTTTAAAATAAAAAAACTTTTCAAATATTTTATCTTTTTTAATTGATAAATTAATAATTAAAAATTGCATTTGTTGTACAGCTTCATTTTTAAATTTTGAGGGATCAACTTTAATTTTATAAATTTTGGTTTATCACGAGTCTGCAATGCATCAGTGTCATTCCATTTAAATGCTCCAATTATTTAGAGAAAATGCAGCACATTTACACTAGAAATTGTGTGAATTTTCAAAGTTAGATCAGATTTTCAATCAGATTAAATTTTCTACCTTAAACATAGATTTTAATTAACATGGTCTACCCAGGGCCGGATGAAGGAATTGGGTTCGGGCAGCAATTTGTTTCCATATAAAACCCACCATTTTGATTGTATTCATGAATTTCTTTGCTAAAGCAAAATGTTCTATTTACATGTTTTTGAAAAGGTGCAAAATGTTCTGATTCCATATTTTTAAAAAGGTGCAAAATGTTCCAAGTCCATGTTTTTGAAAAGTGCAAAATGTTCTTTTTACTTGACTCAGAAAAGTCCAAAATGTTCTATTTACATGTTTTGAAAAAACTGTAAATTATTTTATTTCCAAGTTTTTAAAAAGTCAAAAATATTCTTTTTACATGTTTTTGAAAACTTCAAAATGTTCTATTTACACGTTTCTTGAAAACTCAGGCAGCGGGGGCTGCCTGCGCTGGCCACATTATCCGGCCCTGGGTCTACTGCATTACTCTTGTAGGTTGTCGAGAGAACAACTAAAATTGGGAAAACAACTGCTAAGCGTTTTAATACGTTGAAGAATACTAAACTAAAATGGGTGTAAAATTATCCAGATTTAAAAGCTCGGTCGTATAGCATTTAACATTATGCATACAAGTCCACATGTTCCCAGGATCCTATGATCTCGGCTCTGCTATAAATATAAAGGGCAATAAAACTGACGACAGGAATTCCAGGATGTTGTACTTTTTAAAGAAGAAACAGCAAAAGCAGTTAAGGAATTAGAATTAAAACAGATGAATGTCGCTGACAAAATTACTGTTCATGCATAATTATAGATGCATTGTAAACCTATTTGACTGTATAACACAATTTTGTGTCTTGATCTTCTCATTAATTCAAATTAGCTTTATAGCTTATTAATGTTTTAAATTTGACCTCATGTTGTATTAAGATTCGTATAAAAAGAATCTTAAATAAATATTACTTTTGACCCAAGTACCATATTCGTATTTCTGTCTGTACGTTGGCGATTCGAAGTCCTTGTTTTTTACTTTATAATTATTGCTAATTAAATAAAAGTGTCAGATATTGGGAACAATGAAAAAGTGTCACTATATGTGATATTCCAATTAATTTTCTAGCACGAAAATAAAAAAGCTTTACTTTTATCATGGAGAGGGGTAGTAAATAGCATACACTGAATTAGTTAATAACATTAAAGTATATCGTGTGTGAAGAACCAAAATGACCCATATGCATTCTTAGCAAAAAAAATATCAACTATCTACACAAATATTCAAAAAATATGTCTTAATTGCGAGGTTCGAAATAGAATATTTTACGTTTTTCAAAATTATGTGAATACAACATTTTACACTTTCCAAACACGTGGAATTAGAACATTTTGCACCTTTTCAAAAACACGTAAACAGGACATTTTCCATTTTTAAAAAACATAAAAACAGAGCATTTTACGTTCTTCAAAAACTCTTAATTATCATTTTACGCATGTTTCTCAATTTGTTTTTATGACTTACAATTAGCTCATTTTGATTGTAGCGTAAATTGGTAATGTGTCATTTTGGTTCTTCACAGACAGTATTCAGATACGTATAAATGACTTCATCTACTTAAATTCTGTCAAAATTCCTAGGCTCGATATCTGATTTCATACTGTTAAACTGGAAATTCCGACATCTTACACAGCATCCTGGCGTTTGTAGAATAAAATGCAACTAATATTATATTTTTGTGTTGTTTTTTTTTATTTTAAAGAATTATAGTGTATATGAGAAATTGACATTTGAACTAAATGCGTTCCATTTACATGTTTTTAAAAAGTGCAAAATGTTCCATTTACATTTTTGAAAAAATTCAGGCAGCTACGTAAACGCTAGGTATAAGTTGTTAGGTAAGTTAAAATCAATTTTAATTTTATTCACCACTCTTTTAGGACCAAGCCATCTCCATACGTCATCGCTTTAGAATTACGTAAACGGTTATCTGCAACAAAAAAGGTGCCATCATCGCTACGCTAGACCCAATGACCCCACCAACGACAACACTAATGGACGATTCCTAACGAGTATACCGACATAAAATAATTTGAAACCATGAGCTAAACTCAAACGTGCATAAAACCCGTCATAAATATAGTGCAAGTGCAATCAACAAGTGCAATCTCAAATAATTATTACTTTGGACCCTAGTACCATATTCGTATGTATCTCTGTACTTTTGTATTTCGAAACATAAAGTTTGTATTTTTAGAATGCTAATTAGATTTATGGGAAATAATGACAAATTTCTACTATGTGTGGAATCACAATTAAGTTTACAGTGCGGCAATCAAAGTGTGTAATTATTTTTCAATTAAAATTTATATTTCATATGATATTATTATTCAACTTTAATTTTAAACATTATTGGTACTTAATAAAATTTGCGTTGATTATGTAGGAGCTGATGTTTTTTTCAGATTTTATCTCAATACAGTTAAGTATGTGCGTATGAATAAATTCCTGATGTAAAGTAATTTCTAAAGATAAAAAAACTACAAAATTTTGTAATAAAATACCGTATTTCCTCTAATAGTACGCAGGTCTCTAATAGTACGCGGGGGGTAGCCGCCTCAGTTTGGATAGTACGCGGGTCTATTCAATACAGTATTAAATGCCAGTGCTCGGGTCTCTATTAATGCGCGGGTCTCTAATAATACGCGGGGGGTCGAGGCTCGAGTTTGAATAGTACACGGGGCGTACTATCAGAGGAAATACGGCACATTTAAAGTTGCCCTCAAAGTACATAATATTATGCAGAATCAATACAAATATCATTTGTTGCCAACATAATAGCCTATATTGACGTGGGTACATAGGTAGTTTCGTTTCTTGTTCATGTTGTCATTTTGCGATTTCTTGGTTGCCTTCTTGTGTTTGAGAGATCGTCCACAAATGATGTCATCAAAACATGTCCATTTTTATGAGCCCATGGACCCCCTTGTATCGGCTTGACCATGAAATAAATGGCTTTGTTTAATATAAAATAGCATCATGAGCTAAATGTGAGTTGGTGCAGAGTGTGCAAAATGTTGTAATTACATGTTTTCGAAAAGTGCAAAATATTCTACTTACACGTTTTGAAAATTGCAAAATATTTTATTCACAAGTTTTAGAAAAGTGTAAAATTGTTGATTAACATGTTTTTAAAATGCCCAAAATTTTCTACTTTTATGTTTCTGAAAAGTAAAAAAATTTCTATTTACATGTTTATTGAGAAGTGCAAGATGCTCTGTTTAAATGATATCAAGACATATTTCAATGATTTGGTTGGTATATAATGGATAATGTTTTCAGCTAGAAATGATATGGGTTATTTTGATTCTGCAGAGACGATATATTGACACAGTTGCCAATTAAATTTACGTTTCAATTATACATATAAACGTTGAGGTTGTTTTCAGATTTTTTCACAATACATTTAACCAGGTGCCTATACGTCAAATTCCATGTGTGAAATTAATACTAAGGAATATAAACCTGCATTATTGTTAGTTATTGGCGCAAATGACGTCATCAAAACATCTGCATAGATGGCAATGTTTAACTTGGGATTTTAGCAGGTGCCAAAAATAGATATTGAAACAAACATAATGTCTATGAAGAACCAAAATTACCTATTTATAATTTATGCAAGAATTAAAATGAG
The DNA here is from genome assembly GCA_949802685.1 of Dicyrtomina minuta. Lineage (NCBI taxonomy): Eukaryota > Metazoa > Arthropoda > Collembola > Symphypleona > Dicyrtomidae > Dicyrtomina > Dicyrtomina minuta. The sequence continues at coordinate 7,378 of CATKUY010000294.1, forward strand.
CCATGCCAACAAACAAATACAGTAAATAAAATATATGGTTACATTGCAAATCACGAGTTTTTAAACTAAACAAATTTTTCTATTTACATGTTTTTAAAAAAATCAAAATATTCCATGGAAGTGTTTTTTTAAACTTTAAAATGTCCTATTTACATGATTTTTAATTGTTCAATATATTCTATTTACTTGTGTTTTAAAAAGTGCTCATGGTTCTATTTACATGCTTTGATTAACATGTTATTCAAATTTTTTCTGTAAAAAGTGCATTTTATTTAAAAATAAAAATGGATATGAGTTATTTTGGTTCTTCACAGACGATAAGTTTAGAAGTAAAAACAAAGAACTGGGCTCCGAGCCGATAGGCTCACTAATCCAATTTCAGTCTGTCTGATAAATATTGCAAGATAATAATTAAACTTAAATATAAACAAAGAAATCAATCGATATGGTAGCTACATGTAATACTTAGTTTAATTAAAGCATCGCCAACCTGTGGTTAAAGGCTGTACGATTCCGGTCCGATCCGAATCGAAACCAAAGTATGTAAAGGTAGGTACAACCTTTTACAAAGGGCAACGCTGGGTAGATTCAGAGAACGTTTTTAGAATATTTCGGTTTCGGTTTCAGATCGGACCGAATCGGAATTGCAAACACTTCAACTACAAGTTGACGACGCAATAATTAAATGTGGGGGTTCACACAGCTACTATATCGATTAATTTCCTTGTTTTTATTTCTATTAATATCTCGAGCGATTTAGTGGTGACAAACTGGTGAGCCCATCCCATCGTCTGGCTCAGTTCTCTCCTTCTACTCATAAACTTCAGTTTGTTTCAATATCTCCTGCAAAATAACTTTCGTATCATTTCAACTCATCCGTTTTCTAATTTAATAACCATTTTAATTCAAGTAGACCATCTGTGTAGTGTAAATAATGTAGGTATAGATACAACTATTTGCACACTAATATTTAAATCCAAAATTTGAAACTGCCTTTCTCACAAAAATCTGTTTACCTCTTACAATCACCGTAATATACAGTAGAGTAACAGTTCATTATTGAACGACCACCTAAGTAATTAATAACAAGTTATAGTACGGGAAAATTATAGATACATATTTTGGGACTCTGATCTACAAGGTCCGCGATAACAATAATTTCGACGGTAAGTTGAAATGCAAAACTAAATATACTAACATTAAATTAGTAGTGTTTTAATAAGTGATCCTTCATTAATGTCGTGGGTAACATGGCTTTTTTTAAGTACATCTTTAATTAAACCTGAGAAAAGAAATTTGATTTTTGAATTCTAGGAAATTATTTGGATTGTCTTCCACGTTATTATGTGACTTTAGGAGGCGGGACTTCTCTCATCGCCGTTTTGGTAAGTATTGAAGTATTTGAATACCTACCTAATTTTAATTGACTTTTAATTACTTCTAGTTTTATTCAAGTACCTACTATAACTAATTAACCGCCAATTGTTGATATTGTACCGCCAATTGGATTTATGAGACCGCTGATTGGCTTTATACCGTAATGCTTCCAATTACTGTGAAAGCTTCAAAACCCTTGCATAATAGAAAAACATAGGCCGAGTGGCTTGCTTCAAAATTCAATAGGATTCGTATAACTCTGAAATTATAATTCCAAAGATTAAAAAAGTCGATTTTTTGATTATTTTCTACCGTATAATACTAACAATCTTCATCAGATTTTTAAAAAATTAAACACTTTTCATTTTCGTCTCAAAATATTAACAGAAACCATTAGGATGGGGTTCTAAAATTACAAAAATCAAAATAATGTTTAAAAATGCATGAAATTATTTTTTTTTAAATAATGATAATATGTACAGGGAGACGCGTGTTAGTGAGAGCAGACTGAAAACTTATTGATGAGCTGAACAGTGGCTCACACTGCAAAATTAAATAAATATATGGTTTAAATATGTATGTGGGTAGGTAAGTATGATGTAGCGTAATTGTAATTAAGTAATAAATAAATAGAGTTAGATGGTTTAAGATGTAAATCAAAGTTTGTAACGCACAAGGAAATATTTTTTAAAGGTAATTGTCAATTAATTTATGTGTACGGAACACATCAAGGCAAGAGATCAACAACATTATAATTAAAACAATTTCATGACAGGAGTCACAAAAAATATTTAAATTGTAAGGTCATTAAGATACAAGATAGTTAAATGTTTAAAGGAAAACGCTGTGGATGTGTAAATAAAGAGCAATGAAACTGGATGCAAATTCGGACCAGGGATAATCTGCTTGGCCAAAGCAAAAGTTGAAGTAATCAAAGACGTCATCAGAAAGATAGCTCTTGACATAGAAGGCCCACTCCTGACGGCGGATGAGAAGATGGCAACTTTCTCGCAGATGTGACACGTTAAATTGTCGCGGACGTAGTCCTTATTGTGGGTGAGGACGTGTCGGGTGTAAGTTGCTTGGACGGTGAAAGTCTTGGGGCATGGGAAAAATAAACTTCAATCTGACGGATCTAGCAAATGACGTGTTTGACACACGAACGGCAATGCCCGCAAAACTGAAGTGGTGCCGTGGGTCGGCGGTAATGCGGAAGCGGAGCATCCAGGATGACAGTGTACTCCGGTTGAGGTTGAATAGGAGAGGTAAAATTTGCGGTTTTTGTGAAGTTGGGCAGCATGGACTTAATTTGTTTAGCTTGTAGAGTCCTCAAATGGTGATAATCGTCAATTTACAGGAAAATGAAAATAAGTCTATGTGTTTCTAGGATCCTCATCCCGGTTCTTGTATTAGCGGAAATAAAACGGACGACACGAATTCCAGGATGTTCGACTTTGTAAAGAAAAAAACAGCAAGAGCAGTGGAATTAAAGCAAATGAATGTCGCTGCCTAAACTGCCGTTGACAGTGCGGTAATAATTATCAATGCATTGTGAACTTATTTGACTGTATAACACAGTGTTAATTATATCTTAATCAACTTTGACCTCATGTTGTAATTATAAAGAATCTTATAACAAGAATCTCAAATAAATAATAATTTTGACCCAAAAGTATCATCTCTATCTCTGTATGTTTGTAGTTCGAAGCCTTTTGTTTTAATTTTAGAATGCTAATTGAATTAATGTGTCAGAAATCGGGAATATTTACGCTGTGTGTGGAATCACAATTGATTTAATAGTTCGGAAATAAAAATGTTAGATAATTTTTCCTAAATTGTTTATGTTTTATAAAATTAATTCTACTTGAATTTTAAATTTTAACATATTACCCAATAATATTTTAAAAAAATATATATAGACGATGACGTTTTTTCCAGAATGTTTGGCATTACATTTCATTAGGTCTCTATTACATAAATCCTATATGTAAAATTAGTTTTAAAGAAAATAAAACTACATTATTATTCGTTATTCCATTTGAGGTTACCCCTGTGTAATAATTGTTTAACTTCAAAAAAAAATGTCATTTTTTGCAACTTTAACCAAATGTCATAAGTAGTTTCGTTTCTTTCTCATCTTGTCGTTTTGCAATTCCTTGTTTGCCTTCTTATGTTAAAGGGACCGTCTACAAAGGACGCCATCAATACCTTGTCTTTTTTATGACCCTGTAAAGTCTGAACCCCTGATATAAGCTTCACCATAATATTAACTTTGTTCTTAATCCAGAAGACAGTATTATCCAACACAGCATAATGATATCTGATTAGGTACTTTTTCCCTTTTCATTTAATTTTAAATTATATATAATGTACATACCTAAAAATTAAAACTGCATTGATTATTTTGAAATTAATTTACGAATATTCTCATTGTTTTTGGACAGGATTATTACTATAATAATAATTTTAACTATTATGTCAAGTTTTGTAACAGAAATCCACCCATAAAATAATTCATAAAAGAAAACAGCGCCATATTATAATTTTTATAATAAAAACGTGCAAATAAATTAAAAAATTATGCCTTTAAATTTTCGTATAATTGTTTTTTTTCGAAAGTAAGAAATCTAATTATTGTATACCAGAGATGAATTTTGACCATAAACGGTGATGCTACTTTCATGCAGTTATTTTAAACATGTTTCTTATATTATTTTGTAGTACACCTATATATGGGTTAAATAACTCTGCGCTTATTTGGAACCCATCGTTGTGAAAGAAGCTGATTGGTCATTAGCTTCCAATCTGACCACCGTTTTTTTCCCCCCCATTTACTACTGTTCTATCATTTCCATCTACATCGTTTTGTAATTGTTATTTTAAGTTTTATGATTATTATAAATGACAGATATACTCACGTATATTCTCCGTATCTACCGTATTACAACTTAATTATATAACTATAACTGGTATTTCAATAATTATAATTTCCATGGGTAATGAATACCTAATACCAAACTGTATATTTTTTCTATACTATATACCTTATGTATCAATACTTTAATAACTTACTGTAACATACAAACATAATTCCTACATAACTTAAGAAAATAACTTGTAAACTAAATACAGTGATTCCATGAGCGCGAACTTTCAGTCCCAATAACAGCTCCAACAAGTGAACTTGAAAAGTTAAAAACCTACAGCTACTAATTATTAATTAACTTTATTGTGTAGTTTACTGGATAATTGAAAAGTCGTTTAACAACACAAACAAATATTTATCCCATGAGCACTGTTATTTCATGGACCTAACGGGTAAATTACCTTTATACCACCATCTGTAATAATTGTAAACATGTATTTCCTCACAGTTAATCGTATACATTATTTTATGGGATTTAACATTCGGGTATTGGATTCCATTGGGACCCACACCCCAGCTATGTACACACTTTATTTATCATTATGAGTGATTGTTTTTTTCTAGGTTAACAATTATTACTACTAAAATCATTATTCTATACCTACACATCATTTTTCAAGTTATAGTATGCAACTTCATTACGATGTACTACAGTTCAACTTACATTTTACTTTATCCATGGTTATATTATATGCTTTATTTATTATTTTTTCGTGTTTCTTTAACTATAACTTAAATGCAATTTGTTATTAAGTAATCAACAGGTGTCTAAATACCTAATATTAACCGAAATTATAACACTTCGTTGTACTTTTATTTCAAAATGTGTTACTAAAATTGCACTATTTGTACATTACAGCCTGACGAAAATCAAAATTAAATTTGAAACCGGTCGCCGATATACACAACACTGAAAACTACTCACTTTATTTTATATTCATACAACGGTGGTCAGATTGGAAGCTAATCACCAATTAGCTTCTTTCACAACGTTTTTGTAGTTTCGGTGGCTTTCGTGTATTGCGTCAGATTGATTCCACTTTAACTTTACTTTGTGTGTAGAGTACATTACAGTACATACGTTGTCAGTATCATACATATCGTGAGAATAAAGAATCAAAATGGTCGATATCTAATTTAAATTACAGTCAAAGCAACATATTATGTGAAAAAAACAGCACACTCGATTAAATTAATTTTAAAACAAAGTGCAAAATGTTCGATTTACATGCTTTGTAAAAGTGCAAAACAATCTATTTGCATATTTTTAAAAATTGCAAAATGTTCTATTTACATGTATTAGGAAAAGGGCAAAATGTTCTATTTACATGTTTTTAAAATTTGCAAAATTTTCTATTTACATGTGTTTTAAAATGTGCAAAATGTTCTTTTAACATGTTTTTGAAAAGTGCAAATTGCTTGATTTACATGTTTTGTAAAAATGCAAAACAATCTATTTCCATGTTTTTAAAAAGTGCAAGAGATTCTGTTTTGCATATTTTTGAAAATTGCGAGATATTTTATTTTCATATTTTGTAAATGTAGAAAATGTTCTATTACCTTGAGTTTTGGATCGTGACATTTTTAGTTTTTTAGTTTAGTTTATTATATGAACATTATTTTCATTTTAGTTATTCAGTCTTCACTTACGATAAGTACATAGGTTTATCACTAAATTATCCATTGCATATACACCTAGTCTTCTAAAGTATTTTAGCACGTAATTTAGCGCAAAGTATCGAGCACGTGGTTCTCTCCGCAGTTAAATTGAAACAGTCTGTATTTTAGCCTCGTTTTAGTTTTGCTTCAGTTTTGACTCGGCCCTGTCCCTGTGTACGCACACTTTAAAACAAGCTGACAACAAGTGGGAATTAAATTACATACCATTAACAGTGATTTATTTCGTCATTTCTATTTTTTGTCCCACTGTATTTATATTGCAAGTTATTTAGATAAGCAGAGCCAGTTGCCAGTTCTTCATTTGTTAATATTGGTTCCAGTTTCTACAGTAAAAATTCAAATTACAATCATTTTTATTCATCTCCTTTTCCATACACTTACATTAACAGTCAATTTAAATTAGCTCATTAGTGCATGAATTTCATTTTTTTTAGAAAACATTTTTTAAATTAAATTAAATTTTCCCAAAATTAAATTGTTTGAATTGCTTAAAAAAACGATTTATCACAATTTTTAATTTCTTAAGGAATTCAAAGAAATAGTTTTGCTACATTGCGCCTAAATAGGTATCTATAATATGTATAGGTTATTAGGTTAGCTGAAATCAATATTCAATTCATTTGTCACTCTTTTAGGACCAAGCCACCCCTATATGCCATCGCTTTAAAATTACGTAAACGCCTATCTGTAAACAAACGGCGTGGCGTGTCATTAATACCAGAACTAGACTAAGCTCAATAATCCTTCCAACGACGTCATTTATGGACGATTCCTAATGCATAATTCTACATTACGTGATTGAAAGGCATAGGTGTATCTTATAATGCATATACCTACCTATATAAAATAATTGGAAAGCATATAAGCTTAACTCATACGTTAATACACGCATATTTGTACTCATACCTTGTACTTGCATTTGATATTGGTTGGTAAATTGAAATTGATAACCCGTCACAAATACAGTACAATTCTGTATACATTGGTTTTGGTTTCGATTCGGTTCAGATCGGAACTGCACGCTCTTTAATTACAAGTACCTAAGTTATCGATGTGCCAAAGAAATGAGGTGACACATAGCTATACAATATCGATTGATTTCTTCGTTTCTATTCACATTTTTATTTATGTTGAAATAGTTGGCAGACTGGAGAGGTGAGCCTATATCCTCTGGCCATCAGCCCAGTTTTCTCCGTTCAGTTTGTTTCAATCTCTTCAGTTTGTTTCAATATCTTTTGTAAAATTATTTTAGCATCATTTGAGTTTATCCGTTTTCAAATTTGATTATAATTTTAGTTGAAACAAATTTATTCATAAGTTGAAATCTTCAGTATAAAAACTCATTTTAATTTTATTTACAAGTCATATGCAGGTTAGGGTATTAAACGAACTATTGGCTAGTTAACGTATAGGTAGGTACCTACTTGCATTAATTTACACACTAATATTCAAATTCAAAACTTTAAACTGCTTCCCACGAAAATCTTTTCTATTTTGAAAACCAGCTCTAATGTACGTACTTACAATTGCGACGGTAAGTTTATTACAAAAATTAATACTCCAATGTAAATAAATAAATTTTCCATGCAAAACTTTATTGAGGGATCGTTCATTAATGATGTCATGGATTACATGGTGTTTTTTTAAACACTCTTTTCAAGAAATATTATGTCTAACAGCAATGTCAAATTGATTTTTTTTAAATTGTAGAAAATACTTCGCTAGAAAATACTTCGGAAGAACGCCATCAGACTTGGCAAGTTTGAGTTAAATTGTTTCCTGTAGAGCAGGATATTCAATTTTAAATGACAAAGGGCACAAATGCGTAGAAGCTGACTGCGAATTTCTATTTTGTACGAGTATAGAGATTTTAAACATCAAAAATGTAAGTAAAACATTTCGCACTATTTATAGAAACACTTAAATATAACTTTAAAACATTTTTTTTAAATGCACAAATCAACCATTTTGCAATTGTTTTTTTAAATATACAAATTTAAACCATGTTACACTTTTTAAAAATATATAAATTGCACATGAGTCAAAACTTTGGGCTGTTAGGTTATTGCGGTATGGTATCGTTACATTTAACAATATTTCAAAACATTTAAAATGCAAACTTTTTAAACAATTTATGTTTTGTAAATGACAACATTATTCAAACTTGCGTTTGTTATAAACACTGTCATTTTAAAATTTTAAAAGAAACAGCTTAATTTTTTAAATGCATTATCAGTATTTAATCCCGAGTCTAGTGTATCATTATGTCATTCTTCTTTGATACTTCAATTATTCAAAGAAAATACGAAACATTTATTTAGAAATTGTGAGGGGTTTCAAAGTTAGCACAGATTTTAAAATCCGATTTTTAATTTTCTACCTCAAAAAAACATTTTGTATTTTTAATTTAGCAATAACATGCACAGCCTTCCACGTCACTATCTAACTCCAGAACAGTCTGTGCTTTTATTATGGCTTTCTCTTATTGTTTCCTTTTAACTGCGTCTAGGCCCGAAATAATTGAATTCCAAATAATACTAATTAATTAGTTCTAATTCTAAACAGCTAAAGCATAGGGTTATGCGTTAAGTAGTAAAAATTAACCTGGTTTACTGCATTACTCTTGTAGCTATTTTCGAGAACAGCTGACATTTGAGACACTACTGCTAAATTTGTTAACACGCGGAAGAATACTATAAGCTTAAAAAAAGATGTAACTTATCCAAATTTTAAGCAGGGATAATATGGTGATAATAGCTACTTTAGATACGTGGAAGAATAGCAAACTGTATTCTATGTAAATCATGCAGATTTTCAACAAAGAAAATACCGTAATGATTGCTGCTTTAGGAATATAAAAAAATGTCCATGTGTTCCCAGGATCCTCATCCCGGCTCTTTTATGAAAGGCAATAAAACGGATGACAGGAATTCCAGGATGTTGGGCTTTTAAAAGCAAAATCAGCAAGAGCAGTAAATGCATTGAAATTAAAGCAAATGTATTTCGCTGCCAAAAATGCCGTGGACAGTGCAGTTATGGTAATAATTATCAATGTATTCTTAACCTATTTGACTGTATAACACAGTTTCAAGTCCTTATCTTCTCTTACATTTAAATTAGCTTTATAACTTGTCAACTTTTCAACTTTGACCTCATGTTGTACATATAATCTTATAAAAAGAATCTCAAATAATTATTACTTTGGACCCAAGTACCATATTTGTATCTGTACTTTTATATTTCGAAACATAATGTTTTTATTTTTAGAATGCTATTTAAATTAATAGGGAATAATGAGAAATTTCCACAATGTGTGGAATCACATTTAAGTCTACAGTGCGGCAATGAAAGCGTTAAATTATTTTTTATTTAAAATTTATATTTCATACGATATTATTATTCAGCTTCAATTGTAAACATTATTGGTACCCAATAAAATTTGGGTTGATTATGTAGAAGTTGATTGTTTTTTTTATATTTTATATATTAAATACATTTAAATATGTAACTGCGTATACATAAATTCCATATGTACAGTTATTTCTAAAGATACAAAAACTACAATATTTTGTGTTAAATTACATTTAAAGTTACCCACAAAGTACATATTATGTAAAATAAATAAAAATGTAATTTTTATCCACACTAATAGCCTAATGACGCAAGTAGTGTTGTTTCTTTCTTATGATGCCATTTTGCCATTTCTTAGTTGCTTCTTATGTGAAGAGATCATCCACAAATGACGTCGTCAGAACATGTAAATTGTTATGAGCCTATTAACCCCGCCCCCCCCCCCCCTCCCTCAAATAACCTTGACCATTTTTAAATGGCAATCTTTAATATGGAATGGCATTAGGAGCTAAATGTAGGTACAAAGATGCATTGACCCTTGATCCTGTAACGATGACGTTATTTTTTGGCGATCCCTAAATGTTATTTTTACTAACTTTGTACCTAATTCAGAATACTGTATCATTTTCATAGCACTTGGATTGCTCTTGTTGCAATTATGTCATAATTGCATATTGAAAAATGAATGAATTTATTAATAATTGGTCCCATTTTACAATATGTTAGGCTACCTCAAAAGGAAGGAGCTGTTTCCTGTCCATTGCAAACTAAAGTAATAAATTGCCTAATATTTAATACTTAATTGTATTAGTGAATGAAGTATCTGTGCTTAACGGTTGTATTCGCCAATGAAAGAACGGCACATGAGAAGCGTTAGAATACAGTACGGATTTATTTATCGATGCATTTTGTGAACTTGATTGACTGTATAAAAGAGTTATATGATTTATGATTTATGATTTATGATCTTATTCTAAATTTAAATAAGCTTTATAGCTGTGCCAACTCTATGAAATGTTTCTAAAATTGCAAACTGTTTTATTTACATATTTTTGAAAAGTGCATTTTCTTTATTTACATATTTTTGAAAAGTGCAAACTGTTTTATTTACATGTTTTTAAAAAGTGCAAAATGTTCTATTTACATATTTTTGAAAAGAGCATTTTCTTTATTTACATATTTTTGAAAAGTGCAAACTGTTTTATTTACATGTTTTTAAAAAGTGCAAAATGTTCTATTTACATATTTTTGGAAAGTGCATTTTCTTTATTTACATATTTTTGAAAAGTGCAAACTGTTTTATTTACATGTTTTTAAAAAGTGCAAAATGTTCTATTTACATATTTTTGAAAATTGTAAAATGTTCTATTTACATGTTTTTGAAAATTGCAAAATGTTTCATTTACATGTTCTTAAAAAGTCTAAAATATTCTACTTTGATGTTTCCGAAAAGTGTAAAATGTTTCATTTAGGTATGTTGTTTTAAAAACTGCCCAATGTTCTATTTAAATGACATTAGGACATATTTTAATATTTTGGAATAATAACTTGAGCGATTTACTGGTGGCAGACTGGTAAGCCCATCGCATCGTCTGGCTCAGTTCTCTCTTTATACTCCTAAATTTCAGTTTGTTTCAATATCTCCTGCAAAATAACTTTCTTATCATTTCAATTTATCCGTTTTCTAATTTAATAACCATATAAGTTCACGTAAATAAATTCACAAGTGAAAATCTACCATTTAACAAATTGTTTAAATTTTATTAACAGGTCTTGCATATGCAGCTTAGACTATTAAACGAACTATCTGTTTAGGGTATTTAGCGTAGGTATAGGTACGTAAATATTTCACATATCATCATTTATATCCAAAATTTAAAACTGCTTTTCTCACAAAAATATTTTTACCTCTTACAATCACCGTAATATACAGTTACAGCTCATTAGTTTACGACCAACTTAGTAATCATTAACAAGTTGTGGTACTGGAAAATTATAAATATTTTGGGACTTAGATCTACATGGTCCGCAATAACAATAATTTCGACGGTGAGTTGAAATACAAAACTAAATATACTAAATATTTTAAATGTATGATAAGATTTTTGGTTGCAAAGAATTTTAATAAGTAATCGTCCATACATAATGTCGTGGGTAACATGGCGCTTTTTTTGTAATGCACTTAATTAATTAAAGTCCTTAAATAAATTCTTTTTGAATTTTAGGAAAATATTTGGACTGCTTTCCATGTTATTATGTGACTCCAGGAGGCGGGAATTCTGTCATCGCCGTTTTATATTAAACAATTGTTGCAAGTTCTTGGGGTCACTGTCACTAAAAGTAACTGTTACTTCTAATACAAAAAAAAAACAAATGGTGCAGACGGGAAAAGGTAAATGAGCAGCTTTTGTTTAGCAGAATTTGAAAATTTAAATATTCTTTGTAATTCTTTGATTTCAAAATTTATGTTTTACGATGAAACAATCATATGTCATTCAAATATTGCAGATACTGAAAAAGCAAGTAAGGCACAAAAACATATCCGATGCAGTAACTGAAGTGGATTGAAAGGGGATTGAAATTCCATGCTTCAGGTTTTTGCTATTTCCTATACACACTGTACACACAAATTACAAAGCAATGAGAGCAACTAAACTGGTATTACAATAATACATGACAGATTTCCAATGCGAAGCAAACCTGTGGATCTACCTTGTTGTAATGTTTACTAAGGTGAATATTTACATGTTTTTGGAAAATTCAAAATGTTCTATTCACATGTTTTTAAAAAGTGAATAATGTTTTATATTTACATGTTTTTGGAAAGTGCATAATGTTCCATTTCCATGCTTTAAAAAGTGCAAAATGTTCTATTTAAATGTTTTTAAAAAGTGCAAAATGATCTACAGTCTACAGCGTGTGTAAGCAAGTCTTTGCGATGGGGGTTGCGGTGAATTAAAGTGCATATAACTCATAAACGGTTCATGCAAATAACATTTAAATGTAAATAAACTTAAGTCATTTTATTAGTTATAAATTGCAATGCATGCAAAAGCTGTAGCTCAACTACATTTGAAAAAATTTAATCAAATGCAAAAATGTAATGAAAAAATGAGGGAAACTAGTCTTTGTGATTTTAAATTTTTTAAAAACTAAATCTATTTATTATCTGGTATGACCTCCATTTGCGGTCAAACGCTCCTATATCGTATGCGTAACAGAGTCGACTAGCTTTATGGTGAATTTAGGACTAATCTTCTCTCACTGCTTTTGTCGGACAGTGATCAACTCGGCTGGGCTTTTTTGCATAGTTTTAAGTCTAATTCCGGAGATTCGTATTCAAAATATATGTGTAAGCTTCTTCAATTATGGTTTTGAGGATAGTGACTAACGTTCCGACTCCTTGAGCAGAAAAAAATCCCTATACTATAACGCTCTCTAAAAAAAACAACCAGTAACATACATGATCAAATTCGAAGGACGTAGAAAATTGGTGCCGCGAATACCGGTCTTGAGGACTTCATCAATTGAGCAACGTTCTTCGGTCCGATGAACTCAAATTCTGCCAATGTGGTATCAAAGGTGTTTCATGAGTGTGAAAAAGGCCTGGAAAAGTCCGTAAACCTGGCAGAGCGACATCTACAGTCAAGCACGGAGAAGGTGTTTAACGCCCCTTTAAATGTCCTACTTAATTGAATTTGATCATGTATGTTACTCGTTGTATTGTATGTTTTATGTTATTGGCTCTAAACCGTTTATGAGTTGTGTGCACTTTAATTCACCACAACCCCCACCTCGAAGACTTGCTTACACACGCTGTATTTACATGTTTTTAAAATGTACAGTTCATACTTTAATTTTACAATAAAAAATGAGCATGCAATTGAATATAATTTAAAAAGTTAATTGTTTGCATTGCCTGTTATGGTTTTTTTTGGCAAAACACGTTAAGTCCAAGATTTCAAAATTATGAATCATTTTAAAAAAATTACGACTGAGCGTCAGATTTGAGTATTTTTGACAACTAATGCACCTAATAGTTTGCAGTTACGGAAAAAAAAATTCGGAAAAAAATTACGTTTTCACATGATTATCAAAATTTGCGGTATTTGTAAAGTTGAGCAACATGGACTTAACGCGTTTTGCTAGCAAAGCCCTCAAATGGTGATAATAGTTACTTTACAGTAAAATAAAAATAATTTTATGTGTTTCCAGGATCCTTATGCCGGCTCTTCTATAAGCCGCAACAAAGCAGACGGCAGGAATTCTAGGATCTTGCACTTGATAAAGAAAAAACAGCAAGAGCAGTAAGTGCATTGCAATTAAAGCAAATGTATATCGCTGCCTAAACTGCTGTTGACAGTGTGGTAATAATTATCGATGCATTGTTAACTTATTTGACTGTATACCACAGTGTTAAGTCTTGATTTTCTCCTAAGTTTAAATTAGCTTTATAGCTTAGCAGCGTGTCAACTTTGACCTTATGTTGTATAGAGAATCTTATAACAAGAATCTCAAATAAAATAACACTATATGCAGAATCAATAAAAATGTCATTTTTTGCAACACTAATAACGTAATGACGCGAGTATGTACCTAGTTTCGTTTCTTTCTCATGTTGTCAGTTTGCCATTACTTGGCTCAACTTGGCTGCCTTCTAATGCTTAAGGGATCGTCCACAAATGACGTCATCAAAACATATCTATTTGTATGAGCCTATGAAACCCTCATATTATAAGCTTGGTCATTGCGTAAATGGCTATCTTTATTACGGGATAGCACCAGGAGCTAAATGTAGTTAAACGCATTGACCTTGACCCTATGGCGATAACGTTAGTTTTGGACAATCCCTAACTTTTATTGATACTATAACTTTGTACCTAGTCCAGAATACTGTATCATTTTATCATCCCCCATGCGTCATTGGAAATTGAAAATATGTTGGAAATCAGCTCCAATGTCCGCGATAGCAATTGACGGTAATTTGAATAGAAAAATACATATTTTAATATGTGAAAATAAACAAATTTTATATGCAAAGCTGTAAGAAAGGATCCTTCAAAAATAATGTCATGGTTTATATGATGTTTTTATTATACAAATTTCTCAAACGATAATTTGTGCAGTAATAACAGAGTCAAATTGATTTTTTTTAAATTGTAAAATAATTTGTTTACATGTTTTTAAAAAATCTAAAATTTTCTATTTTTATTTTTCTGAAAAAAGTAAAAAGTTCTATTTAAATGCTTTCATGGCATATTTCAATAGTTAGGTAGATATTGGATGTTGTTTTTAGCTGCAAATGGATACCCATGGGTCATTTCGATTCTTCACAGACGATAAATTGAAACAATTAAATTTACGTTAATAAAATTGACGTGGTCGTTTTTTTAGATATTTTGCCAATCCACTTAATCAGGTACTTATGCATAAATTACATATGTAAAATTAATTCTAAGGAATATAAAGCTGCAATTTATGCTAGAATTAAAATGAGCTATGTCAACAAAAATACAGTAAATAAAATACATGTGAATACAATTTAAATCCTGAGTTTCTAAAATGAACAAATCGTTCTATTTACATGTTTTCAAAAAGATCAAAATATTCTTTGCATGTGTTTTTTTAAAGTGTAAAATGTCTTATTTACATGATTTTGGAAAAGTGCAAAATATTCTATTTACTTGCTTTTAAAAAATTTCACAAGGTTCTAATTTACATGTTTTCATGAATATGTTGCATAATAAAATTGTTTCTGTAGATACTGCATTTTATTTGAAACTAAACATGGATATGGGTCATTTTGGTTCTTCAAAGACGATAAGTTTAGAAGTAGAGGGAAAGAACTGCGGGCCGATGCGCTCGCCCCAATCCAACTTCAGTCTGTCTGATAAATATTACAACATAGTAATTACAAATATTAATAGAAACAAAGAAATTAATCGATATGGTAGCGATACGTACCACTTCAATTCCAGTCCGATCCGATCCGAAACCGACGTAGGTAGGTGGGTACTGTAGAGGCAACTGAAAGTGAAGCCTGGGAAGCATAAATTTTACATGCAAACAAATGACAGCTTTATCCTTGCCAGGCTTCACTTTCGGTTGCCTCTACAGTACACACTTTTACAAAAGTGCAACGCTGGATGGATTTATAAAACATTTTTAGAATACTTCGGTTTCGGATCGGTTCGGATCGGATCGTAATGGGACACATTTTAACCACAAGTTGACGATGCATTAATTAAATGTAGGGGTTCGTATAGCTACCGTATTGATTGATTTCTTTGTTTTCTAATTATATCCTGAGCGATTTGGTGGCAGACTGGTGAGCCCATCCATCGTCTGGCCCAGTTTTCTCAGTCTACTCCTAAACTTCAGTTTGTTTGAATATCTACTGCAAACTAACTTCCGTATCATTTGAGTTTATCCGTTTTCTAATTGAAGAACCATTTTAGTTTAAACAAATTAATTAATGAGTGAAAATCTTGAAATTGATAACTCGTTTAAATTTTATTAACGAGTCATGTATGCAGTTTATAGGATATTAAACGAACTATCTGTATATAGAGTAATTAACGTATAGATATAGGTAGGTACTTACAATAATTTACACACAAATATTTACATCCAAAATTTTATATTGCGTTTCTCACCAAAATCTTTTCACCTCTTACAATCACCGTAAGATACAGTTACAGTTAATTATTTTACGACCAACTAATTAATTATTAACGAGTTGTGGAACAGGAGAATTATAAATATTTTGGGAATTAGATCTACAAGGTCCGCGATAACAATAATTTCGACGGTAAGTTGAAAACCAAAATAAATATACTAAATATTCTAAATGTATGAAAAGAATTTTGGTTGCAAAGAGTTTTAATAAGTGATTCGTCCATAAATAATGTCGTAGGTAACGTGGCGTTTTTTTATACTATGCACATCTTTAATTAAACCCAAGAAAAAAAATTCTTTTGAATTTTAGGAAATTATTTGGACTGCTTTTCACGTTATTATGTGACTCCAGGAGGCGGGACTTCTCTCGTCGCCATTTGGACGTCGTACATTTCTGACCGTGAGAAAATCCTCTTTGCATGTATCTCAAAATTTGATTTATCAATTTCCTATTATAGTGTCAAAATTTATCTTCATTAGAAACACATAAAACATAGACCCATACGTTTATTAACAGTGGGGATAATAATTTTGGATTATTTTTAAGTGGAATTTTTGTATTTATTTTGTATAGCTGATCTGCTAGTTGAGTCTTAAATAATTATTCGTAAATATTCGGTGGCGGTAATCAGCGTGTATATAATTAGTTACAAGTATTAAAGTATTTGGATATACCTACCTAATTATATTTGAATATTATTTCCTTTTACTTTTAATTAAGTACTATACCTATATGTGGATCATAAGATTTCGTTGATTGTGTTACATAGATTGAACGTTGGTGTAAATTATTGCTGTCAGTTTTATAAATGTCGTGGGTGAAGGATCAAAATAGTTCATAAAGGTGTACCTAATTTAAAATCTGGAATTAAAATGAGCTAGTACATGTTAACAAAACACTAAATGAATGAGACAGTTATATAAATCAGTGATTAAATACTGTGATAATCCACTCTTAAATAGGATTTTTTGAAAATATTAAAATGCATATTTATTGACAAGTTTTAAAAAAGCGTAAAATTTTCTATCTACATAGGCTTTTACGATCATGGTATTTTAATATTCTTTTTGCGTATAGATAGTGCATAAAATAGTACTTGCTGCTAAAAATGAACATGGGTCATTTTGAGACTTTACTTGCAATATTATACCGTATATAAATACTCAAATATGCGTCAGGGCTCAAATGAGCGCCGTGCTATCACTTAAAAAACATCGTTCGTGAAGAACAAAAATGACCCACGTCCATCCGGAGCTAAAATCAATATCCATTATCTACAAAAATAGTAAAATATGTCTTAAAAGCATTTTAATAAAATATTTTGCAATTTTAAAAACAATACATAAGAACGTTTTGCAATTTTCAAAACTATGTAAATAGAACATTTTACAATTTTTAAAAGTGTGTAGATAGAACATTTTACACTTTTCAAAAACGTGTAAATAGAACATTTTACACTTTTTTTAAAAATTTAAATAGAACATTTTACTTTTTTTCAAAACTATGTAAATAGAACATTTTACAGTTTTTCAAAACTATGTAAATATAACATTTTACAGTTTTTCAAACCTATGTAAATAGAAAATTTTACACTTTTTCAAAACTAACTAAATAGAACACTTTATATTCAATTAAAATTATTCATACGTAGCTACCATATCAAATGATTTCTTCGTTCCTATTTAATTATATATCTGTTTCTATGTTGAGCGATTTGGCAGACCGGTCAACTCATCCAGTGTTCCAGCACAGTTCTCTCCTTCTACTTCTAAACTTCCGTTGTATTGAATATCCACTGTAAAATTACTTTTCTATCATTTCAATTTATCCGTTTTATAATTTAATAACAATTACAGTTGAAAAAAATTATTTCATACGTGAAAATCTCATTTTTATTTTATGAACAAGTCATGTGCAGTTTGGGTACCACACAAACTATTGACTAATTAACGTAACGTAGGTACTTGCAATGATTTACACACTAATATTCATATTCAGAATTTTAAACTGCTTCCCACAAAAATATTTTTACCCGATGTTACCATCACACTAAAATACAACACATTATTTTTTAACTACGACTGATTAAGAAGTAGATAGAGGAAAATTTAAAATATGTTAGATATTAACTTTAATATCCGCGATAGCAATTGAAGGTAATTTTTGAATACAAAAATAAATTTTCCATGCAAAGCTTTAATAAGGGATCGTCCGTGAGCAACATCTCAACTCTTACAAGGGAATAATGGTTTCACATGTAATCCGCCAATTTCAAAACGCCATATCTACAAAAATCAGGCTACTTTTAAATAGCTGGGATCTAAAGCAACTTGAGTGCATGTTGCGTTGTTCGGTCAGAATAGCCCTTAACAGTTTAAAAAAATTCAAATTTCAATATTTTGCCCCTCTGTAACTTTTACAGTTCTCATTTGATGTTGACGAAATTTGATGTTTTCTAACGATTAGACTATTTTCTGAAAAGCAATTTCAGGATTCCCGGAAATTTAAAAATTTTTATTTTTTCGAAAAAATTTGAAGAAAAAACTATTTTTGAGGCCTCATTTTATTGACTAATTTTTTTCGAAAAAATGAAAACTTTTGAATATTAAAGAAACCTGAAATTACTTTTCAGAAAATAGTCTAATCGTTAGAAAAGTCTCTTTTGGAATTCTACGCTCAAGACTTTAGGGCACATAGAGTGACATTAACATTGCATTTTTGTAAGCTCAGCGATCTAAAACGCTTTTGCGAAGGAGAAGCTGAAGCTGGCGCAGGTTTTCAAATTCTTTCTGGATTGTTTCTGTTTCTCTTACTGCATACTTGTGGAGCCTGTTGAAATCAAAGACTTAAACACTATAAATCACACTAAAAGGTAATAGTCTGAAATATTTACTTTATAAATACTTAATGCTGTCATATGTGTTCAATCTTTTAGCTCCAGTTTTGAGTCTAATTGGTTAGCTTTCAAAAAACAATAAATTAGTGAAATCAAAAATAAAGAAACATCATACAAGAAAAATCCGGCGCTTCGCGCCGGATTTGGCGACCGTGGGCTTGAAGTAGATGCAGAGCTTACAACAAATTGGCTTGGTCGCTGGTAAACAATGCTTTTGTAGTAAGGCTAAAATAAAGCTCTCGCAGTCAGCGCCGGTAAAAGTAGGCTAATTAAAAGTTTTGTTAGTGAAAAGAGCTGGGTAGTAATATTTAAATGATCTCATTTGAGAACGATGCCTCAATATATGTAAGCTACAAATGATATATGTCCGTGATATTTAATAATAAAGGAAATTTCTTAAAATTGTGATATTTAAAAGAAGTACCGGATAGCCATTACCATGTATGAGCCATATACGTCTATAAAAATCTGAGTTGGTAAGCAAAGCCTAATGACCAAACCTGCGCATGAATATCGTCAGCGAAGAGGCAAATCTGACTATCTCCTTTTGGTGCTAAAAGCGAAACTGACTATTACCCTTTTTTGCTAAAAGCGAAAATGACTATCTCCATTTTTCTGAAAATACTTTAAAAATTTAAAAAGGTGGCAAAAAAACTAAATGTGCCAATGCAGCATGTTATAAATTTATAAAGCATACGTTTTTGTTGAGGGGTCGTCCATAAATGACGTCACAAAACTTATTGCTCTTTAAGAACCCACCTACTCTCATTATAACAGCTCAACTATAACAAGGAGTGTCATAAATACTAGACATGACCCACACACGCTAAGTGTGACATTATTTATAGACAACCCATTATAAATATTACAATCCTAAAATTTTTAGCCATTTATTTTATCATTAGCTATTGGTAATCTAAATCAATGTGTCAACCTTTTACTGACTGAACTCAGCGTTAACGTTCAAATTTTCAGATTCTGGTTTTCCACTTTACAAGTGTTTAATGTTCCTGCTGGCGGTTTTCTTTTTCTAGTGACTACTAGTCACTAGAACTACTAGTCAGTTTCGCTTTTAGCACCAAAAGGAGATAGTCAGATTTGCCTCTTCGCTGACGATATCTTCGAATTCGACACTGCAGTCCCACACTCACGACTACAATACGACAATAGTAGACTGTGCTGTGAACGTACATAGATAAGTACCTTCACTTGTAATGTAAATTCGTGAAAAAGTTCCATGTATTTTATTAGCGAAACATGACAAGCTCACACCTCTGTAGCTACCTCCGTGAATTGTCACCTCTTTTAGTTTATGTACTTTAAAACATAATTTTAACATCGGTTCAAAAACTATACAGCAATTTTTCCTCAAACTTGCGTACGATAGAAAGTTGTTTGCATTCAATGAGTTCAATAATGGGATCTGTAGCATGCGACCTGTAGCGTGTAATCTGCAGCCATATAGACAGGCAGACAGACGAACCAACAGACAGCCAACACCATTCCAATAGATTCTTGCTTAGCATCTAAAAAATTTACTGTTGGAGATAGGGGTACCTAAAATTATGATATTTGAAGAACGTCATTATCGACGATCCCTGACAATCTATAACCAATAAAGGGAAGTTCATTACATGTAGGTAAAACAAGTTGGAAAAAAATCTATACTTAGAAATAGGGGTACCGTAAACTATAATATTTGAAGGACGTCATTATAGACGATCCCTTAATATCTATAACCATTATAGGTAAGTTTATTACATGTTGAAAACATGTAAAAATTAAAAGTTAGAAATGGGGGTGGGGGTGCTTAAAACTATGAAATTTTAAGGACGTCATTATGGACAATCCCTGACTATCTATAGCCAATTTGAGTACGTATGTATGTGATCGGTAGTAATGTATAGGAATTTGTATAATTGTTAGGAAGCAGAATTCCGATTTCCTGAGCTGGTGTTCAAAGCGGAGACCCCCGTAATGAGCATAAATATGTTCCAATTCCAAATTAAAGTCCTAAACCCACGACCACTATACCAGGCTGCCCTGTGATCGCACATATTGGTTAAGTACATTTACTACTAATGTAAATTCGTGAAAATATTCCATGTGAATTTTATACAGCAAAACTTGAAAAGCTCTTAGGTAGGTATGTACATGACACGTAAAGTCGTCCCTTTTTTTATACCGATACAAATTTTGATTCTTGGTTTACTCAGCTGCTAATTGCAGACAAACTATAATTGCGATCATTATACAAAACAATAGGGCACCTTTCGTTCGCATTTGTGAGAGTTTAAGAGACGTTTGAGATAAATCACTTAAAAACTGTCACCTGTAGAGGAGGACCAACGGACGGACAGACAGACAGACGGACAAAACCATTTCATTAGATGCTTGCTCAGCATCTAAAAAGTGAAAAAACCCTGTAGACGCTTGAATAAAACTGAAGATAGTAAAATAAATATTTTCTTTTAAAGTATTCTGATAGAATTTGATACAATAGTTGCGAATTCTCGGGGTCAATAAAAGTAACTGTTACTTCTTAAAAAAACGTACAAATAGTACAAACGGGAGAACGTAAATGAGCAGCTGTTGTTTAGAAGAATTTAAAAATTTAAATGTTCTTTTTAATTCTTTGATTGCAGGGATAGTGTTGTTCCATGAAATAATCATGTCATTCAAATATTGCCGATACTGAAAAAGCAAGTAAGGCAAAGAACATATCCGATGAGTAACTTAAATGGATTGAAAGGTAATTGAAATTCTATGCTTCAGTTTTAGCTATTTCCTTTACAAACTGTACCCACAAGCACAAAAACAAAGTAACTAGGACGACCAAACTGATATTATTCACATGTTTTTAAAATGTGCAAAATGTTCTATTCACATGTTTTTGAAAAATACAAAATGTTTTATTGACATGTTTCTAAAAAATGCAAAATGTTCCATTTACATGTTTTTAAAATGTGCAAAATGTTCTATTTACATGTTTTTTAAAAATGCAAAATGTTCTATTGACATGTTTCTGAAAAATTCAAAATGTTCTATTTACCTTTTTGAAAAAGTGCACAATGTTTTATTTAAATGTTTTTAAAAGTGCAAAATGTTCTATTTTTATGTTTCTGAACAGTAAAAAATATACAGCGTGTCCAGGAAATTACTGACATACTAAATTAACTGTAATTCCTAAACTACACTACTCATCTTCAAATATGATTTACTGTTCAAAAGACAACAACATACTAATTAAAATAACATATAGATCAATAAAATCGGACAACAATTGAGGGTTCAACGTTCAAATGAAACTTTATTGCATTATTTACTATTACCATATACACCGCAATTTAAAAATAATAATTTTTTAAAAACTTTTTAGCAACGCAAAAAAAAATGTTTTTAACTTTAATGGGAGCGCTATTGAGTTGAAGATTCATTTCGTCGGCAACAGCGAATCTCGTTTCCCGCCGTAGTAAGTTCACAA
>CATKUY010000295.1:0-15000 GCA_949802685.1 Dicyrtomina minuta
TGCATCTACTTAGCTATTTTAATTACCTTACTTGTATGAAGCCATTGAATTCATCCATGGTCATAGCCTTTATCGAAGGAACGTTAGACTGGTACATATTCATTGGAGGTATCGAGTTCGGAATCGGTTTAGATTACTTATATATATATATGGCTATGGGCATAGCGCTTATGTACTTACTCAACCAGTAATTTATTTTCGAGAATAGTTGCCACTCGTTTCTGGAGTGAAGAATTTGAATAGAGAGATTTTGTGAAAGAAAATTTTATATTCCTTTGTATTTTCCTCGAACGCTCGATCGCCTTTCCGCACAGGAAAAGTTAAGCTAAATCGAATTTAAATAATACTGTTTTTGGTTTCCAATTTTCCTTTTTATTTTTAATTGGTCATCGAACCAAAGGCACACAAAGAATAAAAATCTTGGTGTGGAGGTACCTAAGTAGAAAGATAAAAATATTTAAGTACAAAAGCAAAATTACCATAGTCATGTCTGACAACGGCGACCCATTTCCTCCAGGCAATCAGGCCGATGCATCAGCAACGCTCCTATTAGGTGACGACGGAGGTCATTTTTCAGGTGATTTGAATGACAACGGCATACAAAATGGCATCCCCCTTGACCATCGCGAATTGTTAGAAACAATTAGGACGGAAGGTGAAGCTAGAGATAGGCTCGAGGCAGAAAATAGGGCCATGGAGCAGGAGTTGGAGCGACTTCGGCAACAATATGCCGAGGCAACTAGGAGGGAGAGAGAGATTGTTGCTTCAGTTACTAGGGCCAGTTTAGGCATTGGAGCACAACAGGCAGCAACTCCACCAAATACCATTGCTAGAAATGCATCAGTAGTAGCCGTGCCAACTCCAGAGTCGGTACCATCATCCGCTGCTGCTTCAACCGTAGGTGTACCCGACCAACCACCAATCAGTATCACGATGACCCCTGATCAGTGGCGTGAAACTTTCAACCCAACCTCATCCGCCAGGGATCAGGCCCTCAAGAGAAAAATTCGTAACAACGAATTACTGAATTCCCGTGAAAAGTTTCGTGGTGATAGAGAGCCACAGCAATTCATTGAAAAGTTCAATGATGATGCTACAGATATGGAGCTCACTCACTACGATAAATTGGATTCTTTAGATAAGGTGTTGGACGGTGACGCACTCGGTTGGTGGCAGGGGGAGAAGCCTTCCATAATGGGAGGATTAAAACGCAATCGCATCCAAGAGTGCATTCAGGCATGGGAAAAATTTGAATCTGCAATTGCTACTCGTTATGATAAGGACTCAATGGTGAGTAAGGCACGCGCCGCACTCCCAAATACAGCTTTTTCGCTTGGAACTTCAGGCTCCGACTATGTCGCCAAGAGGATTAATACTCTTCGGAGAATTAATCCCCTTGTCACGGACAGTGAGATCATTACGGGTTTAATTGAGGGAATTCCCGAAGTCATTAGGGATCGTTTTATGGGGAGTAGTAGCGTCAAACACTTCAAAATGGTGTTGGACAGGTATATTGCGGATCCAAACTTTAAGAAATTGTTGGAAAATAAGCCTGCACAGAACACCTATGCAGGAAGCACAGCAAATAATCATGCATATACTAGGGCCGTACAGGCACAACAGGCATATTTGGCTCCATTGATCCCACCAACGGCTCCCCAAGCTCAGACTCATATGATGCCATGTCCCAGCGGACCAGGTATTTGTCAGGTTCCCGTTCAGGGACAGCATAATGCAGTACAACCAGGTGTACAAAACCAAGCACCCGGCTATGAACCAGCTCCAAATCCCAACCCGCCAAGAGGGCTGAATGATGACCCCACACGAATCAAAATCCCATATTATAATCAGCGCCGTCGTGATCAATGTAAAACGGCCGACGGGAGACCTACCTGTTATAATTGCGAGAGGCCCGGCCACACAGTTCGTTGGTGCCGTGGTCTGTTTGAAGCTCAGGGAATTCCATTTCCCGCTAGGGCTCCTAGGCAGCGAGGACCAGACGGCCCTGCTCCCCAGGCTCAGCCACCTTTAAACTAGAAAGGGTGGATACTAAAAGAAAGAGAGTATCTAGACCCAAGCCTCCCGGATCACAAAGATCATTCAAATCAATTTCGACAAAAAAATCTTATATTATTTTTCCGTCTCCCCGTGCGATGCGAGAGTACAAGACATCCGCCAAGGCCGATGCTGCTCTCAGAGTTATTTATGGTAAACCAGAAAAAGACGGAATATTGGCTCCATCAATTGTAGATAGTGTAATTAGCCCGAGCTCAGCAACTTCAATTGCAGAGCTCCCCCATTTGGACGGTACGTTGTTCGACTTCCCATCTTCCCAAACTGTACAGTACGCACGAAAGTTGAACAACCTACCTTGTGAGATAAGGAGGAAAATGAAGGTTAAAACGAACTTCAGTAGCGTGGATAAATTCGAGGTTCTCTGTGATACTGGTGCAACCATATCCACAGTGAGCGCCGAGACAATAAATAAGTTAGGTTTTCAAGATAATGTTTCTGCATGTAAACCCATCATTGCAGTACTCTCTGTCAATGATGGCAATACTTATCGAATTGATAAGTTTATCTTATTAGAATTATATGTAGAAGAATTCTCAGAATGGATTCAATGGGGATTCTTTGTAGTGGACAACGCCACGGACCAAATGGTTATGGGTTGTGATATGCTAAAGACGTATAATGCTTTAGTGGATTGTAGATATTCAAGAGTCACATTCCGGCCTCCTCAGGAGAGAGAGGATCCTTCAGTTGATTTTGAAATAATGTCCTTTGGAAATGTTAATAAAGGATTAACCAAAGGTGCCTTACGTCGAATGAGACGAGAGGTCATTTCGTTAAAGAAGGAAAATAGATTAAGAAAAGACATGGAGGAAGTTAGTAATATCATGAGGAAGGATAATTTGCATAAAATCCTGAAAGGTATTCAGGTCGATAATGACATGGCCGACGTAATTCCTATAAACTGGGCTGAACGCGAAGTAACGCAGGATGACATTAAATCAATGTTTACTACTACTATAAGGAAAGTACGCAGTACTGGCTCTTCACTTATTGAAGATGTACGTTCCGTTCAATCTGCTCCCATGTCCGCACGGGCTGTGAGTCTTTTACCCATCTATAAATTGAGATTGTTTACCGTTCGCCCTTCCGTCATTTATGACGACGATGTAAACCCTGTAGAATTTTATACAGAGGACCCAACATTTACCGGCCAAGTCACTATCCTCCCGAATCACCGCCTATTTCAAAAGCATGGCATAATGGTATTAGAAGACATGGTAAAGGTAGTAGGAGGGGTAGGTACTCTAAATGTTGCAAGCGCTGAGCAAAGGGGTGATTTCATCCTCACACCTCAACATACTTTATCTATTTGCCGTATCAATACTATTGAAAAGTTGAGGTCAAATAAGGTTGGTATAGACGATCCATCAAAAATTCATGTCAGGGACCAAGACTATCCCGATGGTGTCGAAACTGCTCCAGTCCCTACGGTAGTCGAAGGCAGTCAAGAGCTAACCGATGAGCAATTTTCGACGTATAAGATTTTCCAAGGGCTGCAGCCTGATCAAAAGATTAAGTTGAGGGCCTTATTAGGCAAATATTACGCCGCCTTCGGTTGGACCGATGAGGATTTTTGGGAACCCATGAGAGATCCCCAAACGGGAAAAACATTGCAGGCTACGGTTGAATTACTTGACGATTCACCGCAGATACAAAATGCCAGACCCATGGGACCGGAGCACCAAAAGATACAGAGGGATAAGATTTTTGCAGATAAGCGTAAAATGATGATCGAACCCTCAACTAGCCACATAGTTTCTCAGGTACAAGTAGTACCCAAAGGGCGAGATGGGACAGATTTTCGACCGGTAATTGATTATCGGAAAATAAATCGTAAAGTCAAACCCGAACCTGCACCCATTCCCCCTTTATTAGGAGCTTTTAAACTATTTCTGGGATGCAAGATGTTTTGTAATTTAGACATGGCAGATTCTTACCAACAGATAGAAGTCCATCCGGATAGTCGAGACTATCTGGCCTACATTACGGAAGAAGGGGTATTCCGCCCCACACGGCTCCCTTTTGGTTTCATAAATTCGGGCACTATATTTCAAACAGTTATGAATAAAATCTGGAAACCATACAATCGTTCGTTCCTTTCAAATTACGTGGACGATAATTGTTTCGGTGGAAGTGATTTCGACCAATTATTTGAGAGACTCGAAAAAGTCCTTTGGCTCTGTGTTCAGGCTCGTATTAAATTAAAGCCAAAGAAGTGTTTCATTGGGCACCCCAGCATCGTTTTTCTGGGACATAAGATTAGTGAGCACGGTGTGTCAATTGATCCAGAGAGGACTCGTTCCTTGATGGAGTTTCCTGACCCACAAAATACAACTCAAATTAGACGTTGGTTAGGTTTTAGTGGATTTTTCAGAAGGTTAATATTCGGCTATTCAAAGTTGGCAAGGCCACTATATGACCTTTTGAAAAAGGACGCGATTTTTCATTTCAACGCCGCCTGTAAGAACGCTGTCGCCAAAATGAAGGAGGCGATATGCTCTGCGCCCGCTCTTGCTTACCCGGATCCAACAGCTAAACTCGAAATTTGGGCTGATGCCAGCCATGGTGATATTGCCGCAGTATTAATACAAAATACTGAGAATGGAAAGAATAGACAACCTCTAGCTTTCGTATCTCATTCGCTCTCTGACACCGAGAAACGGTGGAGCACCACGGAAAAAGAATGCTATGCAATCGTATATGCAATGCAAAAACTTCACGACATGGTATTCGGCAGAGAGGTGGATATTTATACCGACCATCAGGCGTTGGTGAATATACTACGAACACCTCAAGTCACTGGGAAATTGATCCGTTGGAGCTTAAAATTGAGCGCATATCGTCTCCGGATTATGTACGTCCCAGGCAAGAAGAATGAAATGGCGGATTGCATGAGTCGCCCTCCGCCACCCGAAGGTCCACCACCGACTTTATTACGGGGTTTCAAAGAACCAGAGCCCATCATCCGTACTCCGGAAGATGAGGAATTTGCTGTCGTATATAACAATATACACAAAGCCGTGCTGAATCTTAAAGATTCCCAGAGAAACGATGTTGATTGCCTAACAATCATAA
The DNA here is from genome assembly GCA_949802685.1 of Dicyrtomina minuta. Lineage (NCBI taxonomy): Eukaryota > Metazoa > Arthropoda > Collembola > Symphypleona > Dicyrtomidae > Dicyrtomina > Dicyrtomina minuta. The sequence goes on from CATKUY010000295.1 coordinate 5,152, forward strand.
ATTCTTTGATTGAGGACAAGAAGAAGGGCTGCAGAGGTAAAAATCGGTATCGCCAGGATTTTCAAATTAACTGTGATGGGATTTTACAGCGCGTGAGTTATGAACCTTTGGGTCCACTGTGGGTGGATGTCCTTCCTGTAAAGGAGGCAGAAAAGTTAATTAGAACACTCCACCAAAAATCCCATCTCGGCCATGAGAAAGTCTATCAGGCACTAGTAGAAAAATACTGGTTTCAATCAATGTGGGCTAACGTAGCTAAAGTATGCAGGGCTTGTGACACCTGTCAACGCTTCAACATCTTGAGACAAAAGAAAGCAGGACCTATGAAGGTCATGGTCACACCACAGATCCCATATGCAAAGGTCTCCGTAGATTACTTAGGCCCATTAAATTTAACGGGTAGGCAGAATCAGTACGTCTTAGCATTAATCGACCAAAGCACTAGATACTTACATCTCATACCTACACGAACAACGACCATGAAGGAAACTGTAAAAAAATTAGAACCACTCATTATTAGGCACGAAATCTCCAGCATAGTCTCAGATAATGGCCCTGCGTTCACAGGGGAGATGTATGAAAGCATGTGCAAAAGACATAAAGTAGCTCGCATTTACAGTTCGCCACATCACCCGAGTAGCAATGGGTATGTGGAAAGGGTCAACTCTACTTTTGGCAGCATCATGAAGAAACTGAGATTTGAAAATAAAGGTGAATGGGATTTGTTGCTTCCCCAAATTGAGAAAGAATACAACAGTGCAAAGCATTCGAGCACTGGCTATAGTCCACACTTTTTAATGTACGGCAGGAGTTTGAACTTCTGTCACATCACTGGTAAACCACTCGACGCTAAAGTCGACCCCAATGACCCGGAAATGCAACAAGTCCGCATTCACGAGCGTTTTAAATATAGAATGTTAGCTCACGAAAATTCATGTGCAAACCAGCTCAAGAGAAAATTAGCATTTGACGCCAAGCACCCTACTGTTGACTATCAACTAGGCGACCTAGTACTAAAAAGAAATTTCTTTAGACCAGCAGGCACACCAGCTAAATTTATGGTTAAGTACACAGGCCCATATAAAATTTATAGTAAAACACCGAACCAGCATACTTATTTCTTATGCAGTCCAGAAATCAACCCTGAAGACCACGTAGATGACACATTGCTACAGATAGTACATAGTCACAATATCAAAGCATATAGGCAGGACACAAGTAACGAATTATTAAATCCGAGCCGCTTCGAGGAAGCGGAAGTTGATCAAACCTTCTTGAATAAAATGATCATGACTTGCGATGAAGATGCTTTCCTCACAGAGCCATGGGCTGACCCGGATGCTGTCGAGTATGACGAAACGACCGCTCGAGCTATTAATGTAGTTCCTAGAGGGGTATACAATAAACCATACCAATTAGAACAAGCTCAAGTCCCATACTTCCCATTACCACCTGTAGACACTCACGAGACCACAGATGAGTCCGGTAGATTGCATGAACCCAATGTAGCTCCCATACCCAGCGTTCCGACGCTGGAGAATAGTCTGGCACTCAGGGCTAGAATTAACGAGCTAACAAGCAAAAGAAATACAGTTATTCAACAGTTAGCCCAATCCATTAGGGGAAAGAAATTGCCTTCCCCAAGTATTGAGTCAGTTGACACTGACCAAGCCCCAATTGTAGCATTAAACACACGCATGGTGACGAGGTCACAGACTGCACAAAATATAGCAGCACCCGCAGCCCCACCGGCTGTGGCAAATATAAATAATCAGACTACAATACCTATACGCAATGAAAGTGTAGAAACTGTAGACTTATCTGTACGCCCGGAGCCTTCCATTCCCGAAATGGAGGATGTAGCTTCAACTTTGAGTCGTTGGCCAAGCAGGGTGAGTACACACATACTCCAAGACCCCATGGAACGCGAACAAGAGAGGCACATGAATAATGAACGAAAGAATACCAACATCGACTCCAAAACTTGGGAGGAGATGCAAGGTTGGTGTCCTTTCTGGAAAAATCGAATGAGAGATCGTACTTTCGAGGAGACCAAAGAAATCCTGAAAAACATTGACACAAGGATGCCATTTCTGGAAGAAATGGGAGTGAAGGGAAAAGCTTTCCATTCAGGTTCACTTCCAAATTTTGATAGGGAAAATGTTGATGTTACTACTCGTAGAGGACAGAGTTTATTGAGTGAGTCTGAATTAACTCACAGTTTGGATGGACTGACAGTTGGGACTGCTCGCAGTCTCGGGGGTGACACTGTTCCTTCGGTGGACACGGTGACAAATCATTCCCGAATCTCCACACTTCAGAGTACCATCGAACCAAAACTGAAAATGGTAATGAATAAGATTGACGACAAATACGTCATCCAGCAGGTGGAATGCGGAAATGAAAGTATCATTCATTCCACCACCCCAATAGACATCCCACGAGAACTATTGGAAACAAATTCCAGCATGTGTGCCACGGCTACAGTAGCAGCCGTGGATGATGTAGCACCACCTACGCAGAATTACCCGATTCCGCACAGAGTCAGTACTTCGCCTACTACACAAACGTCGGCAAGCTCAGTTGTGTCGAGGAAGCCGTGCAGTAGCAAGCGAAGCAGAAAGACTCTACCTGCGGGAGAAATAAGAAAATCGTCTAGAGAACGTAAGCCCACAGACCGTTTAATAGCCTCTGAGGACTTTGTAAGTGTATGTAAAAAGAAGGGAGGAACTGTGTCAATAAAATTCCCACCGACTGAAAAGTCAGAAAAAGGTAAAAATAAAAGTAGAAAAAGTAGAAAAAGTAAAAGTGGTAAGAATGGTAAAGACGAGGATTTACTACGATCTTTAGTATTGGGACTTAAAAATCGGCGGAGGAAACAACAAGTGATTTCCTCATCCGAAAGTTCTACTGAAGATAATAGTGAATCTGATTATGACAGTTCTGATTATTAGCCCAAGGGAAATTACCCTTGGGAATGTAAATACATGTACTTTCTTGTGCACATTTTATTTGTAGACTCATTAATTTTTATTTTAGAGCCATGGCCCAGTCTTTGATGGCAATGGAAAAGCCCTTGTCTGGTGACGAGGGAGAATTAGTGATTGATTTAGACGATGATCAACAACCGGAAGCTGATGGTCAGTCACCGCCAACTTCGAAAAAGAAGAAGTGGACAGGGTGGACTGTCAAACAGGACATTAAGTTGTGGAAAGAAGAACAAGAGACGTCGAAAGACATCACCGATCGTTTCAGCGACGACCCCGACTTGTCCGATTACCACCTTATCCCAGGACCCGTCGGGTGGAGTATTCACTTTTGGGTGAATAATGAAGATCGTAACAGAGTCATTAGAGCTAGGCCATTCATCCAAGACGAATGGAATGAGGATAGACTCCGCCACCAAGCCAAGGTGGAAATGATTGAGAAGTTACGCAAAAGCGGTAAATTACCAATCCAAACCCCGACCACGGACAACTCCGAATTAATGGAGAAGATAGCCGAGAAAGCCAACCGCAAACTGAAAGAAGAATGGACTTACCATATGAATCGTTGGGTGAATGAAGACGCCGATGTGCCATGGACAAGGAAGGACGACATGGAAGTTGCCCGACTGAAACAGATGTTCAAATCAGAACAACAGGAAATCCTTCCACCTCCTAAGCCATGGGAAAATCCTCAGCGCCTTCAACCATACCGGATTCCACGTAAGACTCCACAACCTTCACAAGTCGTGGCCACTGTCCCACCAATGATTTTACCAGCCCCAGTGATGGCAGCCCCAATCCCCATCCCTACCCCACGAACAAAATTCCCAGCTCCGCATGTTGCAGCTCCCATCCCACAACTAGCAGAAGCTCAACAACAGTTTCGCCAGGCTATTCACGGCGACATTCCAATGAGAAATGCAGCAGCAGCAGTCGGACATGCCCCATTTCAGCAAGTTGCCCCACTGCCATTACTTGATGTCAGCCATGTGCCCCTCCGTTCCCCGTGTCGAGACAGAGGCACCCAAGGTCAGTTACGCCACACTTACTATCAGTGTCCCCACCGACGTATCTCGAAACCGAAGTGGATAAAAAGACGTCGGGAAGGGAAGTTATGTGTAAAGTGCAATGGTGACGGATCCAAGGACCACCCAACCCCTGGAATATGTCCTTGGGCTGGCATTTTAGATGGAACCTCCAGTACTGTCGGTTATACCGGCCGTTCGAACGGGGGACCCAAGGAATAAATATTCCGCATGACTTATAGCCAAATATTTGATTTGTTGTTCAGTATATATTTGGATTTCTGATATGATTATTTTTGAGGTGAAATAAATAATTTCACGAGGTCATATCCTTGAATATAAAATATCTGTATATAGCATTTTATTCCAAAGCATACTTTGGCCAAAAACATAAAACTATATAAAAATGAAAACTTCCATAGAAACTTTAATGGCAAAAACTTTGACTAAAAATAGAATTCATAAAATTTACAAAAAAAAATATACACTTAAATTTAGCCACGACGTGTTTTTACAATCATTACGAGTCCGAAAGAGACATGGCAGGAAAATGTAGGCATCAGGCAAAGCATAACCATGCGAGGTTTTTCTTTCCATTTATTTTACAGATATGGAGCCGACGGAGGGAGCCTACCCACCGGCAGGACTTCTTTCCTCATCTGACTCCGACGAGGACAAACAGCCTCCTTGCAAAATAAAGGGAGAGAAATGCTACACCGACCATGACCCGAGGAAGGGAAGCGACAGGTCGGACACGGAAGACGAGAAGCCTTATTATTTCCGGCCAATAAGGGAGAAGACTCCACCAGAGTCTGACGACGAGAAGCCTTCCACCTCAGGAAGGGGGAGAGGACGCACACCGCCATCCACCACCAAAGGGATGGGTAGAGGAAAGTGGAGAACCACTACCGACGCGGCCGGCGAGCAGATATTTCTGGACCGCTCATGGATACTTGCCCTCAGTGAGACTGAGGAGGAAATTTCTTTTGAGACCAAGAGCGTGGAAGTTATTCCACCACCGGAATCGGAAGCGGAGACGGAGGAGGAGGACGAAAAAGATGACAACGGAGACGCTCCGAGCTACGACGTAAAGAGTGAAAGAAAGGACGATGATGATGACGAGCCTCCGCCTCCCGCTTTCGATAATCCACCAGATTTTTCGCCGGAGCACGCTGCTCCGGGGGAGCCACCGACACCGGAGCCGGTGGATGAAAATGAACCAGGGTCTCACGTCGATTCGACCTTGGACTCCATGATGGTGAATGTCAACCCGACCTTAGTTCTTTGGACTTCCACCATGGGGGATGAATCGAACCTCAGACCTAGTTTGGTTCTAGCGGAAAATCCTTCCGAGACACTGGAGTTATACCAAACTGCGAGAGCAGGAGATTCTTTCACCGTGGGCACGGATAAAGAAAATATGGATCCTCAAGCAAATGATGACATGAGGAGATGGAGACTAAGGGACCAGGACTTAATAGATACGAGTTCTGACGACGCCATTGACCCTTGGGTGGCCAATGGAGAGACTGGGAACCACATCACTATACGACCATCACCAGAAGGAGAGTTCTATGGAGACGAGTCGGAGACCGGGGACATGTACTTTACTCCTATTCACCACAGAATGCCTCCAAAGAATCGGAGGAGAATTGTCCACCCATCGGATGAGCTTACCAGAGCCCGGAAACAGCTAGCTCTTTTCTTTTGGAATCCTGAAGATTATGTGGATATGACCCCGGAGGAGAGGAGTAGAGAGATGTTCTTCCGCGAACGCGCCCGATCACGTTACTGGTTTCGGGAGAGGATCAGGATCGAATCCCTGGAGAAGAAAGGAGGAGAGTTGAGCCAGCGGAGAGAACCACTGGATTTTTCGAATTCTTTACCGAGGGATCGCCCAGTTAAGACCCCACCGACTTCGGAGACGAGCCAAGATACGTGTAGCTATAAAGATAGCTTGGACTCATCCTTTAGCCCCATTCGTGATACCCCTTCCCCCAACCAACAAACTTCCGGACCCCGAGCACCGAAAAGGAAGATACACTCGCCTTTCTATTTTCACCGGAAGAAGTTGAAGCTCCCATGACGCCAGGCCATGGCCAACGATATTTGGATAATGACTATGATTGTGACGACGATTATTATGATTTATTTGTTTTGTTTCTGTGTGTTCCTCATCCATCAGATAAAGTTGGATGAGGGAGATGAATTATGAGTTTCATGAAATATATATTTTTGTACATACCATTTTTTATTTATGAATTTTTATGCTTACGTTTATGACTCGAGGTCTTTTAACCTCTTGTGTACATGAATTTTATTTTTATTACAATATTTCCGCAATTTTATTGAGATGTTTGATAGGAAACATTTTTGTTTCGTTGGGTGTTCCCCAACCATGTAACCATACGCCGTCGTATGGAACCGATGAATTTATGTCTGTCAATTCATGCCCGTGACATGAAAATATTTCTTTGATGTTGAAATTCCTATGTGTGGAGATGTAGCCAGGGGAGAATGTCTCCCTGGAAATTTATCCGAAATTTCTGTACGATTACAAACTTAAGAATGTTAACGAAAATGTATATGTTGTTGAAAACCAATGAATTGTAAAATTTTGTATAAAACCTGTAAACCAACACCGAAACGATCACGAAAATCCCCCAAAATTTTTCCCGATGTGCATCAGTGGGACCTGATGCGGATAGGTGGTGGAGGTTTGAAAGCAAGTAGAATGACCACTCAGTTGATTTCAATACTGCTCCAGTTAAATACTAAGTAGGCACCAACCAATCATTCATTTTCGGCGGCTGTGGAGCACAGCCACCTCAAGTGAATGAAAGGACAGATAAACAGACAAACGAATGTCAGGGCCACATCAACTCCCTGGCAAGAGAGTTGGTGTGGAGGCAGCAAATCACTCATTCTTTAGCTACGAAACTGGAAGGAGGTCCGAGAGGAAGATATCTCGTAAGTAAGGGAAGTGGAGAGAGTCTGTTAGCTTTTCGATTGAACTTGAGTTTCTATATTAGGAAAGCTCTCGATCGTTAGGTTAGCCTTTTGTGACTAGGACCAAAGCAGTAACTCAAGTAAACAAACCTTTTCGAGAGTATTTTGAGTAAAAGTATAAAGAGTGCGCTTTGGAGAAATAGAGCGTGAACCACCTGAAGCCGAGTCCCGAAAACGAGCTTTTCGGAACTACACAGAAGCATTGGACCAAGGAGACTAGTCCTTGGAAATTCCCCACATCCCCGTGTTGATCATTTCGTGTCGAGGTAATTGTCAATTTGATTGTTAGCATTTAAGGAGGCATCCGGACTTGTCTAGTGGTTGTGAAGACAGGTCGGAGCAGTTTTGTAAACGTTCATGTCATTGAAGCCTTTTTCTTTCCTTTTGCCGAATTAAAGTATCCGTAAATGTTTACATAAGCTTCAATCCAAAAATCAGGTTTCAGTTTACATTTCATTTTCATTAATATTCAATATTTTATTCAGTCATTTCATTACCGTGAAACTCCCAACCGTCGTCGTCACGGAGTGACTCCCAACGGTTGGCCGAACCATACACATAATTGAGCTTTTATCGTTTACCACTAGTAACTATTGCAGGAGTGCGAACTTAAAATCACGAGTGGATAACTCCCGGGTTTTCTGCTCTCATACATTTTCTGGAAAGGAACATTAGGGGACCTGCTTTTCCTACCACCGTTTTTACCACCACCACCGCCAACGAAAACTGTAGAATTCAATCCTCCTCCTCCTACATTAAGTATTCTATTTACATGCTTTACATGCTTACATGAACGTTTAGATTTGATACAGGATTTTTTTAAAATGTTTATAGCCTAATGCTAACTAAATGGATGCATAGAATTTAAACACATTTTTAGGCCTTCAATTCCGCTCCCAGCCTTGTACCAATATCAGTTTCCTCTGTGCCAAGAACATTTTGCTCCCAGTTTCAAAATCATCTCACGAAAAAAGTAAAATGTTCCTTCCAGAAATTGTATGCAATCTTATTTACATGCTTTAAAAAAGTGTAAAATATTCCAATTCAATGTTTTTAAAAAGGTGATAATGCTAATGTTAATTACATGTTTTTGTAATATGTAAAATGTTTTATTTGCATGTTTTTTAAAATGCAAAATGTTCAATTTACTTGTTGTTTGAAAAGTGCAAAATTTTCTATTTACGTGTTTTTGAAATGTGCAAAATGTTCTTTTTTTACATGCTTTACATGCTTACACTACTATGTTAAGAATCTTTACAAATGGTTATGCAAAGGAACACTAGTTTATTTTCGTGATATGATTTTGAAACTGGGAGGAAAATGTTCTTGGTATAGAGGAAAAAGAAAATGATTTAAATAAAATGATATTGGTACAAGGCTGGGAGGGGAATTGAAGGCCTAAAAATGTATTTAAATATTATGCATCCATTTAATTACCATTAGACTATAAACATTTTCAAAAAATCCCGTAGCAAATCTAAACATTCTATCTGAAATAATATTTCCGCAACTCCAGCTTTCTTTTACATGCTGTGTTAGAAAACAATTACATTGGGCTCAAGGCGTGACCATTTCCTCATTCGTGGCATTCTGGATTATATAATTTTTTATACACCCCTCCCCGTCTATCACGACTTATACATTCGACAATAATTCCTCATACACTGAATGTTCGGCATCGTTTTAAAAATTAAAAATTCTGGAAATATTTTCTTACACTGTCACCATGCATTAATTCAATCTGATTGGCCCTGGGAAAATAAGATCCATGGGGCTGGAATTTATAGGGCAGACCATTTATTACTAAGTTCATTGAGTGAGACGCTGATTTCACTAGAAAAGTAAACAATTGTTAGCCCTAAGGATCTGGCATCTGGCTTTGGGATTTAACTATTGTTATTGTTAAAAACGTGAACCTTGAGGACCATTGTTAACTTTTCTAGTGAAATCGCCGTCTGACCGTTCGAAATTTTAAGTTTAGGGTTTTTTAAAACATTCAAAAATTAAAATTCTGAACTTTTATTGATTTCCTATAAAAAATTGATGCTGTAAAATGTTATATCGCCGGTAAAAAACCAAAATGACACAAATAAAATTTAATCCAGAATCAAAATGGCCTATGTCATAAATACAAAATGAGAAACATGCGGAAAAATATTAATTAGGAGTTTTGAAAAGCGTAAAATGCTCTAATTTCATGTTTTTAAAAGGTTCAAAATGTTTCACTATAAAGCATGTTTTTTTAGAATTTCTAAAATATTTGTATGCATATTTTTGTAAAGCTCAAAATATTTATATATGTGTAATTTTTTAAAAAGCAGAAAATGTTCCATTTAAATGCTTTCGAGATATACTTAACAATATTTTTGTAAATAGTGAATTTTGTCTTTAGCTAAAAATATAAATGGGTCATTTTGGTTCTTTAAAGAAGATTCGGTAATTTAAGGTTCCTGCTAAAACTAATGACTACCTCAATTTGCTGTTAAGATTCACTTTAAACAATCGAACCCGGACTTTTTCCCAGGGGTGTACCGAGGACATTTTCCATTCAGTATCAAAATCAGATCAATATAATAAACTAATGCTGGGACCTGCTTTTCCCACCACCCATACCCTGAAACATAAAAAATCCCAGCGGGGGTCAGGTTCCCTTTCTATGCTAATTTTTAAAATTTTGGAAGGGGGGTCTTAGATTTTTCTATGCTTGTAATGCTAAACAAAAATTTCCAGGGGGGGTCAGCGAGTATTCCAGGTGTCGAGGTTTCAAGCTAGGAATTGAATTCCACAGTTTTCGTTGGCGGTGGTGGTAAACACGGTGGTAGCAAAAG
>CATKUY010000296.1:0-31077 GCA_949802685.1 Dicyrtomina minuta
AGGGCAACAGGCTGCAGCCCGAGTAGTAGTGCGTTGTATCTGTTGAACAAACCGGGAGCTTGTAAAAAGTGCAAGTCGCACACACCCTTTAAATGTCCTTATCACTTACCCAGTATTTTCTCCGAGCTGCAACTACCAGCACTATAATATCTATTTTATTCGTCGATTTCGATAAAACTTGTCTTATATCCGTAGAACTCTGTCTGCAGTAGTTCCACAAAGTTGTTTTTGTTATACACAGTATTTGTATTATGACAAACCAAATGGTCACGATTACAGAAGACGCCGAAACCTGAAAGGGTTATGCTGTCATGTATTCGTTATTATTCATACAAATCTTTAGAAACTCAAAAGGTCATTTACTACACAAGCCAAAAATGGGAAGCTGTAAGAGACCAGGACCAGACAGCCGCAGAAAGTTATACCATTTTTGTGGACGGTCATCGGGAAAGTGCAACAGATCTGAGATTATCTCTGATCATATTAGAAAATAAAACTAAAATCAAATGGTATAGCCAGTTGCAAATATTGCATATTTACGGCTTTTATGCAAATTGAAGCCTACTCACTTCGGGCTGGCTTGGTTACAGAACGTGTTTGGAATTTGGGCATATTGAAGCGTATCTGAAGAAAATTCTGATTTCGGGTCAGTTTCAAAAAATGAGTTTTTAAGGGTGATTTGCACTTTGACACGATGACCGCTAACCAAATTAGGCCGAATTTCTTCTGCCGTCAGGTCTCATGTATGCAGTCTCTCTCAAAATAGAAAAGCTAAACATTAAGGTAAAGGACACATTTCAATTTTTGTTTTATACGAACCTCTTCCAGTCACCAGTCAGTAACACAGGACACAGGACATTATAGCACCCTTAATTCATGAAAAACAATATTACTTTCCCGTTCATGTAATATAGATGAATAAAAATTGAAATATAAAAGATTTGACATTATACTGTCAACGTTTATGAGCCGTTTAGGAGCAATGCATACATTTGCACACATTTGTGCATAGATGTTACTGTTTTGAACAAACTGAACATGTAGTACGCAAAACAACAATAAACTAATATGAAACAACTCCACACACTGTCCAATTTCAATGTGATCATCAAAACCGGAAAAATGTATTCGTTCAATTACGAAGTCCGAGTCTCTAATTCTACGCGGAGGTCAGAAGCTTGAGTTTGATTAACAATCAATAGCATAACCAGAAAATTTTGACGGAAAGGCCAAAGGCCACTGCATGAAAGTCAACTACCATCTAGTTTGCTTTGTAGGCGTCATTTAAAAGAAATATAATTACAAAATAGCTGACAAAATCAGAACAGAACACTTCTGAGCCGTTTAAGAGCAATGCATATTTTGGGAGCAGATAATGCGAGTGAATTAGCCCATGTTATGCCATCAATAATGTCTGAGCAACATTAAACTGGTTATAATTAAACACTTACAACTAAACTTCCAAGGGGTCGTCCATAAATCACTTTGTTACAATAAACGTTACAATATTATATTGTATTTGAATTGCTTTGCAATTTGGTTTGAGAAAATATACTTTAAATTACAAAATGCGATCTCAAATACAGAACCTTGCAGATCATACAATTTACATGTCCTTTTCTTATAGTGTGCTCTCTCCATAAAACAACATGTGAAAGACTTCTGAAAAGCATATATGATACCATCACAAAATGCAGAATATATGGAGCGTCTAAAGTACATCATAAGATAATTCCTGAATTTGGAGTTAGATATAAATCAGTTGCTACGCAACATATCGCGCTCGTGATATTTAGTTAGCATTTAGATGAATTTGCCAGAAACAGTAGGATGAGTATGGAGTGTCTTTTAGACGACGTGCGACGCGGAGGTTTACTAGGAAATAAAAATAATCAATTCAAGTCACCTGCCTAATGACTTGAGCTAATTAAAAAAATAGCCGTAATTCGTAAAATCCAAATCAAGACAAGCCACTAGCCATTTAATCAAGTCTGGACGTGAATGCCTGTGCTTTATTTATGTGTTTTTGCATCAACAGTAAATGTACTAATGATTACTTTAAAGCGCAAATGGTTAGCTTTAATAAGGGATGTCATCAGCATCTACCAGCAGATACATTGACCCAACCCATGACGTGATTTATGGACGACCCCTTGGCAGTATAGCTGTTAATGTTTAATTATAATATAACCAGTTTAATTTTGTTCATGTATTAATGGTGGCATATGACATGTACTCATTCATTCGCATTATCTGCTTCCAAAATATGCACTGCTCTTAAACGGCTCAGAAGTGTTCCGTTCTGATTTTGTCAGCTTTTCTGTGTTTATATTTCTTCAAATGACGCCTATATAGAGAACTAGACAGTAGTTGACTTCTAAGCAGTGGTCCTAAATTGACAAAATCTTCTGGCTACGCTGCTGATTGTCAATCTTGTTAATAGTTAATAGGCAATATTTGCAACTGGCGTACCATTTGATTTTAGTTTTATATTCTAACATGCTCAGAGATATGTCAGACTTCATGTGCCAAGTTTTCTCTTTTTTTGTAAATACTACACGCTTAGAAAATATCTTAGCAAGGATCTTCTACGATTGGGCTAACAGGTTTAGATGTTAACTTTAACAGGGTAAGCAGTCAATTTTTAAATATTTGAGAGTGGAGAAATGTTTAGCCACGTGTAACAGCGCGGTTGTTACGAAATCCAGCAACAAATCTGTTTCAATCTACAGTAAACCTGTTAAAGCATTTATGTCACTGTATATGTATGCTAAACTAATGGTCCATTACTAAATCCCTGGCGTCAGTCGAACGGTGAAGACTGGAAGGTACCTATGACGAGGGTTGCGTGTTTGAATTCAAGTTTTGGCGTTATTTTTGACTAATAAAATCATTTAACAGGATTAGCTGTTGGCTTATCTAACCGTGATTTCGGTAAGCCAATATAACAGGATTGTCGGTAAATCTCTAACTGAAATTCCTGTTGAGCGCGGTCCGCGGTTAACAGCTTTTACGGAGTAACAGTGAAATCAGTAACAAATTAATTGTAAAGTGGTCAATTCACCCATATTTTTCTGAGCGTAATAGTTGGTCTTTTCGTTGCGTCTTGTAAACTGAAGCAACCAAGCAACCTTCACTGCATTTTACTTACGTATAGTATAATTTTGGTACGGAAAAATGTATTTGAGAAACATCCCGAAGTACATGTCCCATTTAGACAGCATGGTAATTTTCCACTGTCGTTTGAAAACACTAAATTACACATAAAGTTATAGGGGCAGAAAAGCAGCCACAAACAGAACGGAAAACTTCTGAACCGTTTAAGAGCAATGCATATTTTGGAAGCCGATAATGCAAAGATACGCAAAGATAAGATAGTGCAAATTGTTTGAAATACTCGTCCGATTCTAAAGATTGATATATCATTTCAGAGATCTTTGAATAGGACTCAAACAACTTATTATATTTTGACGACCATACAACAATTTTCAGAAGAATGTTTTTAAAAATATGTTTTTAAAATATTTTTTAAAAGTAATTATGCAGCTTGAAAATAATTAAATTCTACTATTGATTACCGTTCGAATAATGCATCGTGTATATACATTTTCAGTGAGTTACCGGTAGTTTTAACTTTTAGATTTACCTTGGAATTTAAAAAGTTTTTGGTTTGTAAAAGTTGGTCAAAACTAACGTAGTGCTCTCATACACTCATACTTCATCCGCTGTTTGGAATCCTAAAATTGATCTATAAGTGGCTATAAGTATTGACAAAATTACAAACACAGTGTACAAAATATCGAATTTAAGATTTGCGGAAAATTCAAAGTGCCTTATTTTACTGTTAACGCTGCAGCTCACAAATGCAATGTATTTTTATTATTAACAGGGCCTGCTTTAAATAATTCAGGCTTGCTAAGAAAATAATAAATACCTTTATCCCACTAACACCGGAGAATTTTATTACAACATTATTCACAGGTAAGAAATGCCAGGATATGAAAAGTCCGGGTATGGAATTTCTGGGGTACAGAAATACCGGGTAGGAAAAGTCCGTTTATCGTTTTACTATCTTAATTTGAGTAACATTATTTATTCGAATTAGTCCTACCTAGTCAATATATTCTGTCATATTCTTTAAATAAAGGAAGAGACCTGAATTTTTTAATTTTCACACGTTAAATCCCATAAGAATTTGGCTATTTTGAAAGTCTGCCAATTTTTCAAAATGCGCGCGCCTTTTATGCGCGAGCAGCGCAAAATGCACTCAAGTCTATATACTAGTGGAAGTGTCTAGGGTCAGTAGAAGACGTTCTGGTAACATTCGATTAAATCCTAGGGTTACATGCAAAAACGTTCCCAAGTAAGTGCAGATGTGTTCAAATTTATGCACTGCTCTTAAACGGCTCAGAAACGTTGTCAGCAAGTCAGCAATGTCTCAGTTATTCTTTGCCTCTATTTTGTATTTATCTGCACTGAATAATTTTTTCTATCCGAGATTAGGGTGGGAATGTACTACTGTGTTACTGATTTGGGGAGGGGCGTTTTCTGGAGGGAAAAGTGAAAACAGTGTCATATTAGTACCTACATGCTACTGCTGTACCAGTTCAGTGTAATGAATTAATTTATAAAACCGTTTTGAACTCATTCTATATTTTGAAGGCCAGATCTTCCTAACAACTAAATCTTAAAAAGTGGGTATCTTTTATTGTTCACCTGTTAAGCTAATTATTTTTGTTTTTAATCAGAATCTGCAAGGGACTCTACGGTTGAAGAAATTTAATCCAATTTGGCTGGCTGTCATAGTACCTGGTCATAGTACGTCTGGTTAGCAACTTAAGCATGATTCCAACAATACTCAAATAAGAACCGGTACTTGCAACTGGGACCATATACTAGTACATCCTACCTGAAAATATAATTGATGCGGGTGACTGGTCCGTGTGTGACTGAGTGAGACATTGAAATGGTCCGTATGACTGGGAATTTTAACGGGTACGCCAAACTTGTGCACGTTGCTGGTACACTTGCCTGAGACAACCAACTGGTGCTTTTATATGTACCAGAAGAATTTATACAAAATGAAATTTAATTTGTAAGTGTAGCAGTGTAGCAGAGCAGGAGCAGTGGGCAGTGGTCAGTGGTTGAGTGGTTCAAGCTCAAACTTCAAACTTTGATGTGCTACTGTCGAACGCAAGGAGATCTACTCCCAATCAACCTTGTTTTTATCGTCACTGGCATTTTTAAATTTTAAACCAAGAACTGCATAAATAACTGCATAATATTACATTTAAAATTGAGTAATTTATGAATGAAACGTGCTGAAAAAAATGACAGTTGCTTGTAGCACTAGTCACTTAACATTATATATTTTTTGATTTATTATATTTACTTAAAGCATTTAAATTTACAATTTATATATGGAACTGCCAGAATTATTTTAAAAATATTAGGATAGTATAAATTCATTCAAAATACAGAATTAAAATAGATCGAAATAGAGACATATATTTATGATACACGTACTGCACTTTGCGGTGTGTGCTTACTCCATGGTCAGTACAATTGTACTGTTAGCACTAGATTTATGCATTGTGAGCAATAGAAGTAATGACTGATACAGGCTTTTTTGAACCGTTGAAACTGTTGAAAGTTTGAAATCGTGCACTATGTAGAACAATCAAGTCAACGTAAATAAATGAGCAAAGATGCAACTTGACAAGTAATGACATCAAAAAACATTAATGCGGATTCCCTTTCCATCGTCCGAAAAATCCCCTGCTTCACCCCTACTTCCTTCACTGACTTGACGTACCTCTCAAACACAGCAATTTCCCCCGCCCGACTCGTCCAGTCACCACCATGACGACGACTACTACCACGACCGCCCAGAATCATCTGCATCTTGAGCATCTTCATCTGTTCCGGGATCTTGAAAGTCTGATCGTAGATAGCCACGTAGACGAGGCTAAAAGTGACTGGGGCGGAGCCTGTAAGGACACTCACTGCAATATCTAGCGTGGGGAACTTAATGAAATACACGGTGCACAAAATAACGCCCGCCACAATAGTGTTCTTGAGCATGAACACCGCGTTGGCTGAGCAGAGGTTAAAGCAATTGACGGAAAGCTGGATTCTCCTGCAATCCATGTAGGCACTATACATCCCCAACTTGAAATCTTGCCCCCCGTTAAAAACTGGCCGCTTCCTCCGTAGCCGATCCACTGCCTGTAGAAATCTGTAATTTACTTTCATAAAGAAAAGAATTTGGAACAGGATTTAAAAGACGCCATTGGAGACCCAGTAAATAATCACGACGAATTCAACAATTAAAAGGAGAGAGAGTGTGAGTGTCGTTTAATTGGTGCGGGGTAGAGCCGTATACAGGAACATATTGAGGGTAGGGTCATACACAAATAGAGCCATCGGGACGAAACCAATGAGAAATGCAGAGAATGGGTAGCAAATGGCAAAAAGCTCCATCATGGTAAATTCTGTGAGCGAGCGTTGCTTCAATTGGGCATTAGTATGAACAGACATTTTACCTGCAGAACAAAGAATGCAAAAAAATTACGTGCTGCTTGTAACATTGTTAAGAGTAACAAATCGCCTGTGTAAAATCAACATGACTCATGTCCAATTTATGCTACAATCAAAATGAGCTTTGTGATAAAAACATGCGTTAAATTTTAATTACGAATTTTTGAAAAGTGTAAATTGTCCTATTTTAATGTTCTTGAAAAGTGCAAAATGGTCTATTTACAAGTTTTTAAAAAGTGCAAAATGGTATATTTACAAGTTTTGAAAAGTGCAAACTGGTCTATTTACATGTTTTTGAGAAGTGCAAACTGGTTTGTTTACAACTTTTTGAAAAGTGCAAAATATTCTATTTACACGTTTTTGAAAAGTGTAAAATGTTTAATTTACATGTTTTTGAAAAGTGTAAAATTTGGTGACACGGAAATGTAACCAGCAACATCGAACCAATCCCACCTCACAACACATGATACACAGGAGCACGAATGGGAACTCAGATAAATCCTAAAATGCGTAGACCGTAATGCGCATAGGACAGTTGGCTTGTATTTTTTAGGACATAGGCAAATTCGAGTGGGAAAAGAGAGAAAAGAAAGGAAAATCGACGAGCCATCTTAAATATAGGCTCCAACATAGGCAGGTCCAGAGAGTATCGTCAGATAGATTTTGGAGCGCTATGTGAAAGGAGCCAAAAACAGAGAGCAGCCCACCTACGCCTTCAAGAAGGCCCATCAGCTCATTTTCTTTTCATTTTTATTTTCCGACTAAGTCAGAGTCACATAAAATTAAAGATAAAATCAACCCAGTTTAAAAGTTAACCAGGTCGCAAAGCTGAAGTGTAAAAAGTCAGAAAAGGGATCATCTCGTCATTAGATTCGGAGGTAGTGGAGACGGAGAGTGGTCAAGTTGGAATTGTACAGACCGTGCGGCCGAGTTGATTTATTCAGTTCCCAGTATCCTGTGTATCACCCCGGTAATAAGGTAACAATAATAATAATGTTAACTTAATTTATAATGTCGTTTAAGTATTCGTATATGTATATCTATGTTTAATGATATACCTAGAAATGTGTTGCCATGTGTCGTTAAGCTTCGTGAAACTATATAGCCAGGATAAATGAGTGTGTGTGTGTGTACTTAATGCCCGTATGAAGTGAGATATTAAAATGTAACGGATCATGAACAGCATAGAAAAATAGTGCCCATCCATAATTATTTTACTTTCATAATTTACAATTATATTTATTACCCCCGCATAATAAATATTCGTGTATTTAGCTAGGCACATATATATTTGCAGTGATGTTTGGATGCATACATTCGTCATTGCCCGTGTCGTTAAAAATAATTAATGGATGTAAGTGAGCCGAGAGAGAGAATTTAGGAAATGCATAGGTTTCATTTTGTATGGGTAGTTAAGTAGGCAGGTGTTCTAAATAGAGGTACATGGGACGTACTTCTATAAATACCCGGGTAAGACCAAACCCCCGTATATAGGTGGGGGTTTTCGTCCTCTGTAGCTCTACATTTAGTAAGGATTTGAGGAATTTTGGGCCCGAAATTCTGAAAATTTTAGGGAGTTTGGAGAGAATTTTAGGAAGTTAAGAAGTGAAGAGTTGATAGTTTTGAAGTTTTAAGGGATGAATAGGAAGTATGTTTTTAGCAGTTGATGAGAAGAATAGTGCACTTCATCTTTTCGGTGGTGCTCATAATTTCAGAAAATTTTAGGAGTTTGATTTTGAGAGTATGAAGTTTGTAAGAACTTTTGACAAGTTTGATTTTATGGGAGTTTGTGTGGAAGAGAATAGGTAGGAGTTTGTATGGGAAGGAGTAAGGAAGTTATGAGTTGAGAAAAGTTGTTAAATGGCAACTGCATAGATAAATATATGGGTACACATGATGATTACATTTACATGAACAGGCATTTGGGGAATTAAAATAGAAATTCAAACAGAACATAAAAATGAATAATTAAGTAGTTGATGGGTACCGAAACTGGAAATGCATTCAAATGGAGATAAAACTGGGGCATAAAATTCTAATTTTCTTTTCTTTTGTTCATTATTATTTCCAGGAGGTGCATTCATTTCCAGCAAGCAGTTGAAAGGGGCATAACGGTAGCAGCAATATAATAGGAAATTGGAGGATAGTTCATCGAGGGATTATTTGCATCGGTTAAGGAAGGGAGCGTTGATCACTGTGCATTGCTGTTTCGTATCGTTTATCTTTTTCAACGAGGGATTCATCAGTGATTAATGGTACGCTAAGCAAATAAAAATTTCCATAAAATTCTTGAAAGTATCATTTTAGCTAGGTAGAATTTTCTGTATGTGATAGTAGGCTGTAAAGCCGCATAGGTGGTTTAGTTGTGTTGTGAACCTACTAATCACAACCAAGCGAGTCAATCATACCCAAGCTACACTGACCCAATAGTTTCAAGGAAAATTATTTAATAGTGCATACTAGTATACCAAAGTGAATATTTATATTAAGTAACGACATTGGCCTGGTAATCAGTCTAAGAGTAAAAATTCATAATTCACAAATTAGTGAAAGTATACCTTTATGTGCCTTCCATTCTTTTCTTATAATAATTAGCATACTGAATCATAATTCGAAGTGAAATTGTGGGTTTGAAAAGTGAGTGTTGAGTCGAGGTCGAAAGAGTTTGGCAACTTTGAAGTAGTGGCGATTAAGTGAGTTGAGTTGTAGGTAACTATATACGTTGGTTGCTTATTAGTACATTCATAATTTTAACTTAGTCATCAAAATCCAACTTCAACTATACCTACAAATTCGTGGATGAACTTATTTTTACCCAGTTAGATCGATCGTCAGTGGCACTTGATATTTAGCCGGACTCATGCACTGAGAAGTGGATTACATACAATAATTTTTCCTTTTCTTCGACATTCATTCAATCAACATCGAACTAATTTTCATATTTGCATTTTTTTTTAATTTACAAATCAAATAAGCTTTTTGAATTGATGGTTGAATATATTAATATTATTAGTTTATTCATTGTTACTGAATAACGTTTATATTTTTCTTTCGTCCTTCTGAGTCCTGGTAAATATTGCCGGTTGGTTCCTGACTGAGTTTACTCACCTTTCAGTGAATAATTAGTGTACGATTATATGGTAAAGTCCCAACTCATGAAGCTTTTGATAATAATTATAACAACCCTGGCTTTGGCCGATATCCTCGAATTTAATGTTGAATGTATATACCTACTATTCAATGAAATTGTGGTTGTGCTGTTTGTATTGTTGAATATCGCTGCATGGTATAGAACTGGCCTCTTCATGAATTGAATTATTGGTCATTTAAGTGAAATATTATTTCGATTCCATTATTTCCGAATACGAAATGATTTAATAATTAACAGTGGGTATTTGTTTCAGAATACCAACAATTTACCAAGGAAATTACAATTTGAATTATTACTATTTCAACATTTATGACTATCAATCATGGAAGTTTCTTGCACGGGTTAGAAATAATAATAGTAATATCAATAAATTACTAATATTGGGAATTATTACAACCTTACCTGCAGTACAATATTTTATTAAATTCCCGTTTTGTTTGATACTGCTAATAACGATATTGCTGCTGTCGTATGTGCATAAAATACATTAATCCAGTTTAATTGAGGAAAAGCACAGGAAAGGATTGGTTGTAGGGACATTGAGGCAGTTCGAGTGTAGATTATTACAATATTTTAACATTTTTCCAAGTAGGTCATTCAAAATTAATACTTTATTTTAATATGGATTCAAAGGATGTGGACGATGTTATTGGAGATGAAATAGGAGAGCAGATGGATATGGAGGATCAGGTCCACGGGGATGAGGATAGGGCAGCAACAGAGGCTGCGAAAGCCGAAGCGTCAGTTACTTGGAAGTTGAGTAATCCAGGCAAATCAACTCCGTTGTCTCCTCAGAGCGAGCATGCAAGAAAAATAGAAGAAGAAGTTAAGGGAAATTTGAGGAGATTTGAGGAGAGGACATTCATTAGGTATATGATTCAGTCACAGTTTGCAAGAGGTACCCAGGGTCCTCCATTTATATTCTGTCCTGGTCTCAAAATTTATGGATCGAAATGCGTGGTTGATCCAGCGGTTCAAAGGGCTATTTCAGATTATTGGGAACCCGAGAATGCAGATGAGTTGCGGCGATGGTTGTATTTAGTTGACTCATTCCAAATACTATTTTCTGACTTGAATGTCATCACCCTACCATTGTTTGAGCTGTTGAATAGGCCAGGTCGATTCCATATGGAAGACCACTACCTCACAGTAATGCAACAAGCTAAAATGGTAGTGAGATCACAACCCATGGCGTATGACCCTAAGAAGTCTTTGAGGTCATGGTACCAGAATGTGATGGGCCGAGCAGCGGTGGTCATAGTACCTACCTCAGATGCTCGTGGAACTACTAATTGTCCATTCGTAAAAGCTTTGAACGAAAAGGGATGGTATACCAGTACAGATATGTGTTATACCATAATTTATGCAGGACAGTGCTGTCATGCTGTCTTCATGAGTCGCCAGAAGAAGAATGCCTTGGAGTCACAATTATTAGTACACTCGTGTACCCCTACGAAGACGGGTCTGATAGTCAACTTGGGCTCAAAATTAGGGGATGGTGATTTCATTGGAAATGCATATAAAATTGAGGAGATTTTGGAACGTTTTAGTACTCCATCACAACCACCAAAGCATCCGCCTACTCGAGTTTTTCATGCACAACCTGAACTTTTGCATAAAGAAGAAAAGGGGGATTTTATTAATATTGGGGTGTTGTACCTAATTATAATGGATACCATAAGCATTCAATTCAGAGATGACGAGACCAAGACAATTATACAGAATATGACTGTGGGGTATATGAAGGATAGTGCTAAGTATTCTGATAAGGGTTTTATGCATGTTAGATTTGATGTGTTGGACAGCGAAGTCCATGTACCAGTCCAAAAATCCAATGCAATTTGCACGAATAATGATTTATGCAAATCTACGATACAACAAGCAATGGAGATGTTCACATTATCCAACAACTCCACTACCATTAACGTGCAACAGATTCAACCGGTTATGAGCCCTAAACGAATTCAACGAAAGACTTAAATGGATAAGTTAATTAGTCGGTTCCCTTCATTCACAGGCATCAATGATGTTAATGCTTGGTTGAAAATATTTCACAAGGCTGTTACAAATTTTGAAATGTCAGAGACTGAAAAATTTGACATGGTACAACGCACTTTCGTGGGTTCTGCTATGTCATGGTACAACAGGCTCAAGGACAAATTCATTCATGAGTCAAATGGGGTGATCCAAATTATAGATAATGGATGGGAAAGATTTCAGTCAGCTCTACTTACCCAGTATGGCGTTATCGACCTTACGAATGAAACAAACAATGAAAATCATGATCATTCATATCACAAAGCATCACAACCCCCAATTGTTCTTGACCCTATCAAGAATAATACCATGTTTCTGATTCAACCCAGAAGGCTAGGCTGCATGTTTCACATCAAAATTAGCCACGACACAGTTAACTTTCAATTAGCCAGTCAATTTGTCGCCGTGTTGAATCCTTGGAGTAAGACTATAGACCCTAACACTAAGGAGTATTACAAATCAATACGAACTGAGGCTGGTTCAATTAAAGGTATTGAAGGTAAATGGCAGAAGTGTCTTGGGTATATAATCAAAGCACATGATGCACAAAAAGAGATAGAAAAACATTTTACATACATGTTTTCAGTACCAGGACAGGTATCTTCAACGATGAGAGAAAGATTATTAAACATTTTGACCCATCTCATTTGATTAATAACCCACATGCACCTAATAGCTCAGAAAGCCAAACAGCCGAGGAAATGAATAGGATCTGTCAACAATTAGGTGAGGACACCGAGTATATATTTCAGTAATCAGGTAGACTGTTAGATAAGATGGCTCAACTGAATAAGGACAACGAACTGGTAGTAGGTAGAGAAGTCAATGTTTTATCTTTACCTAAGGACATTACCGCACCACAAGCCAAAGCTTGGAATAATGTAATAGGCAAAATCATAGATCAGTACAACACTATTATTCATCATGATAAAATCGATACATCGTACATACTGACGTTTGACGGTATTATGCCAAAGCTTGCATGTATGGATCAGAGAAGTCATACCGAAGCTCAAGGATGCCCGGTCGATAGTTCTACAAACAGCGTAGCAGATCCCCATCCAGGTAGAAAATTTCTATGGATAGAAGCATTGCATGGGATGTTTCGAGGCATGGTGAATTTAGTTAATTCAGACTTAGCAAAGGCAATAGACAACAGCAACGCACATTCCATAACCTCAAGAAATCCTCAGCCATCCACATCGGGAACAGCCAAGAAAATCCAAATAAATATTCAGTCAGATAGCGAGGTAGCAAGGAACCTGTACAACGCAAACAGGAAGGAAGGGGAAGAATATATGTGTAGGTACATGTGGGCAAAATTTCAAGCTGCGAAAGACAAGAACAAGAACAAGGGTGGCAAGTAATTAGATGAAAACTATAAGATGTATATTTTGAGTTGTAAATAGATTAGTAGAATTAATATAGGATGCAATAAGAAAAGTCTCAAGTTAAAAGATTAAGGAAGGGAACGTAGTATTCAATACCACTCGAATACGACCTTCCATTTATAACTATATGGACACACAAAAATAATGACTATAATTCATTATGGATTGTATTGGAACGAATTGATGGAGAATGAGGGAGCATAAATAAGTTTAAAATCAAAATTAATAGAAACCCTGCAACCTGGCAGAAAATAAGAACTAGATTTAAGAAATATTTAATAATACAAATATATGAGGGATATAAGTTTATTGGTGGAGGTTTACTTAATTGATATGGTGATAGATGGCTCGCCCCGATGAAAGAATGTTTTACGAGGATGTCGACATGGATGAAATCGAGAAAGAACCGACATCAACTCAACCAACAGATGAACCTTCAAATCAATGGGAGCAGTTCCAACAAGAACAACTATCAAAATATAAGAAAGAGTCTGGAGCAACACTAACCCCTCCGAAAATTGGAGATTCAGCTCCGAAAACATTTAAAGAAAAGAGAGCAGAAAGGCAAAAGCGAAAAGAAGAGTGGTTGACGGTGATGAGCAAAGCGAGATTAGCATTTCAGGATGCTGCAACGGTAGCTGCGAATATGGAGAGATTGATAGAGGAATCTCCGTTGTATTGGGAGATGCCTGGTAGGAATACAGAAGGGGATGGAATGATGGCAACCACAGTCTTGGGGTGGAAAGGGAATCATCGCATTAGGGAATGTCCCGAATGCGTTCGCAGAGGTAAAACGTTAAATTTAAGACATATTTGACGTGACTGCCCTTATAAAAAGGTGCAGGAAAAATTTAACCCATTGAAAAAGATCCCGAAACGCTGCTGGTTCTGTGGGGGTGATCATTTGATCCGCTTCTGCGCTACTAAAAGGCGGTAGCGTAAGTAGAAACCATGCTATCATTTTTGATGAGCTTAATATTGACTAAATTATTTCCTTTATATTTCCTACAAAATTAATTTTTATTCATAATAAAACATATACACCAATTTGAATTGTATGATCAATATGAATGTGGTACTAACAATTATTTAAGTAGTACGGAGTTTTGAGTATGAGCATCGAGTTCAGTAGGGGGATAGAGTATATCTCTGGGAATAGGGATGTGTCAATATTTACAATAATAGAAAGATATATGAGCATAAAAGTACTTGTGAGGCGTATACATATGGTAGTGGATAGAACGGACATCATACGGGGAGTTAACGAGGATACGGTTAAAATAATTACATGAGATGGTTTCGGCCACTGAATCGATAGCGACCGAGGTAATAATTGATCGTGGGGATATATTTTATTTTTATTACAGGCTTCCAGGCAATTTGTTCCAGCATCCGGGGAGGACTATGATTATTCTAATCTTTTGGATTCTCCAGAAATAAATGAGTTGTCGCGTGTGCCAAAGAAGAAACCAATTCATATATGGATGTGGAAGGAAATGGGAGAGTCACCGGTTCTTCGCCCTGAAAGGATTCCAATCGAAAATGTTCCTGAGATCTTGGAGGAAGGGGACATAACAGAAGTAGAGTTTGACAGCATTGGCGACGGAGAGATAGAGACGGCAGACTCATCAGATGACTACCGAGCGCATGCTAAGATGCCATCATTTAATTCTATGGAGCATTCTGGGGATAATTGTTTGGAGGCTAATACGATAAACGCAGTTATGTTGGGGAGTCAGAGGGGACAGATGAAACCGAAAAAGTTATGGTTGGAGCGTTCTGATTCTGGGACGACTTCTAGTAATAAGGGGCAAGTCTCCAGCTCTTTGTTTTTTACTACTGAACGGGATGCGGATGACGAGGAAAATTTTAACAACAACAATCATCATCCGGAAAGAATCTTTGAAGAATATCTCCAAGGATCATCGAAGCAAATTAGAGTTCAAACAAGAATTATGCCAAAATTAATCTCTGTAGTTAAAAGGTTATAAATCAGAAACTGTAATCACATGTCATTCTACCTTACGTACATAACCCATCATCTGTAATTTTATTTACTCAATGATGAAATAATTATTTCTACGATGCAATATTTTCTACTTTATTTGTTATCAATTCTATACAGAATGTAAAAAGGTACAAGAAGTAGTATCTCAGTATATAATCTCGAAATCATTTCTATTCCGTCCATTTTTGTATGTACATGTCAACCTAAATTAATTAAGATATACGAGATTGAACTATGTATGGGGGAGAGACGATTTTGTAAGAAAACTAATTGTTATGTTTGATTTTGTTAAAGTTTCGTGTCAACGACAACTCACTCATAATAGGTGACGCGTGTTTGACTTGGAAAGGTTGGACCCAAAAGGTGAATCAATTATTGTTATTTGACGCGATTCGAAATGAATCAACAGGCCAGAGGGGAGGATATTTACTAGAGTACTCTCGATATAGGGATACTACAAATATTTTCCCTGAAAGCATAGTATGGTTTTGAGGAAAATGTGAAGAGTTTTGAGGATAGATAAATAGAGATAGAAGATTTTTGCGTATAAAATCATATGTATGAGGGATTTACATTTATATTTAAGTTAAGACGAATTAATCAATTAAACATTCAGAAATACAATTAATCTTAAGAAATTATTTCAATGAATTTGTGAAACTTTGCTGTTTAGAGTTAGTTGGAAACAATGATCAATGTCAACAATGGTACTAAATTATATTATACCACATTAATAATTTAATCTCAATGTAACGGATACTCTTAACTGTCATTATGCTTAAGCAATATAATAGCTTTACAAAATTTTTATGACATAACAGTGGTATTGTTTCGATGCTGCTTTCCCCACGGGATCCTTTTGATCCCGGGTATCGCCGAGGTCGGCGATCGCACATTAGGGGGATTTGACACGGAAATGTAACCAGCAACATCAAACCAATCCCACCTCACAACACATGATACACAGGAGCACGAATGGGAACTCAGATAAATCCTAAAATGCGTAGACCGTAATGCGCATAGGACAGTTGGCTTGTATTTTTTAGGACATAGGCAAATTCGAGTGGGAAAAGAGAGAAAAGAAAGAAAAATCGACGAGCCATCTTAAATATAGGCTCCAACATAGGCAGGTCCAGAGAGTATCGTCAGATAGATTTTGGAGCGCTATGTGAAAGGAGCCAAAAACAGAGAGCAGCCCACCTACGCCTTCAAGAAGGCCCATCAGCTCATTTTCTTTTCATTTTTATTTTCCGACTAAGTCAGAGTCACATAAAATTAAAGATAAAATCAACCCAGTTTAAAAGTTAACCAGGTCGCAAAGCTGAAGTGTAAAAGGTCAGAAAAGGGATCATCTCGTCATTAGATTCGGAGGTAGTGGAGACGGAGAGTGGTCAAGTTGGAATTGTACAGACCGTGCGGCCGAGTTGATTTATTCAGTTCCCAGTATCCTGTGTATCACCCCGGTAATAAGGTAACAATAATAATAATGTTAACTTAATTTATAATGTCGTTTAAGTATTCGTATATGTATATCTATGTTTAATGATATACCTAGAAATGTGTTGCCATGTGTCGTTAAGCTTCGTGAAACTATATAGCCAGGATAAATGAGTGTGTGTGTGTGTACTTAATGCCCGTATGAAGTGAGATATTAAAATGTAACGGATCATGAACAGCATAGAAAAATAGTGCCCATCCATAATTATTTTACTTTCATAATTTACAATTATATTTATGACCCCCGCATAATAAATATTCGTGTATTTAGCTAGGCACATATATATTTGCAGTGATGTTTGGATGCATACATTCGTCATTGCTCGTGTCGTTAAAAATAATTAATGAATGTAAGTGAGCCGAGAGAGAGAATTTAGGAAATGCATAGGTTTCATTTTGTATGGGAAGTTAAGTAGGCAGGTGTACTAAATAGAGGTACATGGGACGTACTTCTATAAATACCCGGGTAAGACCAAACCCTCGTATATGGGTGCGGGTTTTCGTCCTCTGTAGCTCTACATTTAGTAAGGATTTGAGGAATTTTGGGCCCGAAATTCTGAAAATTTTAGGGAGTTTGGAGAGAATTTTAGGAAGTTGAGAAGTGAAAAGTTGATAGTTTTGAAGTTTTAAGGGATGAATAGGAAGTATGTTTTTAGCAGTTGATGAGAAGAATAGTGCACTTCATCTTTTCGGTGGTGCTCATAATTTCAGAAAATTTTAGGAGTTTGATTTTGAGAGTATGAAGTTTGTAAGAACTTTTGACAAGTTTGATTTTATGGGAGTTTGTGTGGAAGAGAATAGGTAGGAGTTTGTATGGGAAGGAGTAAGGAAGTTATGAGTTGAGAAAAGTTGTTAAATGGCAACTGCATAGATAAATATATGGGTACACATGATGATTACATTAACATGAACGGGCATTTGGGGAATAAAAATAGAAATTCAAACAGAACATAAAAATGAATAATTAAGTAGTTGATGGGTACCGAAACTGGAAATGCATTCAAATGGAGATAAAACTGGGGCATAAAATTCTAATTTTCTTTTCTTTTGTTCATTATTATTTCCAGGAGGTGCATTCATTTCCAGCAAGCAGTTGAAAGGGGCATAACGGTAGCAGCAATATAATAGGAAATTGGAGGATAGTTCATCGAGGGATTATTTGCATCGGTTAAGGAAGGGAGCGTTGATCACTGTGCATTGCTGTTTCGTATCGTTTATCTTTTTCAACGAGGGATTCATCAGTGATTAATGGTACGCTAAGCAAATAAAAATTTCCATAAAATTCTTGAAAGTATCATTTTAGCTAGGTAGAATTTTCTGTATGTGATAGTAGGCTGTAAAGCCGCATAGGTGGTTTAGTTGTGTTGTGAACCTACTAATCACAACCAAGCGAGTCAATCATACCCAAGCTACACTGACCCAATAGTTTCAAGGAAAATTATTTAATAGTGCATACTAGTATACCAAAGTGAATATTTATATTAAGTAACGACATTGGCCTGGTAATCAGTCTAAGAGTAAAAATTCATAATTCACAAATTAGTGAAAGTATACCTTTATGTGCCTTCCATTCTTTTCTTATAATAATTAGCATACTGAATCATAATTCGAAGTGAAATTGTGGGTTTGAAAAGTGAGTGTTGAGTCGAGGTCGAAAGAGTTTGGCAACTTTGAAGTAGTGGCGATTAAGTGAGTTGAGTTGTAGGTAACTATATACGTTGGTTGCTTATTAGTACATTCATAATTTTAACTTAGTCATCAAAATCCAACTTCAACTATACCTACGAATTCGTGGATGAACTTATTTTTACCCAGTTAGATCGATCGTCAGTGGCACTTGATATTAAGCCGGACTCATGCACTGAGAAGTGGATTACTTAATACAATAATTTTTCCTTTTCTTCGACATTCATTCAATCAACATCGAACTAATTTTCATATTTGCATTTTTTTTTAATTTACAAATCAAATAAGCTTTTTGAATTGATGGTTGAATATATTAATATTATTAGTTTATTCATTGTTACTGAATAACGTTTATATTTTTTTTTTGTCCTTCGGAGTCCTGGTAAATATTGCCGGTTGGTTCCTGACTGAGTTTACTCACCTTTCAGTGAATAATTAGTGTACGATTATATGGTAAAGTCCTAACTCATGAAGCTTTTGATAATAATTATAACAACCCTGGCTTTGGCCGATATCCTCGAATTTAATGTTGAATGTATATACCTACTATTCAATGAAATTGTGGTTGTGCTGTTTGTATTGTTGAATATCGCTGCATGGTATAGAACCGGCCTCTTCATTAATTGAATTATTGGTCATTTAAGTGAAATATTATTTCGATTCCATTATTTTCGAATACGAAATGATTTAATAATTAACAGTGGGTATTTGTTTCAGAATACCAACAATTAACCAAGGAAATTACAATTTGAATTATTACTATTTCAACATTTATGACTATCACTGACCCGCACTCTGACGGAAGAGGGGAGCGAATCCAGAAAGTATTGAGTAGGGACGATAGAAGGATGAAGGGAAGTAAGGGCTGAGAATGAGAGGTTGGAGGGAAAAGGGGAGCAGGACAAAAAAATTTAGCCGTTGTAAAAGACGCCATTCTAAATATACGATCTAAGACATAGGCAGGGCGAGAGCGACAGCTCAGTAAGTCTCCAACTAGTAGCAGCTGAAGAACAAGATAGCAGTTCGCCAGGTCCAGGGATTTTAGATCCATTCTTAGTTTTCCTTTTCTTTTTCACTTTTCTAATTGTCGGAAGTCAAAGTATATTTAAAACTTAATAAAAATATATTATAAATATAAGTTAGAGTCAGAAACTCAAATTAGTGAACCAAAAGAAATAAAAGGAGCTATTTTCCAGTCGTCTTCAGTTTCGGAGTTAAGCTTCAGCCGAATTAGTTTGCAGTTTTGGATTTGCCAGTTCCCGTTCCCGTCAGTGTCATTCTCAATAAACAGGTATTAATTATTATAATAATATATGAATGTTTATATATATATATATATATATAAATATTATATATAATATATATATATATATTGAATGCCAATTTGTTAAAATATGAGTTATGCCATGAATTATGTGAATTCTAGTAGTAAGAAATGTTGAGGGATTTTGAGTAAAGTAAGTAAGTAAGTAAGGGCTTTATTGTCATATTTCACACAGCGAATAAATACACTATAATACATGTTTTTAGATGTTTTTGAAAAGGTGCAAAATGTTCTATTCAAATGTTTTTAAAAAGGTACAAATAGTGTGTTTACATGTTTTCGAAAAGTGTAAAATGTTTAATTTACATGTTTTTGAAAAGTGTAAAATGTTCTATTCACTTGTTTTTAAAAAGGTGCACAATGTTCCATTTACATGCTTTTGAAAAAGTGCAAAATTTTCTATTAACATGTTTTTGAAAACCGCAAAATGTTCTATTCAAATGTTTTTAAAAAGGTGCAAAATGTCTGTTTACATGATTTTGAAAAGTGTTAAGTACTTTATTTGCATATGTTTTTGAAATGGTACAAAAATGTCTAATTTAATGTTTTCAAAAAGGTGCAAAATATTATAATTCCATATGTTTATGAAAAGTGTAAGATGCTTCATTTAAAAGCTCCTAAAACATATTAAAATATTTTTGTAGATAGTTGATATAATTTTTAGCTAATAATGGATATAGGTCATTTTGGTTCTTTATACTACATCACAGACGTTAGGTCATACCATATATGTGTAACTACACAAACGTAGGAAATGTAATTGAAATTAAATTAAATTGTCTACGTGCACTGATTTACTGTATCTGAGCCATAATATTACTAATATTGTGACTTACATACACACTATTTATGTACAATGAATATTCAAAATTCCTAATTCCTATTAGAAACAGAAATTTCTAGAATGAAGCTATATTTACCATAATAGAAATATAACCATGCCCTGTGAACTATACACATATATTTAAGAAATTAAATTCAAGAGATATACCTAGGTAGTTAAGGTACTTTGAAATTTGTAATAAATTATAAACCATTTTCAAATGTAATTTCCATTCGGCATGTAAGTCTATTTTATTTTGCTTAATAAATTACAAATTTTTTAAAATATTCCAACAACGTATTTACCTCTATGACCCCATCAGAAGTAGAAATACTTCACTAGTCAGAAGTCAGTTGAGAATATTTGCATATTACTTACTAATCACATCTCTAATGTCGATAGGGTTCAATAGAATTCGGTTTTGTAAAATAAAAATTCCAGTTTTAACAAAATTTGGGTAAAACTAATAATAAAATAGGAAAGACGCACACAGGGCTCTAAACTTTTGATAGGTAAACATTAATTTAGTGAAACAAAAGGATATTTATAGTTACACACAAGAAACATAAAAACAACACATAGATGAATACTAAGCAACAACCTCACCACAACTCTTTACTTATTTTAATTATTCATGTTGCTAAAATTGAATTTTGTTAATTATGACCACATCAAATATTGTATTTTTATAAGTTCAATTTACCTTGAAAATTATTGGAAGAAATTGGATTATATGCTCTTAGAGGATCCATCCAGATTTGTAATCATCATATAAATAATTATTAGTGATAAATAATAATATTTTCGTTAATCACATATTAATAATATGAAATGTTGTGTATTGTATACTGAGTCGTAAGGCTATTGTAGTTGTACTTGTACAACAGTGACTGAATAAAGTTTATATATATAAAGAAGAAAAAACGTTTAAAAAACTTTTTTAAAATTGAATTTGAGGGTTTATACATTTTAAAGGTATTAAATTATTTAAAGTTTAATTGAATGTTCCTAAAATAAATACTAACAATTATATTGCTTAACTATTTACTTTTGTTCAACTTAAATTCGTTTTTTTTATTACTTTACTATACATCTATAAGAATGCCAAATTTATTTTTCTGTTAAAGCTTTCCCACATTATTACATTTTTTATATATTTGTGAAACAAATAATTTTTTTTATAAGTGAAACTTTTAGTTTGCTAAATAAATATAGAATTGTGATATTTATTCATGATTTCATATAACTAGATTTTCCTATATATAATATTGATTCCGCATTCGTAGATTTGTAGTACAATATTATTATTGTGTTTAGTAAGCATAACGAATTTTTAATATTTCATCACCGTAAAATAAAAACGGAGTCTGTGACTGTGACTATATAAAGAACACCAGTTTGCGTAATGAAAAAAATGAAGCAACT
The DNA here is from genome assembly GCA_949802685.1 of Dicyrtomina minuta. Lineage (NCBI taxonomy): Eukaryota > Metazoa > Arthropoda > Collembola > Symphypleona > Dicyrtomidae > Dicyrtomina > Dicyrtomina minuta. The sequence continues at coordinate 21,883 of CATKUY010000296.1, forward strand.
ACTGAAATTAAAATATACTGTGTCTTGTCTTTGTTGAAAATTAAAATTGTTATCCCAGTTCAATATAAATATTTTTCTTATGAAATATGATATCGTCAGTGAAGAACCAAAATGACCCATATCCAATTTAAGCTACAATCAAAATGAGCTATGTCATAAGAACAAAATGAGAAACATGCGTAAAATGTTAATTAAGAGTTTTTGAAAAGTGTAAAATATTCTAATTTCATTTTTTTCAACAATGTAAAATGTCCTGTTTAAATGTTTTCGAAAAGGTGCAAAATATTCTAATTCCATGTTTTCGAAAAGGTGCAAAATGTTCTTATTCCATGTTTTCGAAAAGGTGCAAAATGTTCTAAATCCATGTTTTCGAAAAGGTACAAAATGCTATATTTACGTATTTTTGAAAAGTGCAAAATGTTATAATTTAATGTATTTGAAAAGTGTAAAATGTTTTATTTGAGTGCTCTCAAGGCATATTTGAATATTTTTGTAGATAGTGGATATTGTTTTTAGTTAAATATAGATATGGGTCATTTTAATTCTTCACTGACGATATGTATGTACAAATCTAGCAAGGAATAAAATTGTTAAAATAAAATAAAATATCACAGTATTGTATATTATGTAGAAAAACAAGTCAACCGTGTTGCCTAACAGACGTCGTAGTAACTCTTGGTTTTTGTGACTTAAAATAAATAACCTTGGTTTATCAATTTAACTAAAATCAACTATTCCTTGGAACATATAGGTGGCAACTGTTTGTGTTGACAACAACCATGAGAACCCTTTTTATATTTACTATTAAACTATATTGACGCGCAAAAGTTTTACGTAAAGTGCTTTTCTTAATTAAAAAGTATTTTCTTTCTTTTGACATTTCTAAATAAATAATGACTTTGTATGCTGCCCAACCCCTTTGAAATGAAAAACTTCACGTTTTTAAATACAAACTTTAAATACAAAGCTTTTGAATTTCTCCTTTGTGCGTCATTGCTAAGGTTCGTAGAATTAGTTCAACATCACAACATTTTTATTTTCCACTCAAGAAGTAGATCCTGCCTTTTAGAGTTGTAAAACTAGAAAGTTAGTTAAATTAATTCTAAAAAACACCTAGTTTCTCAAAATTTCAAAATATAATAATGGAAAACAAACACACTCAAAGCGCTTTAGTTACAAGTAGGTTGCTTTATTGGACTTCCCTTTCAGTAAAAGCAGGAGAATATTTTGGAGCTCACCCATTTACCTATTGTAGCAAGTCCAATAAATTAGAAAACTTAAAAACAACGATAAAAGTAGCACTGTTTACATTCAACGTTTTCGTTTGCTTTGCAAACCTATGCTACATTTTGTTTCGCTTTATCCAAATCAGAAATTCAGAAGAAGCGACAGATATTCAAAAGGTGTACTTGGCAATTTGGGTCTTGCTATATACAGCTCATACATGCAACCATATTGGATTTGTGTTACGTCCAGAATGGACAAACTACTTTAACCGCTACATGGAGTTTGTGGAGTATAGTTTATTTCATTGTAAGTTTGTATCATTTTTTTGTGAAGAACCAAAATGACCTGTATTCATTTTTAGCTAAAAGCGATATCAATTATCTACTAAAATATTGAAATATGTCTTAAAAGCATTTTAATAGAATAATTTGAACTTTTTAAAAATATGTAAAGAGAACATTTTAAACTTTTACAAAACATGTAAATAGAACATTTTACACTTTTACAAAACATGTAAATTAAACATTTTAAACTTTTACAAAACATGTAAATAGAACATTTTACTCTTTTACAAAACATGTAAATTAAACATTTTACACTTTTACAAAACATGTAAATAGAACATTTTAAACTTGTACAAAACATGTAAATAGAACATTTTAAACTTTTATAAAACATGTAAATAGAACATTTTATACACTTTTACAAAACATGTAAATAGAACATTTTAAACTTTTACAAAACATGTAAATAGAACATTTCACACTTTTACAAAACACGTAAATTAAACATTTTACACTTTTACAAAACATGTAAATAGAACATTTTAAACTTTTACAAAACATGTTAATAGAACATTTTACACTTTTACAAAACATGTAAATAGAACATTTTACACTTTTACAAAACATGTAAATAGAACATTTTACACTTTTACAAAACATGTAAATAGAACATTTTACACTTTTTAAAAATATGTACCTTATTTCCTCTATTAGTAAGCCCCGCGTTGTATTAATCTCGAGCTTCGACCCCCCGCGTATAATTAGAGACCCGCGCATGAATAGGGACCCGCTCACTGCCATTTAAGAGTGTGTTAAATAGACCCACGTACTATCCAAACTGAGGCAGCTATTAGAAAACGCTTCCTATTAGAAAACCGCGTACTATTAGAGGAAATACGGTAAATAGAACATTTTGCACTTTTCAAAAACACGGAATTAGAACATTTTGTTTGTTTTAAAAACACGTAAATATTAGAACTTTTAGGCTTTTTAAAAATGTTAATTAACATTTGACGCATGTTTCTCATTTTGTTTTTGACAACGCTCATTCTAATTTTAGCGTACATTAGATATGGGTCATTTTGGTTCTTCACAGACTTTAATGGTTTTATCAATTAATATATTCCAATTAAATTGATGCTATACACAAACTATTGCTTCCTAAATTAAATTAAGCAAACGTTTTAGAATACAACTTCAACAATAAAGCGATTACCATAGTGAAATTGTTGACAAACGTTGCAATCATTTTCAGGTCAATCAACTGCAACAACAAAGAATGTCAAAGGCAAAGGACCACTTTTAATAAGACTGTGTGAGTACTCGATTGCTGCTAACGTAGTTGGACACACCATGTTATGGCCTATGATGATTTAGATGTCCCTTGTGTTACCGCACTCCCCAGAATTTTTGTCGTCCCTATTGGTCTCGTATGAAGACAGCTTGTCCCCATTAGATGATCATCAAGGATTAGTCGCGCTCGTCAAAATCGCAGTTCGAATCCTGTCGGTCTTTGTTCTTGATGTTGTCATGTACAACTTGAGTGCAACGACAGTTTTTATTTTTGGAACAGGATTTCCGTCTCTATTCGGAGTTCATATAGTAATCACTGAGAGTTGGGGTGACTAAAGCTATATAGCATTGTTAATACTTTTAAATGTTTCCAAAATTTTTGCAACGTAAAATTTGTTTAATAATTATTCTATTAAAGAAGTCACCAACCACGCTTTTTAAAGTTGCTGACAAGTAAATGGGAGCGCTTAGATGTTTTCAGGATGATCAAACTTTTAGGCTTGGAAGCGGACTGGGTGTTTAAAATCTGTATTTGCTATGGAAAGGCACTCCTCATATTTATAACAATCTATTTATTCTATGGAGCAATTAAATTAGTGGTGTCTTAGCACTGGCTATGGGTTACATGGTCATGCTTACTTCAATTGTAACTGTCATAGTGTTTGTACCACTGGGTGAGTTTTATAATCGCACTGAGCATCTTCTTCAGGAATGGAGAATCCAGTCGTTACTTTCAAAATATAACCAGGACAAGTTGTACAACTATTAGCTCAAAGGATTACAACCATTGAAGTTTTATGTGGGAGGAATGTACTACTGCGATAAAGGTTTGATCCTGACTATCTGTTCCTTTGTACTAGAAACGTTAGTCGATCTTCTTATGCTTGGGTAACTTAGTTTCGTTTTGTAGTATGAGTGCCGCGAAAAAAGTTTTATGAAAAATGAACAAGTGGTCTCCCCCGCCCCCTATGGTCGTTTTTCCTGCTACTGAAATGACTAGTGGTGCGTTTGCTTACTGCCATAGGTCTATGTATATCTGAAGCACATAATCTTAATTTGAAAATCGGCGCCTATGTGTTGTGACCTTTCTTTGCGATTTAAATAATTGTTAAACTTAGGTTTTTAAGGCAAATAATTATTTTTACAATATTATTTAATTATATTTTTAACAGAGGATTTATTTTAAATCAGCATTTAATTATTTTTATAACATTTTGTAAAGTTTCAGATTTTGTATTGATTTTGTAATAGAGGCACGATCCGCATTATTAGCTTTGATGTCGACACAAAATAATTAATTAGAATTCCCGCGAGTGAACGTAACTTCACAAACTAGAAACTACCATATATGTTACCGCTAGCTATAAAATAAGAAATTTGACCATGTCCTATTTAACTTATACATATTTGTACATAGTTACTTAAATTATATGCATTAGGAAAATAGTATAAGTCTATATATAGCTTGATATTAATATATAGGTAGGTACATAACGTATATAGTAAAAAGTATACGTGGTAGACTTAAGCTAAAATATTTAGTAGTAGATAGACAATTTCAATGTAACACCAAAATCGGTATTTATATATATAGACTAATTTTTAATTAACTTTTTACCTGACAAACGACGCAGTTCACAAAGACCAAACTGTTGTCGTCATAAACATTTGTATTTTCCCCGTAATTACGTTGATGACTGGGAAATAATCTCACTGGTACTGGTGCTGGTACTGACCCCGGTCCACAGGTTACCTTATATGAAGTATATCAGTCTGACGATGTGAACTATTAACTATTGATTTAACTTTTTGTTTTGACTTGGACCTTGGACGAGAATAAATATATTTGTAGAAGCCCTATGGTAATGTAAAATTTTCCGACGATTTTTACTAAATATCTTTACTCAAATCAAACAAATTTGGCCTAACACACGCAATAATTTTTCAGTCAAGAAATGCATAGTATGTTTATAATGTAACTTAATTGGTATTTTAACCTTTCTATTATCACGATTACCATTGCATACTGTTCATAAATCATCAGCAAAAAACTAAAAAAAGTTCACTCACGAATATAATATATTTATTAACAGTTAATATTAGAAATGCTAATTTTAGGGATTTGAGAGAATATCCTTTTTACATTAGAACTAAATCATATTTTATACACTTACAGATATTAGATCTATTTCCAGTGATTATTATATTCTATACAATTCTTAAATATTCAGAGCTGCCTTCCTTTACCATTTTCTTTTTGACCTTCTCAATAATCGTACAAATATCAACTAATTTACTTACGTAAGTTATCAAACTACTGAAAAAGATCGCGTAGCCACTGGCATCCTTAGAAAAGTTGTCCACAGCTAAACAAAGGACATTTGTAGTTTTCATCCATATCTGGGTAAAATAACTAAATTGCCCAGTGGTCATCCTACGAAGTAAATGTTGTACTTTTTCATTCAACGTTCTGGACCGGAAAAGTCTGTCAAGAGCGTAGTGCCGACGAAAAATGGGGTACAAAAGTCTTTTAAAACTTGAGAGATGTAAATTAAATTTCCTTACTAATATTATAATCGTTTTTCGTATTTCCGCGCACGTTAAGAAAAGTAGTGGCAAATGCACTGTCTCTTATTCTATTTTATTATATTTTATAATGGATTGCTCTACTTTTCCGGCACCTACAGAGTACTTGGCTAACATTTGTAAAACACAATTTGGTTGCAATGCATAACGTACTAATCAGTTAATTTACCTATTACGCAGTTTCCTTTGTATAATTTTACTTTCCATTTTATTTCAATAAGGTGGAACATATGATTTTAGACTACGTACCACCGGAGAGAACCTTGAATGGTATTGCAGATTGGCTCACGCCACGCTCCGGCAGCATACTAAAAGCATCATTCAAACGATACTTAAGTACGAGCTGGTACTTGCAACTGGGACTATATACTAGTACGTCTTACCTGAAAATTTAATGGATGCGTGTGACTTAAGTAGACAATTAGCTGGTACGTGTGACTGGTACTTTGAACTGTTACGTGTGACTGAGACATTTAAATGGTATGTGTAACTGCTACTTTTTACTGGTACGACAAACTGATACACGTTTCTGCTGGTACCCTTACCTGACACAACCCACTGGTGCTTTTACATGTACCAGGAACCTGTACTAAAAGAATTGACACCAGTAAACCAGTTTTCACCTTTTCACGAGCAGTGGTTCAAAATTCAAACTTTAAAGTGCTACTGTCAAACGCAAGGAGATCTACTCGGTCGAAATACTACACTTTTACCTCGATTTTTATATTTTTATTTTTATAATTTTCATTTTTTATATTTATTTACAATTAGGTCATAGGTAATTAATTACTTACTAGGGAAAGTACTTGAGCGGGGCGTACTATTATATAGTATGATTACGGTACATACTTTTTTTTAAAATTTCTCTCTTTATATGAAATCGGCAGAAATATTTTGAAAATATTAGGTGGGGTAATAGTTCAAACATCAAAATACCGAATTAAAATAGATACAACGTATTACAGTTACAGTACTAGAGAAATATTCATAAAAGACGTGCTGTGCTTACGATGTCTACTCCATGGTCAGTGCAATTGTGCATTAACTTCAGATATACAATTACGTTGATAAACAGTAATATAACGGAATGCGCAGGATGACAACGGAAAAACTGATACAGATATTCACTTAATAATTTATACCCAAATTGTGTTTGTATTGGCCTAAAATACATCATGTCAATACGTAACATATTCTCTAAACCGCAAAATAGCATCACATCATCGCGAATAAATGAGCAAAGATGCAACGTGTCGAGTAATGACATCAAAGAACATTAATGTGGATTCCCTTTCCATCGTCCGAAAAATCCCCTGCTTCACTCCCACTTCCTTCACTGACTTAACGTGCCTCTCAAACACAGCAATTTCCCCCCGACTTCTCAAGTCCTCAAGGCGACTCCCACGACCACCCAGAATCATCTGCATCTTGAGCATCTTCATCTGTTCCGGGATCTTGAAAGTCTGATCGTAGATAGCCACGTAGACGAGGCTAAAAGTGACTGGAACGGAGCCTGTAAAGACACTTACTGCAATATCTAACGTAGGGAACTTGATGAAATACACGGTGCACAAGATAACGCCCGCCACAATAGTATTCTTGAGCATGAACACCGCGTTAGCTGAGCAGAGATTAAAGCAATTGATGGACAGCTGGATTCTCCTGCAATCCATGTAGGCACTGTATACCTCTAACTTGAAATACTGCCCCCCGTTAAAATCTGGCCGCTTCTTTTTCTTTCGCAGCCGGTCCACTGCAAGTTGAAATCCGGAATTGATTTTCATAAAGAAAAGGATTTGGAACAGGATTTAAAAGACGCCATTGGAGACCCAGTAAATAATCACGGCGAATTCAACAATGAAAAGGTGGGAGAGTGTCAGTTGGGTTTGATAGGTGCGGGGTAGAGCCGTGTACTGTAACATGTCGAGGGTAGGGTCATACGCAAATGTTTTCAATTTGCCCAAGCATGTCTAGCGCCATAAATTTTTACTCAAATATTTTAACATGGCGTGTATACGCAATCATGCTCTTTTCAGTTGAATAGTTTCACGCCATTTTTCAGAACTCGTTAAAGGTTTTAACACATTGGTAATTTGGAATATGCCTCCCAAGTAATGAGCCTTAATCTAACTAAAAAATTAATTCAAAAAATTAACACTGTTGAGCAGAGATGTTTAGGAATAATCAAAAATTGCTACGTAAGTAAAAATAAGCACCAATTCGTAGCTTCCAAGTTAGAAATCGATACCATAGAAGAGAGATATAAAAAATTGCTTTAATCATTTGGGAAAAAACTTGTTAAATCCAAAAGATTCAGTGTATGGCTTAAACCATACCTAAAAAAAAAACTTTATTTAACGTCCGATTATCAGCAAATGCTCTTACAGACAGTTCATTGGGAAATGTGTGTTGTGTTGATATCTTTCCTATCTCTTCTAAGTAGCCGAGCATTCTTACCCAACTCTGGACACCCCACTACACTACTCTCAGTGACACAACCTCAGGATCTACAGCTTGGGTTTAAGCCTCGGCTAACCTTCGCTTCTCCTTTGGATTTCGTTTTATATGTTTTAAAGTAGGTACTGATGTTCTACAGAGTTGGTACATGCCACCGTCTACTCGACTCAACGAGATAGTCAGATAACAACCACACAAGAACCTTACAAGCTTTTTCTTAATTTTAACAATTCAAATTCAAATGAATAATTGTATGCAAATATTCTAATAACTTATCAATTCAAACTATGAGGTAGAGTGAGCGATTGGGACCGATTATTGGAATCTTAAGGTTGCGTTGAAAGTACTTGTCTGCAGGCTTACTGTCCCCAGGGTGGTATGGTTTCAGGCAAAGTATCCCCTCACGTCGTCTGACTGCCTCCCGCGCTCCTCCCCCAGTCCTCCTCCTCTGCAAGCTTCTCTACCCCGCACGGCCCCACCGTAGGCGGGCACGAGGGCCATTCATCGAGTACGTCTGAGAGAGGGGGCACAAAAACAATGTGCTCTATCTCAGATTCGACCTCGACTACTTCGCGTTACGTGTAGATCGTGTTACCACTTTGCTACAGGGGCCGCCTTAAACCATATCTACGACTCAATAAACGACCCAATAGGCTTAATAAAAATTATAATTTAGTTAGCTGTAAAACTGAAAGATATAGGAAATCATCCATACCGTCTATAATAAAAGCTTTAAACTAAATATGTTCTAACTTGTTCCTTCAATAGAATGTACGAAATAAGGTGAATACTATAAGGAAATAATTAGTATTAATTACACAGTGTATAGTATTATGATTACCACTCTACTCTATCTTGTGTTATAATAATTGTATTAGCCTAACCTTTCTTTCCTCGGCGCTTAATATATGTCGCGAGGGCTTCTTCATTTTTCCTCAACAAAATTGTTTACTTATACTTGGTGTATTTGGGTATATAAGTTAATGTTAAGCAAATTTTATCTATCTTTACTAGTACTGTTTTCAAGATTAATTAAAAATTTTCATGTGTCTCTTTTGTGTATGTACAAGTTAAATATGAATCAAAGAAATAAAACCCCAAATAATAATAATAATATTAATAATAATAATATATAACTACATTTAAGCATTATTGTCTAGATTTAAATTCTAAGTATTTATATCTAAATCGTAATATTTGTTAGTTAGAGCTAATTACTTAAGTCTTAAAACTTAATATATATCAGCAATGTAATTAAATTTAAATGCTAAGTTTCTGTATTCATGCAAATAATTCTGTATTTGCACCTGCGCGCAATGAGCGACACATCACCAGCTTTTAATGCCCA
>CATKUY010000297.1:0-40000 GCA_949802685.1 Dicyrtomina minuta
ATGCTTAGCTTTAGCTGCATCTATTGTAATGGTCATGTCTGTCTGTGTGTCTCTCTGTCTGTCTGTCCGTCCGTCTGTTCTTTATGCTCTACAGGTCACAGTTTTAAAGTGATGCTTGTCAAACCAAATTCAAATGGTTACAAAAGCGAGGGAAAAGTGCCCTATGTTTTTTGAAGTTGATCGCACCTACAAGTTTTTCACAATTAATAGTTGACTGGACCAACTTTTTTAGCCATCTAAAAGCATTGGAGAAAAACGTGTGCTGCTTTGCACCAGCCAAATCCACCAGCTAAATGGTTTCGTTACAGGTGCCAGTCAATGCACCAGCAACATGCACCAGTCATCGGCACAAGCTACCCGCAGAAGTTACCCGCACCCATAAAGTATCCTGAAGGGGGTGTGGTGTACTTGGGGTCACCCACAAAGACGTCTCAAAAATCTTAACTATTTTTGCTAAAACCAATAAAGAACTCTAAATACTTGCACCTCTGACCAACTGATTATCCCCATAAGAAGGAGGGGTGTACTAAGAGTCACCCACAAATGACGTCCCAAAAATCTTAATTTTTTTGCTAAAACTATTAAAAAACTATAAATACTTGCACTTCCTACCCACAAAGTATCCCCTAAGATGAAGGGGTGTACTTGGGGTCACCCACAAATGAAGTCCCTAAAATCCTAATTTTCTTGCTAAAACCATAAAAAACTTTAAATACTTGCACCCCCCACCCACTAAGTATCCCCTCAGGAGAGGGGTGTACTTGGGGTTACTCACAAATGAGGCCCCAAAAATCTTAATTTTTTGCTAAAACCATTAAAAAACTATAAATACTTGCACTCCCTACCCACAAAGTATTCCCTAAGAAGAAGGGGTGTACTTGGGGTCACCCACAAATGACGTCCCTAAAATCTTAATTTTCTTGCTAAAACCATTAAAAAACTTTTAATACTTGCAGCCCCCACCCACTAAGTATCCCCTCAGAAGAGGAGGGTGTACTTGGGGTTACCCACAAATGACGTCCCAAAAATCTCAACTATTTTTGCTAAAACCATTGAAAAACTTTAAATACTTGCCCCTTCCCCCCACCCACAAAGTATCCCCTTAGGGGAGAGGGTGTACCTCGGGTCAATCACAAATGACGTCCTAAAAATCCTTATTTTCTTGCTAAAACTATTGAAAAACTTTAAATACTTGCACCCTTACCCACAAAATATTCTACTAGGAGGGGGGGGGGGGGAACTGCGGGTCACTTACGAATGTCGCCCCAAAAATCTTAATTTTCTTGCTAAAACCATTAAAAAACTTTAAATACTTGCACCCCCCACCCACTAAGTATCCCCTCAGGGGAGGAGGGTGTACTTGGGGTTACCCACAAATAACGTCCCAAAAATCTCAACTTTTTTTGCTAAAACTAATAAATAACTTGAAATACTTGCACCCCTGACCCACTAAGTATTCCCTTAAGGAAGAGGGGTGTACTTAGGGTCACCCACAATTGACGTCTCAAAAATCTTAATTTCGTTGCTAAAACCATTAAATAACTTTAAATACTTGCACCTTTAACCCTACGAATTATCTCTTAAAGGGGGGGGGGGGTTCAGAATTAAAACAAGTCAGAATCTTAAAAATATAAATATTTTTTATGCCTCATGCTTCACCAACCGCAAACTAATGCTCCTCTACTCAACAAATCATCCCTTTTATGTTTGCGGAAGGATTCAGGATCAATCGTAAAATACGTTTGAAAAATTGGAAGCCTCGAAGCCAGTTAAGGCTGGTAGGGGTCAGACACAAATGGCGTTGCTAACCTTAAGGGTGGGTCACTTGACATTCCACGGTAAGGGCATCCATTTAAGCAATGCTTAAAAATGTGACAAGCGGGTGAGTAGGCTTATAATTTTGGTAAATTTAGGTGTTGTCATTTGTGTCCGTACCCAAAGCTGGTCAAGCATACGAACTTATTATTTTAGGTTCGCTATCCTGTATTTGAATCACATTCGGAAAAATCTATGCTTATCTGCATCGAGTACGACATGTCGGCAAAAACCAATTGCATAATACTATCATATATTCAACGTGGAATAAAAAACAGGTGGGATTCACGATTTTTTAACTTTATGCTGTAAACATACGTACGTTGATCGTAGAAGGAAAGGGACCGTTCATAAATAACGTCATTAAAAATTTCCATTTTAGAAAACCTACCCCAACTTTTTTTACTTTATGCTGTGAACATACGAACGAAGCTTATAGATAGTTGATGACCAACCATTAATGGCGTCATTCAAATTCTCAATTTTAAGAAACATACTTTAACTGAATGGCACGCAGTTCGTAATTTTTAGTGTCCAGTAAATCTAATACATAAGTTATTCACACATTATATTTGAACTTTGAGAGTTACACAACTTGGGAGCCATGCAAGGATGATTTAAAAACGACGTCATCTAATTATTTTGATTATAGGAATCTCTTCTGCCTTTAGTTCAAAAATTAAATTAATGGATATCCCTAACACCGTCTTTTTCTAGCATACATACAAGGATCCTTCATAAATGACGTCATCACAAAATCACTATTTTAGAGATCCTTGTTAGTGCTGAATGCAAAATTTGGTAGACCTATATTTTCAAAATCTACTTTTACAAGTATACACACAAGGATTGTCAATAAATGACGTCGTCTAAATGTCATCATTTAAAAAAGCACCCGTTATCAGTTTAAACATTATATAAAATAGTATTTTTAGCATGGAATATTAATATTGCACATATTAGGACCGTCCAACAATGTCGTTACTAAAATATTGCACTTTAGAAGGTATCGAGTGTATTGTATGTAAATAATGTGAAAAGATGCATCGATTGACTGAATTCAATATTCGCTGCAAGCTCAGCATCTACTTCGGGCCCACGGTAGGCAAATCGGGCGCGAAGCGCCGGATTTTTTATTTAAAACAATTCTAAAATTTAACCTCAACACGGTTTTCTCTTTCGAGAAACCGACGGGACTTTGGCGACCCCGGGGTCATCTGAGCCAAGATCGTGATGCCACGACTGTCCTCCGCCTCAACTCGCGTATTATATTCCTTTCTTTACTTACTCACTTACGGTTCAGATTATTAGCGCGAATTCTACACGCTGCCATTTTATTCATCGAGTGCCTAAAGAAGATCAAGTCGATCGAAACGTTGCACAAAAACAGAAATATTTAGTCTTTAACTATACCAGTATTCAAAAGTGACTACAAATTGGTGAGTTCCTAACCCTTTACCTACACTACATATATATCTAACACTTGATAATAATGCAGCTAATCTTAACTACGATAAAGAACAGCAGAGAGCAACAACGAATGCCTGGCCTGATCTATAAATGGCGTCACCCAAATTAGTATTATCTTGTAAGTATGGTCTGTCAATGACGTTATTCAAATTACTATTCTAACATTGGAACAGTCTATAAATGACGCAGCCCAAATTATTACTGATTTATGTATATGTTCCGCATATGAGACCGCTCGTATTATCCTTTTCTTATTTCGATGGCTTACGAAAAACGCCACCCATATTACTATTTTTATCAGGATAGTCCATGAATGACGTCGTTTAAATCATTCCTGATAATATTTTTAAAAAATACTTGCAAAATGTCAATAAAAAAATAGCTGTCGCTGGTCCTATTAATCCTAATATCTACTAGATTATTTTCGATCGTTGCTTTAATAAGGACCTAAACATTTAATTAATCTAATGTAAGCTGAAAGCTTAGCATCTACTGTGGGCCCACGGTAGACAAATCAGGCGCGAAGCGCCGGGTTTTTTAATTTATTATGTCAAACACAGCGTGCACGTGCTGCGTGGCGGCTTATATAAATCATTTTTCACGTTTCAGATCAGACCAGATTACGACGTCAGTTTAGTTATGTTGGGGATAGAGTTAATAACACGGTAGTGTGAAAACTGAAACATATTCGTGGCAACTAATATATTAGATGTCGGCGCCCGATTTGGCGACCGTGGGCCCGAAGTAGATGCTGAGCTTAGGAGGGCTAGTGTGCTCAGTGGTGCGCGGTGCATGTCGAGATACGAGTTTTCGATGAGCAAAAAGCATATGTAGCAATACATTTTGCATGTGAGATACTCTAATCCTCTCACGGAACTGTTTTTCTGCTGTATCTCTATATGAGCTGAGAGGAGGGGAAATAGAGCTATAGTGTGGGATTGACAGGGAAGTAAGAAGAGGCTACATGGCGAGCGACTACGGAGATCTGTGAGCAGAGGCATGTACTCCCTGGAGTATGTGAACACTCTGACCGTGACAGAGCCGTAGCCTAATAGAGAAAGAGTCCTCTTAATCAAAGTGGTACGCGTTCTAGAACTTGTACCATCCCTATGCTGTATCCTCTTTTCCTCAATTCGATAGCATTGACGGAGGACGTACTATAGAAAACAGTTTTATAATGTAGGCAGGTGTAGAGGTGACATAGAGTCTTCCTTGGCCATGACTTGACACACCATTGAGATTGAAGATACTCTGCGCACCATGGCCTGGGTAAATAAGCAGTAAAATGTTTCCTTAATTGGAACTAAAACCAGGGGTCTCACACAGCGCGACATTTAAGATAGTGTGTTATTAATAGGTATAACTTTCTAAGTAAGTTTAGTATATTTACAAGTCAACGAGCTCCACTGAATGCATCAGCCTATGATGTATCTCAAAGAGCAAGTTGTAAAAGTAAATTGTAAGTAGTGTGCGATATGCTTAGGCCTAAAATGTACAATACTACTATACATACATACATAGATGCTGAGCTTAAGTTAACATTGGCTTCATCAAAGGAACAAAATAATTTCAGTAACACTAAAAGGTGTACTATAAAATAAAGGGTTTTTATTTAAACACCATGCGCTCCGCACTGAGCTTACTAGGAAACTGCATATTTCCTAACCAATAAACGATTGCTGGTCCTGCTATAAAATTACAATAAATCGACTATGTGTGTTATCTGGGTTGGTTCAAGTCAGCTTCGCTATGGTTCTTTAGCCTGTTAAGGCAGATTCCAAGACGCTCTATTTTAAATAGTACCAGGGTTCAAACGAGGGAAGCAAGGAAAAGCGAAATGTTGCAATTTTAAATTCCAATTTATTTATTTAATGACCAAATGGCTTAAACTGCAAAATATTAAAATTTACGCATGTTAAACCTTAACTTAGATTTATTCTTTACCAAGAATACTTGCATATGCGGAATAGTGCATAGTTACTAGCATACAAGTATGCATACTTCTGTAGGTTTAACTGTTCCAAACTTTTTAATGGTATATTAAATGCATCGCTTTGCGCATGCTAAATAATGTTATACATTCAAACACTTTCTAAGGTACGTTGCTCCATATTATTGTTAGGTTCCCCTATGTGATCCTCTTTGTACTTTTTAAAATACAGCATTAAAATATACCACTAAACTTTGTCTCATATTTTGTATATTACAAAATTAATTTTATCCACGCTATTGTATATAAAACCAACTCACCTCAGCCGGAAATGCTATTCCTTGTATAAGGTGCTCGGATCCTACAATGTCTTCTGGACCAAATCGAATATACAGCTCTTCAAACTGGTAGCGATACGCTAAAGGTCCACCAGAAATATTAACTCGAACTTGGTTTGATGTATCGGCTGTAAAAACCAGTGTTTGACCCGTGTTTCTTAAAACTCCTTTTATCTGTGAGAAACATGACACATTACATGCAACGTATGAATATTTTAAATCTGCTAGCACTGGCATTTGAGGAAGTAAATGTATCGTTATTATAACACCTTGAAGTTCAGTACTTTATTAGTTTCGTTAGACATTAAACATTTTGCCCAGCGTACACAGGCAGAAGACGAATGTGTATAATAGTTTTCACAGTAAAAACAAATATTAATTTATTCGTTGAGTCGATTTGGCCTCAGCCCATACAACATTAGTTACAAGTGTGTAATGTACAAAGGCTTGGTTTGATATGATGTAATAGTAGTGAGATAATATTCTGTAGGTTTCTTGTATAAAAGAGCGTTGGTTTATGGTTTTTGATGGTCTGTTCGATCTGTGCGAAAGTGAGGTTAAGAATCACAATTTATGTTAATTAAATTGAATGGTAAGATTTGTTTTGTAACTGACAAGGGAATGCCATGGTATTTTCTCGATTTTTAAAACAATACTGACAATGAATTAGGCTACACTTGGCTACTACAGATTCAAAGTAACTCGACCGCATTTTTCGCCGTTCGCTCAAAATCACGCGCCAAAGTTAAGAAAAATTGATTTTCTGCAACTTTGCGACGCTGCAGCTCCTACGGTCCGATTTTTAAAGAATTTGTAATTTTGTGATTACTGAAACATTATCTTATTGTTAGAAGTTAAATAAAATTTTTTGTTTATTTTTTTTAAAACTGGGGTCATCTTTAGGGTCTTGAATACTGTTATTGTAACAGCACCAAGTTATCGCAGGCCATTACTGGCCCATTTCTGTCCCTATTTAAGACTTAACCCAACAAAAGGGGGAAAGGTAGTCTCATGTGCCAATGGACGGCACTACTTGTTTATAGACCGAATCAGTTTTAGTTTGGTTTATTAATGTTGTTAAATGGAAGAAAGTAAAGAAAGAAGAGATCTCAGATCTCGTCTTCAGATTGAATATGAAGGGAAAGAGATGAAGTGATGCTGAGAGGCTGGAGCCGGGAGCTGAGAGCTAGGCAAGGGGAATAGGAAGAGATACAGAGGGAGAGGTAGATGGATACATAGACAGGTAGGTAGGTAGGTAGGGCGGAGAGATGGGTGAAGAGCGAAATATCTAATTCAATTAAGTACAGTGTAATGAGACAGAGAGAGAGAGAGAGAAATAGAGGTATATATGGAACATGTAGGTATATAGGTACGCAGGTACGTAATGCCTAATTAAAACAAATGCAATTCATTTAAATACAAGAGAGACACAGAGACATGAAGCTTCATAGGTAGAAACACGAAAGGCCTAATTTAATTAAAATCGTTGAATTTGGTTGAATGATAGACAGAGAGAGAGCAAGAGAGAGAGAGAGAGAGAGACATAGATGGGTATATGTAACGTGTAATTCAATTAAAAGCAATGCAGGTAGTATGGTACGTACAAACGTAGTAGCATGTACATACTGCCCTGACCAGCATGCGGGGATAGGATTGGAGTTAAAAAACACGGATACGGCGCGTCGATTATCGATCCTAAAGTCTTGTTTGAAAGCTTGAAATGAATTGTAAATTTTGCATTCGTTGCCAGTCTTATGGCCATGCCCAAGATACGAAGAAATTTTCTCTCCATGCCTTTCTTGCTTTCACCACTACTACTACCTACTTGGATTCTGTTTGCTTCCTCAAACTTATATTCTGCTTTGTTTTGTTCCTTCTTTTCATTTTCTAACTTTTAAATTCTACCTTTGAGTTTTATTTTCTCGTTTGCATTTTGTCATGTTGGAGTTTGGCTATTTGTTGACATTATTTTTTCTCTATTTTCTTTTACTTTTACTTTTAATTTCTGCTCTTGTTGTAGTTTTACAAGTTCCCTAGTAATAATTCTTTTGTACAAATATTATTTTGGTTTAAGTGAAGTTGGTATATGATAAAATATGTTTTGTGTATTAAATAATTTTGCTGCAAGTTAGCCGACATAAGATTGTATGCGTTTGTAGTGAGATGTATGGTGTAAAAATATTATTACTAGCGTGAACAGCACTTTCTATGTATGCGTATAAAAGTGCCTTCACCTGTTATGCAAAAGTTGTAAAAATTAAAACTCGAGAGTGTTGGCACTTTATCTACCAGAGTCAATGTGAATAAGAGTGCAAAACGTCCTCCCAAAAGTTTCAAAACTTTCTCTGTTCCAAAACGAAATTTTATATTTGAACTTGATATTTCGATGTTAAAAATATGGCAGATTTTATAGACGACACAGAATTTTTGTTTTCGCGCAAAAAAAAATGAATTTTTTGTTTGCGGGGCAATTTGAAAATAGTAAGTTCCATGGTGTGCATTTAAAATATTTGTTGTGTAAATAATAATAATGATAATAATAATGATATTTGTTGTAGAAAGTTTATATTTACAGGGTATACTCGTTGTTGCTAGTAATGTAATGTAATATAATGGCTTTATTGTCAAGTATGTCAGCGACAAGCACTGATTTCCACAAACAGACACTGATACAATTAATTCTAGCTATAAATAAATAAATAAGAAAAAAAAGTAACAAAACCCAAAATTATTAATACAACAGTTCAATAGGTTTACATGATTTGATTAAGTATTGAGATGTCGTTGACTAATTATCCACTTATTTAAATCAAACTGAAAGTCCTTAAAGTTGTTACATGCATGCACAGAAAATGGAATCGAGTTCCATATCTTAGCAGCTCTGTACTGATAACAGTTATAAAAGAAAGAGGAGCATTTGCTTATTTTTAAAAAATGTTTATGACGAGAAGATCGTTCGGTGTCTTCCCGTTTGATTTCAAGCAGACATGCTAGTTGATAAGACTGGTATAGTAGTATACGTGTCATTAATACAGTAATGTAAGTAAGTCTTTCAAAGACCGTAAGAATTGAAAATGTTTCATTTAATTTATACATGTCTTTTAACTTCTTTTTTCGACAGCAATTATTAGAAATCATTAGTACATGTTTGGCATTCATATTAAAGTTATCTCGTTTTACATATATACATTTAAAAAAATTATATATTGTATTTTGACATTTCTGAAGCAGCCTATTAGAGACTGCACCCCAGATAGGGAAACTGAAATCAATTTGAGAAAAAATCAATGACTTAAATACAATATGCAGTAGATTGTAAGGTATAAATCGTTTGAACTTCACTAATTGAGAACATTTAAATAATATTTTATTGTTTACATGATTACAATGCAAGTTAAACTTAAAAAACATGTGAAAGTAGATACCCAGGTACTTAAAATTATTAGTCTTTTTTACAATATTATTACCACAAATTATAGTATTAAAATCAGAACGCAGTTTTGATTTGTATTTTGAAAATTCCATATATTTTGTTTTAATGAAGCTTATTTCCATATCGTTAGAATTACACTAGTTAATAACATTTGAGAGTGTGTTTTCTAGTCCCATTTTAAATTCTACTAATGTATCAGCAATATACAATGCTAAGTCCTTTAATACCTCTGCAATATCATCAAAATACAATATAAAAAGTACAGGACCAAGGACACTACCTTAGGGTACCCCCCCCCCCCCCATTAAGTGCGTAGGGATTCGTTAGATGTTCACTAAGCTTTATTGAAAATTCACGACCAGATAAGTAGCTGCATAAAATTCTAATAAGGTAGACAGGATGGTTATATCTATCGTGTAGTTTCTTAATTAATTTGACATATTTAACTGTGTCAAAGGCTTTTCTTAAATCTATAAATAAGACCGCACAAAGTTTCTTATTTTCAAGTGCCGTATATTTTTTTTTGAGATAATTCGATCAATGCATGTAGGCAGAATTTACCTTTACGAAAACCAAACTGTTTGTCTCAAAGTTAATTATTGCTTTCAACAAACGTCATAATCCTAGATGCTATTATTGCCTCAAATAGTTTGGATAAGAACGGAAGAATAGAGATAGGTCTGAATGAGGTGGGTAGTAGTTTGTTTTGGTTTGGTTTAAGTATAGGGGTTACAATAGCCTTTTTTCATTTCAGAGGGAATTCTTCAGTTTCAAGGGCATGATTGAATATATCTTCTAAGATAGGAGCAAATATATCTGGAAGCATTTTTATTATTTTAGACGAAACATTTTCCATGCCTGATGTAGAGCTTTCTTTTGTGTCCTTAATTAGTTCTATAACGTCTTTTGGAGTGACTAGTTGAAAGGACAAATTATTTGATCTGAATGAGTCAGATAAGTAAAGTAATTTAGAGTCCTCATTTGAGTGATCTACAACAAAAGAAGCAGCTAAGCTATCAGTTATATCTTGCTTATCCGTAATATTACGGCCTTTACTTATTAGTTCAAGTATACTAGTGGTTAATACTTGGTTCCCTAGTAGTAGCTTAATTGTATCCCAGGACTCTTTTGGAGTTTTACATTTCTTGAATTTTGAGCTAAAGAAATTGATTTTAGCATACCTGACTGCTGAGTTGACTTTGTTTCTACATATCTTGTATTCTAACCAGTTCTAAGGGCACTTTGACTTGATAGCTAGCTTCTTAAAATAGTTTTTTCTATGTATTAGCTTCTTAAGTTTGCTATCACGCCATGCATTAGGCTTTGCTTTAATTCGTCGCCTTACTGTAGGTACATGTTTTTTAAGAATACAATGTGCCAGGGTTTCAAAGACCTCAACCTTATTATTGACTTGATTAAAATTATCTAGAATTATTCTATTAAGTCTAAGCTCGTCTAGACTCAAATTATTGTAATTTCGACTTACTATCATTTTAGGAGCCATATGTATTTTTGGCTTTTTTAATACACAGTAGATAATGTCATGGTCTGAGAGCCCACAATCAATCACTCCTGATGATTTGATAAATTCAGTCCTATTTGTTTATATATGATCTATAAGCGTACGAGCTGTTAAGGTAGTTCTAGTAGCCTCTACAATTATTTGTTTAAAATTATGCCTGTATATACATTGGGACAAATAGCATGTATTGTTACATTTAGATAGCATGTCAACATTAAAATTTCCTAGTATATGCATATCTACGCATCGTTGATGAAGTGAGATAACTAGCTCAGACAATCCATAAAAGAAATTATCGTCGTAGACTAAATGACCAAGGGGCCTATATACATTGGCTATAGCAAAAGGTTTTGTATTCAGCAACTTGATAAGGATAGTAATAGATTCGGCCGAATGAATAGAGGTAGTTATTACTTCCGTCTTAATATTTTCCTTAACGTAGATACCTACTCGACCCCCTGCTGAGCCTCTGTTTTTTCAAAAGAAATAATAACCGGGAATATGAATATCATTGTCACTAGTATTTACATTAAGCCAAGTCTCAGTAACACACATAATATCTACGCCGTATTGATACATGAGGACTGATAGTTGATTTGCCTTTAGACGGAGACTACATATATTAAAATGCATCACGGTGAACCCATTTGGTAATGGTTGAACGTTTATAGAGTCAGAATTAAAATAAGTTTGAGTGTTTTCTGAGATAAAGAAAGAGTTGTTATTATGGCCTATATTTTTATGAAAAGAGTTGTATTCATGATCAGATTGAATGGTAGATATATTGCAAGCATTAAATGTCCATGTATTAGCATTAATCAATTTTTTAAATTCTATATTGCTAATAGGTAGATTCAGACATTTTGTATTGTGGTATAGAGTGTTACAGTTATTACATCCAATAGCTAGTTTCCTAGCGTCTGCCTGTTTACATATAAAACAAGTTTCATTTGTGCCTGCTCTATAATATGCCATTTCTGTACAAAAAGATCATAATGTGAATAAATAAATAATTAATTAAATAAGTAGTTACATACCAGGTATTGTCAGTTACAATTTACTCAACCAACTAAGCACCCACTTAATTAAATATATATGTCTTCTGAATTGCACTTTGAGCTTGAAAAATTAATAAGGGGAAGTAGTAATTCTTTGCTTGATGGGAACTAGATTTTTGTTGTGGAGGGAAGGCCACTGGGATATACCACTGCTGAAATAACACCGTATCTGTGTAAGAAAACACCCGGGAGTAGAAGGGCTAAACCAGTAACAACAGGATTAGGTCCAGGATCAGTTCCCCCACTTTAAAACGGCAGTCCACAAAGCTGCAATTACAGGTGGAAGTAGGCCAACTTTGTAGCTAAGTAGGTAGCTAGGTACCACAAGACTTTTTTAGGAGCGACAGGTAAGCCCCTGTTGCTGGCTTGGAGGCCAGCAAGGAAGTGAAAACGTTCACGTATATAACTGTCTCAGTATACCACTATGCAATGCTAATTTTTTAAGAATGGCTACTGTTCTTATTGTTTCCTATATAGGTCGTATTACAAATGACAATAAGTAAAGTTTTAAAATAAGCGGTCTCTGCAGTAGTTCTCCTTTGCATGTTTACTGAATAACATGATTGGAAATGCAATGTGAGTCCTTACTTTCAACGTTGCAAATAAATACAAACCTACACTTATTTTTTCTTTGCTCTGTTTTGTGCCATCTAAATAAATAATTAACAAGAAATAGAATTTGCTGTTGCAACTAAACTATAACTTCAGTATATTTATGCCATTAATATTAAATCTAAATTATAAACGTTAAAGTCAAGAACGCAAGGTTTACATTTTATACATTGTGTTTCACTTTTTAAATTTCCACTTATACAAATTCAGAGAATAAAATATTTTACACGTTAGTTATAAACTATTGACAAAGTTTTATTATATTTCACACACACGACTTGCTACTGCGTTTTAAAATTGAATACAAGACTAAAATTTAAATTTATTACAAGAACTTGACAACAATAATAAGAGACATGACTAGTACACACAAATTAATATTGCCGTTGGACACACTACAAAATTCACAATACTACATATGTTTTATATTTTTGTTTTTTTAAAGTTGCGAGTTGCAGTTTACAAATTATATTCTCTATTGCTGTTTTTGTCTTCGGCATCGCAGTCTTTGTCAGAATTGTCAGAGTCGTCAATGTCTAAATCAGTGATAGCGGCAACATCAGAATATTCAATTGTTTGTTCAGCTGACGGTTAAAACCCTGCTACTGCAGTAGAAATAACTCCATCCAAATCGATTTCCACACGCTGTGGTGCCGGCTAAACTTTGACGGCTGGTTCTTGTAATGTTTTTCTTAGGCATTTAACTGACAACACCGAGGTGTAAAATCGTGGGATTTCGATGCAGCAAGCTTTGCGTTTTGTGTAGTCAGAAAGTCAACCAAAGCGTTGATTTCCATAAGACTAAATGAAACACTGCTAGAACCATACGCAGGTTATTTCTGAGCGTAGTTGTCAGATGGGTTAAAGTAGATAAACATTTTCATTACTCCAGTCATGGTGTTGAATGCAAAGTGGACTCGCACAGAGCGTAGAAAGTAATGTGAGCTTTGCGAGTAATTGAACTTCTTGGCTTGATTCGTAGGTTCCTCTGCTTGGTCTGTTTCGTTTTTTTTCAAAATCTGGCAGATGGTCCGTAATCGTTTTTCCTGGCAGCGGGTGGTTCTCATTTTGCTTCAGCATTTCAATTGCCCAGTCCAAAATATTATGACTCTTAAATACGGCGAATGAAACTTTGGAATTGCTAGAGTTGCCATAGTTCTTGCACCAAAAGTAGTAGACGTGGGTCTGCAGATATTAGTCGTAGACAAGCTGTGCTCGAATTTGGTCTTGAGCTTTAAGAGTCTCGTTAATAACAGTAGAGTCAGACGTCTCAAAAAACTTCTAGTCTTGAGCAGTAATGCTACGCGCATTAAAGCTGGACGTATCCGTGCTGTTGTAGTTTTCGTTTTCAGTTGACAATGCATTGACTGATTTGGAGTTAGAGTTCCACTTGCCATGTCCATGGTTTCTGTCGAGTCCATATGGTGCCACAGGAGCGCTTTTTTGAACGGTTTGATATGGCATCATTAAAAGTCTGTTTCTTTCTTGGTTTTATTTTGAATTGACAGAGTGTTCTTAATGTTGTTGCGATTGCTTTATTGTTTTTCCTCGTTGCATGGTTGGGTAGTATTGTTGACGGTAGTATTGAAAGAGACCAGAAAATAAGAAGACAAAATGTTTTTGAAATTTAAACACAGAAGGATTCTAAAAATGGCAAGGTTTTCCTAATAATATCATTAATTGTAGTGGCCATAGGTTATTATTATAGCGACGTTTTAGTTTGGTCCCTCAGTGTTTGCAGTTATGCTAATTTATTGAGACAGGTTATCAAGGCGGGGGTCAGGGAATCGCGTCGTGTGATTGGCTGAGGTGGAGCATAGTCCTACTTATTACTCCCTTTTACGATTCCCAGAAAAAGAAATTATAATTACAACGTTCCATAACTTGTCCATTTTCAATTCGGTTGTTCAGCAAAATCCAATTGAGAAGTCCATATTTAGGAGTGCTGCTATTGTATGAATGTTGTGTCTTTAAATTATTTGTACTGTAGCATGCTGACTTCCATAAGCTGCCAGTTTTGTGGTGCTTCGGTTTTTGCTAAGAAAAGTTTATGAGCTCGACCAACAGAACCCAAATACTTAAATGGAGACTTAAATGCCAGGTTTCATACCAACGATTGTAGTTCAGTTCAACATCAATTTACTTGTGGACAGTGCCACAGAAGTTTAATATATTTTTCTTCACAACTTCAAAGACTTATTTTTACAAACACTCGCGACAGTTAATTATGGCTTGAGCCACCACCAGTAGTATTACAAAGCTTGCCATCATCAGAACGAAAATTGCATGAGCTATCGGGAAGAGTTTGTTGTAGACACATAAAATCCTGCTTATGCAAACGAACTTTTTTTGAGTTTGCCGAAGTTACCGATCAAACGTTAAAAGAATATAGGGAGGCAATTCGGCCAGGCTTACCCAGACTATACTCAGAACCATTGCCACACAAACCATTGATGCCACAGTCGCGTTTCTATGCTTTTGATGTAAATCACTTTTTTTTTTCAAGTTGCTTTTACAAGCATCGACTTAGTGCCAGAGACAACAAAGGTTATAGTAGTATAAGTGTAAGTGTAATTTGTCTACTTCTATTTCTGATAAAACATTAAAATGGTAACCACTGTACTCATTTGATCGAACTAAGTTTAACGACTTAACACAAGCTGCAATATTAGAAATGTCACAACCTCCTAAGGTGTCGTACACTTTTATGTCACCCGCTTAGAAACAAATTATCGATCTTGTAAGAAATCAAATTGATTTATCTGAAAAACAGTTTTACCAAAACCCGTTAAGAATGATTGTCACACGTACTCCAGGAGCTGGTCAAGATAGCAAGTTTTCGTTTCCAACTGTTTCGTTCATAGGAATCTGTGCTTTAAGTTAAAGAAGAACAACATTCCACAGTTGTTTTAAGATACGTCCACATACAAGCTGAACTTTGTTAGACCAATTACGCAATGGAATATCACAAGCATATAAAATTGCTTTTCAACACGTCAAAGTTTTATTTATAGATAAGGTATTAACTGTTGGTCTGCGCCTTCTTTATTCTGTTAACCAATATTCTAAACTAGGTGATCCTACGCGAGCCTCTATGCCGTTTGCAGGTAGAACGATCGTCATGTTTGAAGATTGCAACCAAACTTTTTGCTGCGGCGATTATACTTAATTTGTTACTAAAGTAACCGACGACAATGTTGCCGCAATTTAAATTTACAACTCGTTTACTACAGCGTTTGTTTTGGACAAAACATTTAGACAAAATACTACAGATCCAAAGCAGCAACAGTACTACAAATTTTTTATAAGGCTAAGGTACTGGCGATGTACCCTGTTAGATCTTTTTTATATTCAACAACGTCAAAAGCATGTATTAGAAACCCGTCTCAACTCAAAGGAAATTCAAGAATTTTGAAAATTAATACATCTGTACGAACTCAACATCAACGTTGCTGCTCACAACAATTCAGTATATTATTGTTTTTGTATGCAAGTGAATTATTTATACATTTATATCTAATACACATAATTTTCTTATTTATTTATACGTGATTGAAATAAGCTGCAACGCATGTCAAATCAAAACTGTAATCTACAACCCCTGAAATATGTCATGGTTTAGAAACTTACATTC
Source organism: Dicyrtomina minuta (assembly GCA_949802685.1). Classification (NCBI taxonomy): domain Eukaryota; kingdom Metazoa; phylum Arthropoda; class Collembola; order Symphypleona; family Dicyrtomidae; genus Dicyrtomina; species Dicyrtomina minuta. The sequence goes on from CATKUY010000297.1 coordinate 15,813, forward strand.
ATAGGGACCTGCTGGCTAGCTACGTTTCCTCTCATTTGTTAACACCCTACTGCAGTAATACAAGTCTTTATTTAAATATTTTATTAAGCGGAATGGAATTCTCCTGTAGGCAACTACTGGGGAATTCACTGTCGCAGCTCAGTCTTGGGAGACTGCAAGCTATTTATTACGTTGTGCTTGTCTTGCAACGATTCCTTGGTTGTAGTTTCAAGTCAAAGCGAGACTTTTTATTGTCAAGAGTGTGATTCAGACAAATGGTCCGAAAATAGTCGAACGTATTAGGTCGACGAAGTTTACCAAAACTGTATTCTAACCCACCATTTAAAAGCAAAGCTCACCAAAAATACAAATGCTAAGTGCAATGTTTAGCTTTTTGGAGTCTTTGTTTCTTATTTTATACTATCTGTAAAAGACAAGTTTAATTTCTTTTACTGTATTTTTACCAACAGACATCCCTTACCCAGAAAATTTTCAATTATATAATTCTGTATCAGCTTCAAGAATTAGAAAGGCTGGCCTAAAGATGTCAATAATGTCGTACAGAAGTTATTTACACGCACGATTATTACTTGCTAACCCATTATAAAAAAACCCTTTTCGCAGTTAGACTTGGCGACGATTCCGAAAGTGACACTGAATCAGAATCTGACAAAGACAGTGGCAGTTACGACGACTAGCTTGCATAAGTATATTGTGCTAATTCTAATTTTCTAAACATTGTTACTAAATGTGTTGTTCTGTTGCTTGTTTTTTTTGTACAGAAAAATGATACAGAAACTGAATCCGGATTTTACTGAAATACCTGCCGTTATTGCTGAGCACTCTTCACTTGCAAACGATCTATTGGAAATTGATAATGTTGTCCAAATATTGTTGACAAAGAACTTATATGTAAAGGCAAATCTTTTGAATGGCAGCAGAGGCACAGTTGTCGATATTGTCTTTAGTTTATCGCGTAACAGGCTCGACTAGGCAAACTGTGTCGAGGCTATTATTGTTCACTTTCCGTTCTAAAGAGGAAACGACATTGTAGTTACGCCAAGAGTGCAAGGTTGCCGAATTTCCATGACTGAAAGTTATAAACTGGATCTTGAGACACAGCAGTATGCCAAAATGCATACATTTCTACTGGTTCTAAGTTGGGCAATGGCAATTTATAGGTGTGTTTTCATTATTTTTATTTAACTTTATTGATTTTAAACACTAGTTAATTTGTGTACACTGTAGCCAAGAGCGCAAAGTCATTGTTTGGGAATTTATTATTTTTTCAGATCACAGGGAACAACCTTACCAATTGGCTGTGTATTTCTTGACACAAGAGGAATGATTTCGTGTGCAACATACGTTGCGTTGTCCCGGTTTGCGTCATTTGAGAATTTGATGATTTTGGACAAGGAAATAATTTAAGCTAGTAGGCTCTTGAATGTTTTTCACAAGCGCGAGATGGAGTTACGGTGGAAGCAAGAGGAAAGGTTGCAATAACTGCAAGTTCGTAGCAACGAAGCACGCAAAGCAAATATAAAGGAACAATTGAAACGATTTTTGTAAATGTTTACCATTACTTCACTGAAATATTGTACAGGTATACATGAAAAATAATGCTTGTCTCAGTGGCAGTTTACATTTTAAAATTAACAAAACTTAAATAATATGTACACCTTGTCAATAATATATTGTATAATCTCAAATAGTGTATAAATGTGGCCGAGAGAGTATAAGAAGCATTTATTTTAGTACTATGTATGCATTACCAATCAACAGGTGTTCAATGTAGGTCAATGGTAATTACAGCTCAAAACATGGCTAAAATTCGTAAATCATATTTAAACTCTAGATCCAAGGGTTCGTATTCGGCCCTTAGCGGGTTTCTTAACGGGGTTTTGTGTTCAAGTCTGTGGATAGTTTAAATAATAACGTTATCATAGTTTTACTAAGAATAAGTAAAGACTAAATGTTTTGTCAATTTTGAAAGCGAATAATAATATACGAATACTATGTAGTACAAGCTAAGGGTGTGCTTTGTCTACTGTTTGCGAGTCCCAACTGGGATTTCACGCTGGATAGGATTTCTTGCCTATTTTACTTTTTAAAAAAAGACTAATAAAAATAAAGAAAGACTACCAGGAATCGAACCTGATTAATCTGATTGCCGGTCAGAAACGAAGCCACTCAGCCAGCCTGCCTTCCATTGCTGAAAGACAATTTTAGTAGCCTGTAATTTTAAAAGCCAATAATGGTAGCGTGAGTTTATTTTGTATCAGTGTGTAGGTAAGGCGCACGACGAGAGCTAACAATTAGGAATTAGTAAAAAGTTAATGTCTCGTCAATTTTAAAAGCGAATAATTATATACAAATACTATGTAGTACATGCTAATAGTGTGCTTTGTCTACTGTTTGCGAGTTCCAACTGGGATTTCACGCTGTATAGGATTTCTCGCCTATTTACCTGTTTAAACAGTAGTAAATAGGGAGCTAAGTCAGCTGCGTTCATTTTCAATGCACCGGCGTATACGCAAAAACTTGAAACGGCAAAGAACCTCAGTTAATATTGAAGGGGAAATTTGTTGTGCTGATTTAAAAATCTTGAGAAAAGAATTTGCAAAAGATAATTTCGGCTATGCAAAAATCTCATTCTGTATTATTGCATTTTAAAAGAAGCTCTACTGCCGTTTTATTAAAATCAGGAAACGCGAGACAGTTATTAAAGCTTTTAAAGTCATTTTCAGAGAATCAAACAAGACTTCAATATATATATATATTCACAGATCAAGATGTGTCAGCTTGGATGGTCTCACGTATATTATAACGATAGTTTAAAACAGTATTCCAGTTATATTAATTTAATTAACTCAATTGTATATAAATTTTAGCTTGACTCTTTTATATTAATTTGTATACGGGCACAGAATTTTGTTTCGAGTCGTTTAAAATGTTTTTAAAAACTCATGGAATCAAATACTAAAACACGTATAGCGAGACAATGTCTAGTATAGTAAAGCGCGTAATAAGGTTAGTCAGTTAGCATGGTAAGCTTGTATATAATTAGCTACATTATATGAAAGGCACGTTTACACATGATAAATATACGCTTTTACCGGACCACCTTTTAACGGATTGCTAGGTACATGACTGAGAGAAATAAAACTGGAATAATTTACATTTTTCCTGCCTTTGTTAAGGTATACAACAACACATTTCACTCAACAATACAGATGGCGCCCTTTCAGGTTAATTAAATGAACAGAAACGAGGTTAAAAGGACAATGTTTGCAGAAATAATTAACAACACTGACAATAGAAAGGCAAAGTATTCCCCCAGTGACCGTGTTAAAATTAGCCAAACAAAACTCTTATTTGACAAAGGTACATGTAATGCATACACGTAGGTCAACAAACACAGTATATTTTTGGAGATACACTTAAGGTTTTACATGCATTCGTCGTTTGTGATTCAAACAGGATATAGCCAATCGTACTTGAAGGAATTGTTTTTTGTTAAGTCAGTAAACTTTAAAACTATACATATAACCTACTACCGTGAAGATCTAAATGACACGCCTATAACAGGAGCATTCTACAGTTAAGAGCTGAGCCTAGCCTAATATTTGCTAAAATGGAGCCTTCTGGATTCTTGCTCTCGTTTTCCAATGCTATACAACAGCAATTTTCGCAAAAATAAAGAAGACTGGACAGTTATTATTGCTCGCCGTTAGACAGAGATCCAAAAGGTTCTGAGAATATATACGTAACAATTACAAGTGACCAGCAAAATAGTGTTTATACAGATAACACATTAGCAAGCTTTGTAGCTGTGTTGCCCTACCCTTTGGATCTGCAAAGCTATGACGTTGGACTTGTAAGCCTGAGGTATACTTCAAGCCCACAACCGGCTTTGATGAAACCTGTTCAAAGACCACAAGCACGTAAAGTGCGAAACACAACCGCTGTTGAAGTTGATGCAATTAGCAAGTTATATCTAAACTACAAGCCAACTATCAAGACATTTGTCAACTTTCAAAACCAAGAAACGACCTTTAAAGAATTTATGAGTGGACTTACTACATAGTTATGGCTAAATCAAGATACTGTGCCTTTTAACGTTGCACAGAAAGCAAAAAGCTTGGACCCTGGCAACATACATATGCTACTCTAGAACCTGTCTCCGACAAATAGTGTCATTATTGAAATTCCCAAATCAATTTCATTGTTTTTTTATTGTTAACTCAAAACCTAGCTGTATATATTAGTATTAAAGCTTAACTTATAATACATGTAGCATGAGAGTTAGAAACTATAGTAGAAAACATAACAAAAAAAATATACAAAACCATTAGTTTAGTGTCCAGTAACTACGATATAATGAATGAAGACGAAATTGAAAACTTTATTGTCATGTCCCTACTACAGTGACAAAAGGATGAAAAGTGTGGTATGAAACTTGGTCAGCAGTCCATAGGTGTAATGCGGTATCTCTTTATGTGTGCGCTGTGCACACTTGGAGTATTTATTCAATTTTGAGAATATGTACATGATATGGAAATAAAATTGTTATAAACCTTTGCATATAGTTTAGAAAAGCTGACTTAGTGTTCGCAGAACCAGAATTCAGTGAGGAAGGTGAATACTACTTAGGACCAGTTTTTTTGGGCTTATTACGCTCATGGGGGAAAAGTAGTTGAAATTCTAGGTCTGATAAAAAACATAATGGAATGCAACTTGTGTTTATAAATATTAACACACAAGTTGTTGGCTATTATTAGACATTATGCTTGCATGTTGTAGTGAGATATCCTAATACCTTGCTCTCACGGTGGGTTACCCTTACTGTGTCTTCCCGGTGCATAAGGTGGGGGAGGTGGTGGTGGGGGAGTGTGTGGACGGTGGTGGACGGGTGGGTAAGTTGAGGTGGTTCTGAGTGAGCAAACTTCAGTGGTGGCGCTTTTCCTCAGTCACTGCCTCTCTCGCTCCTCTTTTCTACTACTGTCCACGCGGTTTCCGTCAAATTTTGTCGAAAAACTATAGATGCTACAGGGCGGCTAAGTATTAAAATTTGAATTTCTTCAAACTTTGGCGGGCTATTATGACTGAACAACGCAAAATGCACTCGAGTTAATTTGGATCCCCAATATTTAGAAGTAGCCTGATTTTTGTAGAAATAAGTCATTGAAATCGGCGGTTACATGTGAAACTATTCCCTAGTTAGTGTACATACAAGCGGGATGATTTACAACTTTTGCTAGTGAAAATCGACGCGATTTGAGTGGTGCTGGTACAAGTAAGTGCTTAAACAGCACAGGTTTGAGTAAGTACGTCGCAACGAGTGTGCTAAATACGAACTTTGCTGGTACCATTTGGATTAGTACAAGGGTGCCACCGTGTTACAAGTAACTAAGGGCAAGTTGCAACAATAGAATTCCTTCGCGGCATATCTCATAATACTGAAATGAATGTCTAAAGCTACGTAATTCTGCTATTAGTATGTATTAATGACTATTACTCTATAACCTACTCTAGGTATACTGACTAAACTCAAAAATTTATTACATTTGTTTCATACATGCTAATTTGATAGGTAATTTTACTTTAATATATTACGAACTTTCATAAGCTTTCGTTTTGCTAGAACCTACTTATTTAATTGAGGTTTAATTTAAATAATAAAAATAGGGTAACGCGTTTTCATTGTTATGACACGAAATAATAAAAATAAGTTTAAGTTCATAGGTGTGCTGGTTTTTCCGTTGAAATAGAACATTAGGGTGTTTTTTTTTGTTTTTTTTGTTTGTTTAAGTTTTATTCAAGTGTTAGGATTATTCAGTGCATACAGTCAGTAAGAACTGGTTTCCAATAATTAACACAATACAGTAGCATACATATAGTTCCGAATTTATGATTAACGACATCAAGGCATAAAGGAAGTCATAAACAGTAACTAAAATTAACATTGCCAACATTATGGTGGTCTTTACATACTAAAATATTTGCATTTCCGAAGGGACAAAAAATGACAACTCAATGAGATCTTAAAATTATCCAGAGACAAATCAGTGCTGCGTAATTCAGTTGGAAGTTTGTTCCACAAATCAACTGCTCTATACAAGAAAGATTGTTTGAACGTCGCAGAAGCAGTTACATTAATATGTTGCAATACCAATCCATCCGCAGATCTGGTCCTACGAACTATTTTATTGATTTTAAAAAGCTTACTTACGTACTCAATATTAGAGCTAAATTTTAACATTTTAAATACGTATACAAGCAATACTTCATTCACTCGTTCACATACAGATAATATATTTGCACATTCTAGTATCACTGATTCATCAATTTTTACACGATTATTTCGTGGCTTCTTTGTCCACAGTGGTGTTTCAGAAAAATTTATTATAAATGTGTTTATTATTTCAAGGTCTTTTGGCCATAAGGTTTAATTGTAAAAGGTCTTATGGGATTAGGTCTAATAGGCAAAAGGTGTTTTGGGCATAAGGTCAAATGACTTGAGGTGTTATGATTCTGAGGTGTTTTGTTTGAGGTGTTTTTACCTGAGGTCAATTGTATAAGGTCTTTAGTCCGGACACCACTGGAAGCATAGTAGTAAAATCCTATGTTAAAGATATATGTCAACCTAATTTTTTAACTTAATACAGTAGAAGTCACCAAAATTGTATACAATGGAATGACGTCATTTCGAAACGATCTCTGCGAGCATACTTGTAAAATACCATGTTGAAAATATGCGTCAACCCTATTTCTAAACCAATGACAGTGGGGATCCCTGAAATGGTAAAATTTGTATGACATAATTTATAGGCAATTTCTTCAAGCATACTAGTTAAATCCTATGTCAAGGATACGTGTCAACCTTACTTCTAAACTAATGACAGTAGGGATCCCTCAAATGTTGAAATTTATTTGATGTAACTCATAAACGATCTCGTTTCTATAATATTTACATCTGAAGTTTTTACATGGTACAAATATTCACTCAATATCAGGTATATGAAACGTGCGGCGCATGCACCTACCTACTTAGCTTCAGTTGCGAGTATTGAAATGAAACGAGTATGAAATGCATGTAAAGTCGTGCCAGACACTCGTTTTTTTTGCATTAATTTTAATGCTAAAAAGTTTGTCCATTATATTTTTAACTGTAAAAACTGGTAAATCCGTTTAATTCAAAAAACAATAGGAATCTATTCTATCGCATTAACGAATATTTTAAATTTTATTAAAAAACTTAAGTTGGAAACTTTGACCTGTGGAGCACGACAAAAAGTCCTTAAGTCTCCTTTATCCCTACCATGTTTTACTAGCGTGTAGCTGCAGTAAATGTCTACGCTATGACACCCTAACGTCAAACGTTCATTGATAATGGCACGAGCTATATGCATGTATAAACTTTAAAAAATTGCATTGACTTAGATATACAAAGATCTTGAAAAATTCACAAGTCCCAAAGTCTTTTTCATCCTGACTATGTTTGAATACCAGCCGGTAGCTGAAATAAATATCTACACAATGACTTCCTAATTTTATAATTTTATTGATAATGACAGGACCTATTTGCATGTATGGACTTCAAACAATTGCATTGACTTAGATAAACAGGGATCTTGACAAATTGTCAAGTCCCAAAGTCTCCTTTATCCCGACCATGTTTTAATAACAGCGTGTGGCTGGAGTTAACATCTACGCAAGAACACCTTAACGTCAAACTTTTATTGGGAATGACAGGACCTATTTGCATGTTTAAACCACAAAAAATGCATTGACTTAGATGTACGAGGAATTTAAAAAATACGGAAGCCCCAAAGTCTCCTTTATCCCGACAATGATTTAATAACAGCGTGTAGCTAGAGTTAACATCTAAGCAACGACCCTCTAACTTCAAACTTCTATCGATAATGGCAGGAGCTATATGCATGTATATACTACAAAAAATTGCATTGACTTAGGAATACGCGAATTAAAAAAATGCACAAGCCTTCAAATCTCTTTTATCTCTAACATGTTTTGATAACAGCGTGTGGCTGGAGCAAGCATCTACGCGATGAAACCTTAATTTTAAACTTTCATTTAAAAATAGAAAACCTATATGCATGTATATTAGACTGAAATGTGTCCTATTCTACTTTTTTTAGTCTGTAATAATGTTGAGTTTCATAGACATATACATTTATATTTGTATAACATATAATTTCCTAATTATCAACTGCAATTCTGCTATTTAGTAAGCATTGGCTTTCTTCTAATTCATTAGGTATAAGCTTTTGTATATTTAATAAGTAAGTGACCTTTGTCTAATTAACTTCCGTATCATACATTTAGAAGTGACTTCTGTGTTAGTATTTAAGAACATAGTTTTTACTCACTGCGGTATTTCCTACACGTTTATTCCTCAAAATGATATTTCCTTAATGTTTATTACTAACTCATGCATATTCTAAAAATAAATTAGTTTGTATACCTTAATTAACTGTTAGTCATGAATTAGCTTACTAATAATAAACGTTATCAATGTATTCCCTATAACGTAATTACCTATTTGTCATAAATTAGTTTACTGGTAATTAGCATTATCAATGTATTTCCTAGCACATTGCTGAGTATATAAAATCAAAACAATTTGAAATTATTCGTGCACTATCCCAATTTTACTGCATTCACTTAACTGTCTCCAGAACACGAAGTAACCACTTATTAAGCATTGTCTCTCTTGTAAATTGTATTTATATATCTCACACTAATCCACACAAGACATAGTTACGCCACTATCCGTAGCTATATTAGCTCTCTGACTGCACCTTCGTTACCTGGTTCTTGGTTTGTTTGTGTTGCTCTTTATTTTGTAGTGGTGGAGGACTGCTAGTGCGTTTTACTGGCTCCAGCGATTTTTCCAAGTATCTTGTCTGCGCGTAACGTACCAGACTACCTTTTTAACTGGACCATGCTGATTCTACTCGTTCATCTCTAGTCAACGCGTCGTGGACATTGTGGGATTGACATTCTGGCTTCAAATACTCTTGCTTATTCTGTGTTACGTACCGCCCATTCTGTCTGAATTACTCTTGATTAGTGTAGGACCTTTTGACTTTCTGTACAACACCAGGTTCGTACACATATACGACTTATAAAAAGTTAGGGTACCCTATTAACGTACACTTCTTCACACTATCCCTAAACTACTTTTGTGACAATCACGTACTCCACTATTATGGTTCATGCAACCAGCAGATGAACCTACGCCTCCTTAAAAACGTCTTTAACGTAGTAATAATTCTAAATATCACTAACGATCACCGTAAGTGGCCTTAGCCCCATTAGAGTATAAATTAAGAGGTCGTAGGAAACAACCGACATCTGAGTTCAGACAAAGTTTACCAGGCTTTAAAGACAGCCTTAACACCTCTTTTGTTAGTCGTCAAGAGACGTCACAAGCAGCAAACGAGAAAGCTGCCGCCCAAAGATAACGCAATCTTGAACGATTTACAATCATCGTCTTTGAGGTCTATTATAGACGCAATCCTATTTTTGTTATTACCTCTTATCAACTCCCTAATAGATTTTAATTTCAAATAGCAACAGCATTTAATAACAAATACGCTGATGCGCATCTCAAAGATCCTTAATATTAGTTACTAGAATTTTGTAAACGACACATTGCAAAATCACTTACATCACCACCACACACATCAGTTGTCTCTACTTTATCAACTGATTGAGCTCAAGTCTCCTCTTGACGACCTTCATTTTCAGCCAAAACATCGTTTCATAGTTACAATACTCCAGCACCAACAGCATCACAAACTAGCACCCAAAACTGGATTCAAGGAATCAGTCTCAATTTAAACTATCTGAACTACCTGACTGCTGCAACAGCTCTGAGTCATCTGATATTAAAGACGACGAAGACAATCTAGTAGATATTGACGTTGCAGACATCAATAAAATCGATACAACTACTAACACAAACACTAACAATACCCACCAGCAGACATAAGGTAATACAGGCAATTCTGATCATGATTTCTAAGGATCAGACAACAACGCTTAAGAACCAAATCCAGATAGACAAGAAGACAGGCAACCGTCAGACGACGTCCCATCAACGCCAGACAACCAACAATACAATACAGGGAAAAGCAACACTCTAGGTCCGCTAGCGCCGCTAACATAACCAGTATCTCCGCCACTGCCTACGCTTGCACCGCCGTTGACAGATATAAAAACAGGTGAGAAACTTTAAGTAGCTATTAGAAACCCGGATCGCGGTAATCCAAACTGGGGTCGCAGCAAATTTTGCTAATCCTTTGTATCATTAAACTGCTGTTGACGTTACGCTCTACATTAAAGACCTAAAAACTATGGACCTGAAATTTTCTAATCAAATGAAAAAGTGCTATAAATTGTTCAAAAACATTTCGGCCACACGAAGCGTAGATAAAGACCTTCAACTTGCTAGAACCGTTAACACCCAAACGGAGTTTAATGACGCATACAACAATGTTCGCACTAAACTGGTTTTTTTTTCTCATAAGCTTCAGTCAGCAACTTTGATTACCCAATTGCAAACACCAAAACCAGGTCTCACTACGTTTTCAGGACTACACAATGAGTGGGCCGCATTTATAGGTCAATTTACAGCACCTATAATCTTCTCTAAACATTATGCTGCAGTACACAAGTTACGACTCTAAATTGGCGCTTTAAAAGATAGCACAATGAAAACATTTTAGACTTACAAGTAACTGAGAGAAACTAGGAAATCGCATAGACCCGGATGAAGACAAAATACAACACCCTAGGGGAACAAGCAGCATTGTCAATTAAACTACTTCTTAGGTTACAGGCAATGATGTCACAATCAGAACGCGGACTTCACAAACTAGTTAACGTAGTTTGGATGACACGCGCTCAATTAAAAAAATTTAACTTGGGTAATGTTAATAAAGCAAAGGTTTTTGACATCTAGTTTATTATGGCCCGTCTGGACAGCCGCACAATTTCAGAATTCAACCGAATTCTCCCAAATATCTTAGTTTCGACCTTGAAGACTTGGCACTTTGGCAAAAAACAAAGAAATGACACAAGAAATAAAAACTAATAGCTCTATAGCTCCACCTGAACACTATTTTTATAGCTCTAGCGAGGACTGTTTAGACAACACATAGAACTCTGACGATTACAATTCTGGTGACTCTACGACCAGTTCTACTACCAGTGACACTACCACAAGCAACACTAACAGTAATACTTTTAATAGTCACACTTGGAATAAATCAAGTTGTGACGAAAAGGAAACCTTACTTCTAATTCAAAGCCATTATTTAAATAGGTCCTAACAAAAACCCTATTTAACTAACCCTAGACAAGACCGTTCTTAAAATAGATTTGTAATGCATGCCACAGTTAATTCTAGTAGACACACTTTGTGTAACTCTACAGTTAAGAATTCAGAGTAGTGTGAAAATGTTTGTTCTGGCACACTCGCGACCTACGACTTTTTGTTTGAAAAGTAGCATAAAATCATATTAAATCATTGATTTACCTCTATTTTCTATAAAAAACAAGACTATTTTCATGAATTTTAGGAATTTAAAAAAAACACCACATATTCACTTCGGACACAACTACGACCACGGCTACGACTACGACTACAACTGCATGTTTCGTTTTAAAAACAGTAAAAAATCATTGATTTCAGTGTATTGTAATAAAGAAATTAGTGGTTTTAACATTTTTTGTTGTATGTGATAAATATTTAGTATACGTCTATTATTTTTACTTAATAATTGTTTTCCTATATAATAAGAAACAATAAAATAAAATGTAGTATTTGTAAGGCAGAGAAACAGTTAAATGAATTTAGAAAAGATCATGCAACTAAAACAGGTCTAAGATCTGAATGTAAAGTCTGTTCTTAGGAAAAAGAAAGTGCACCTGTGATATGTGAATGTTGATGTATAGGAGGACGTGATAAAATTGCAGGACATAAAAAATCAAATAGAAATAACAAATATATGTTAATAAATGCCTGAAAGTATATTTTGTGTAAAGTGCAAGGTAAAAACTCCTAATAAGGAAATCGAGTATACTGTTACTTAAAATAACAAAAATATAATGAAAGCAAAATGTGCTTACTGTAATACTTCAAAATGTCAATTCATAAAAGTCAAAGAATCTCTAAAAAATGGTGGTGATATAGTTGATTAAATAGGTAAATATATAGAAGTACACTACCCAGGTAGTAATTATTTAGGACCAGGAATTAAATTTCAAGAACAAATAGCAGAAGGAGATAAACCAGTAGATCGAATTGATAAAGCAGCTATGCATTACGTTTTATCATATAATGTTGACAAAGATAAAGATAATAGACATAAAGCAGATAAAAAAGTACTAAAAAACATTAATAAAATTGAAAATCATACAATTAGTAAAATAGTAAAACGTGATGTTACAAAAAGTGTAATAAAACTAAAATTATATCTAGGTTTAGGACTTATGCCCTTGCATAATAATAAATTATGACGGTTCAAAGAACCTTAAGGGCAAAGCCCGCTAGATAAATATAAAGATGATAAATCATATAAAATACTAGATTCTGTATATCAAAACCCTTTAACAGGATATGCAGGAAAAAATGAATTATCCAGAAAAACAGGAATAAAACCTAAAATTGTTAAAGAATATTCAGCTACACAGGATACGTATACTAAGCACTTAGGTAAAATAACAAAATTTAAACGTAGAAGATATTATACACCAGGTATAGACTCAATATGGCAGGCTAAATTAGTGTTTATGCCTGAGAAATGAGTTAAAGATAATGATAGTTATAGATATATTATTTCAATAATTGATACATTTTCTAAATATGGATGGGCTATACATTTAAAAACTAAACATGCAGATAAAGTAGTAGATAGTTTAGAAGTTGTAATAAAATATGGCAGAAATCCTGAAAAATTAAATTCTAATAAATAAACTGAATATAGTAGTACAAAAACTAATAAACGGTTTCAAAAATATAATATTAACTGGTATACAACTAAAAATGAAACAAAAGCAATGATTTTAGAAAGATAGAAGAACAATTCAACAAAAGATGTATAAATATATGACTGAACAACAAACTACTAGATAGGTTTATGTTTTACAAGATCTTATTACAAATTATAATAATTCAAAGCATAGTAGTTAAAAAATGACACCTATTGAAGCAAGTGAACCAGAAAATGAATTTAAAGTATATTCAAATCTTTATGACTCAAAATCTAGATTAGAAGAGTTAAATAATAATACAAGTACAAACAATAATTCACAAGAAGAGCTACGCCCAAAACAAGGTCGACCAAAGGTCTCGGAAGGGCTGCGCGCTGGTCAAAGAGTAAAAACCTATTGTTTTAGAACTAAATTTGAAAGAGGTTTCAAATGACAATTTGCTGAAGAAATACTGTATATTAGTGAAGTTATACCTACAAATCCTATAACTTATAAACTTGTAGACTACTATGATAAAAACAATAAAGAAACGTATTATGCAAATGAAATAACGCCATACAATAAAGAGGAAGAAGATTTTGAATATGAATATACTGTAGAAAGAAAGAAAACAAAAGAGTATAATATTATAAGAGCTTTGGTAAAATGGGAAGGATATTCCAATAATTTTGATAGCTGGGTTGATTTAACATTGAAACAAGTAGGCAAAGCCCGGAAGGACCAAATGTCCGTAAAAAACTCCGAATATGAAACACAAAAACCTAAAATAAAAAAAAATATAGGAAAAGCACGTGTTAAATGACATGTAGCTAAGCAGGCGTAGCGAGCTCCATCCACGTAGTTCAAGCCCCTTTGGGGCGCCTTAAGGGCCTTCGGCCCGCCTTAGAACTCTTTGGGTGAAAAAAAAAATTATTTATAAAATGAACATATAAATGAGTGAAGCAAAACAAATTAAACGTCAAATAAGACTTATAAAAAAAAATGAAAATAATAGAAAATTAAGAAAACTATTTATTATTGAGAAAACAGGTGATAATGCTTTTACATTAGAACAAAAGATAAAATATGCACCAATTATCAAAACAACACATAATATAACTGATACAGTTAAAAATAAAGCAAAAGCAGCTTCAAAAGAATTAGCCTTTTTTCAACAAGATAGAAATTCTAAGCATACACATTTAAAAAATATTGCAAATCATCAATGCACTAAATTAAAAAAATTTAAAGCTGGTAATGATCAATTATTAGAAAATCTGGCTTAAGCAAATTAATCCGTACAAGAAGAAAAAGAGGTACAATTAGCAATTGAAAACGTACCAGAACTTATTTATCTAAAATAAAAAGGGAGTCCTTTATTTTTTAAATATTTAAGTAATTTATCTAAGAATGCTTTATCTATATTAAAAAACTACAAGTAGATGATTATACTTACACTGAAAGTTATTAAATTTAAACCGAAAAAATACAGGATTTAGGTGATGATTTTATACATATATTAGAAAAGAAACATAAATTTTCAATTGGTGTATAAGAGTTATTAACTAGAATGCATCTAGATAAAACCAAGTATGATATGTATGATGCTGATTTATATGCATAGCTCATGGTTAAAACTAAAGCTTGTTATACACCTAAAGGTAAATTAAGAGGTTTTAAAGGTAAAAAATGGGGTATTGGTTCTGCCTATCCTAAAACACAAAGAGTAATTAGTAAACAAAGGTCCCAAAGCGATAATACATTAGATAAAGCAAGTTTTAAAACAAAAATAAGACAAGGAGTCAAAAGTAATTTTCGTTTTATTATGGAAGATCCTGATATTTTTGTACTAAAGTTAGAAACTACATTAGCTAATATACAAGCAGGACATACAAATATTGATAAAAATTATATAAAATTAGCTACTGAAATACTAGATAAATTCAAATCAATTTTTTCAGATAAAGCTTTTACAAATATTTATTCTATACTTATAAATAAATTACATAATGAATGAATAATGAAAATATTATAAAAGTCTGAAACAATATTCCACAAGAAATCAAAATATTGAGTAATAAGTGCAAAATATTCAATAATATACCAGAAACAGATATAATGTTGCATACAAAAGAAAACAATATTACGGTTTATTAAGAGGTACCAATTTCTATCAAAAATGGAGCCCAAATAGCCTTAAAAAAGATTTCTGCTTACTATTTAATACCTAATATAGATGAAAGAAAAAAAAATTTTTAGGTATAAAAAAGATGGTAATATTTTTATTGATATTACTTTAAAAACCATGAGTTATGAAATTGAAACTATCGCTCATGAAATCCAAGATAAAATGCGTTTAGATTTTAATAGTATTGATATATCGAATAAAAATAAATACAACTTTTTAAGTTATGTTATACAAATCAAGCCAGATACTTTTATTGCCAAATGTGTAACTGCAATTCCTGCTAGTTATGTTGTAGATTTTACTACAAGTAATTTTATTGGAAAAACGTTAGGATTTACGCGTAAACTATTTACATCTGGTAGATATTTTTCAGATACAACTGTCGATATTAATCCTGTAAACTTAGTACTTGTACATTGTGATTAAAAGGCTGGATGTTCTATAAATGCTGTACCATCTAGGTGTATCTATTTGTTTACACCAAAAGTACCACCAGGTTATAAAATTATATAGAAAGCGACACTTTTAGTATATTATAATGTAGATCAAAAATATATCAATGAAATAAAGGTATGGTTAACTGATAAAGAACTAAATCCAATTAATTTTAGAGGCAAAGAAATAACAAATACTTTATCTTTAAAAATTAATAAATAAATACACATACTGAATATTTCAAATATAGTAAAACGTCAATAAGATAAGATGTTGATAAAAATAATAACAACACAGAGCATAAAGCTTCAAATATACAAACTAAACCTTCTTGGGCTTTGCCCTTTAGGCCCTTCAGGCCGCCTTGGAAAACCCTAATAGAGCGATTAAATGAATACTATTCTAAATATAAAAATTAATTGCAAATTTTTCTTTGATAAATGAATGCACAAAACGTGATTAAAAAATACTTGGGTCTGTAACATCTAATAACTACTAGTGATGCAATAAAATTTTGTTAATATAAAGATTATTTACAACAAGAAAAATCACATTTGAATGAATCAGTAGCAACTACAATTAGCATTGATAATGTAGATAACGTTTTTCTATTAGAGAATAGTTTCTCTATTTTTGAGGTTAATTTAGTAAAACAATCAAATGGTACAAGATATACAGGTACAGAGTTAATTACAGTAGTTAAAATTGGACCCATGTTTCTATTTATTATAGAAATCAAAACATTTGACGATACAACTGTTGAACAGTTTAACATACCAAAACATGTAAGTTTAATTTAAGCATTAATAAAATATAATGATAGTTTTAGTTCAAATAGAAGACATAGTCAATGCTGGTCTTTAGACTATAATAACTATAGTGCAACAACTAATAAAAACCCAGGATTTGCAAATAGACATGATTTATCATTCAAATTTAATGCAAATGCAGAGGATAAAGGTTAAGGTCGTTTTATAATTTTATTCTCACATAACTTCAACTTCAAAATTGCATTGACTTAAATATACGATAAATTTGAAAGTTTTACAAGTCCCAAAGTCTTCTTTATCTATACCATGTTTTGACACTAGCGTGTAGCTTAAGTTAATATCGACGCAATAATACCCTTACTGTAAACTTATATGAATAATAGCAAGAGCTATATCTTTATTTAAACTTCAAAAAATTGCATTGACTTAGATATACAAGGATCTTAAAAAATTTACAAGTCCTAAAGTCTTTTTCATCCTGACCATGTTTTTATACCAGCGTGTAGCTAGAGGTGATATCCATGCAATGATACTTTAACTAAATCCTCATCCACCTTGAGTTTGAGTTTGAGGTATTTTTAATAAAGTGTCAGGCAGCTCAGTATGCATATACAGTTATTAAATCACTGACACTAAACAAATACTAGCACAAATATAAATTAGTACACACAATTTAGGTCAATACATACACAATATAAATTAATACATTTACATTAGATAAACTAAAGCCAAATAAATATTTGTTAGTAACTACAAAACTAGGAAGGCAACAGTACATACACTACGGTGGAATATAAGAGCTATACATATAAACTTCCCTGCTTTCTTTTATATACTCTATTTACCTACGTGCGGAAAGGACTAATTTTATACAATTTTACTTTTCCACCTATGAGTGACACACACCGTTTGATATCAACAGGAATATTATTCCATTCATCAGTAAATCTATAAAGTGGCGAGTGTCTTTAACTTACTGAGTTAAACCTTGAACAATCAAGCAAGCATTTATTGGTTGATCGCGTTTTCCTTGCTGACGTATTTAGCATAAAAATGTTATGGTATCTTAAAGTAGGTAATACCTTATTCTTTTACACACTGACAACACAATTAACATTTGCAAAAAATCACTTTTATTTACATTTACATGCCTAATATTACAGAAAGCAATAATAGCTTGATTTAATGTATTTTGTAACGATTACATCTCAGCATTGGATCTTGTTCCCCAAATTATCACGCAATAGTCAACAGCTGATAGAATATAGCAGTAATCGTTACAAAAAAAATACTAAAGAATTTATATCCTTTAATGTTCAAAATAGCTAAGTTTTACTTACGAGAATTGTTTATTAAAATTGAAACTACAGTCAACAATTACACTAGAGAATTAAAATGTATACACTTGTTCTATATCCTGACCATTAAAATACAATACGACGTTTTCAGGTTCAGGAATATATAAGTCTCTAGACTAATGAAGTAGCATAAATTTCGTCTGAATAAATCAATTAACAAATCATTTCTATTTGAACTAAACATTTAAAGAATTCAAACAAGTCTGAACTAAGTTAAGCATAACTTAAAACTTCGAGTTCCAGTAGGACATTACAAAATTGTCTGCGCACAATAAAAACTTACCATATATGGCATCCTAATTTTATCAATATCAAACTTCAGAACTCCTATATTTAGATCATTACTATACAAAATGAAGTTACCAATTTTCATTTTAAATTGACGAATATTTAAAATATCAGCCATTAGTTTAAGTAAATGTGAGTATGCCAAAATTATTTCTCAATTTGAATAATAGTTTTTTATGGTTGACAAAGTCAAATGGTTTCTGCAAATCAATGAAACCTGCAATTACTCTGCCAAATTCAACATTTAAATACATAAAGGAATCCTGTATAAATTGTAAAATTGCTGTTGGCTTGCTCGATCTTTCTTATACCTGTGTTTCTGGTCACTAATTGAATGTTTGACATATTGCGAGCATGCGCAAATTGCTTAAACTATTAATCTAGAATTAGTACACACAAACTAGGGCGATATAAAATAGATCCTTCGTGTGACTTTTGCCTATATAAAGAGTTCTTACAACAGCAGTCTCACAATTAGATAGATATTTACATAAAGATAAAAATTGTGTGAACATTAGTGCAAGAGGTACACTTAAAGTATCTATGCAGCTGTTTAATACAGTGTAATGATCTTCATAGCAATTTAAATGTTTCTTTTCTACACGAGAAAAAGCAGGCCTTACTTCAATCTCAGTCAAGGGCACAAGAGGTTCATTACAAACAACCCTTTGAATAGAATCATCTGGGTCATTACAACATGACGGCTCAACAATAAGTTTTAGCTAACCTATTAGATATAACATCAGTATCACTGGTTACATCCGCATTACAATTACATTCAGTTATAACAACTGCTGACTTTATTTTTTTACAAGCTTACTATTTACATTTTAAACATTTGTTGAGGTGAACGTTTTAGAAAATTTGTTAATTCCATAGTTATCTTTCGCACAACTAATCTAATTATTTATTTCATTGCGTCATGACTTGTACCCATTATATCAAACATTATCTGACATTCTCATGCATTTTAACTTAAAACTATCTCGAGTTTGCCTTTTTCTCACAGGTCAGCTGTTATTCATCGTGAAAGTTCAATTTTGACAATAGGTTCATGCAAGTCAATCACAATATTCATAGATAGCTCAAAGAAATTAAAATTATCGTCACAATCGTCAAACAAATTGTAGACTATCAAACTTGACTCAAGTCAGAACACATAGTTTTTTCATTTAAGATTTTTAAATTTAAGTAAACTAACAACCCCAGGACTATTTCCTTATAACTATTGATTTTACTTCTAATGCTAGTAAAAAGCGATAAAGACATAACTTGGATAGTTTTTATATTCCTAGTAAATATTTAAAATAAACACAACACCACACAAACAAACACAAACAAACAAACTCAACACAAACAAACACAAACACAACACAAACAAACAAAACTTCAACACAATCGATAGTATCACATCTATTAGATTCTGTAAAAAAAATAGCTGGTTAACTGACCATGGTCATCAAGGGGCTTTGCTATGCTTTAAATTTTTATTTATAAATTATTTTTAATAAAGAAAATATAAAACGTAACTATGTGAAATTAGGTGAGTTACAAATTGGTGGGAAATATAACCTACTGAGTTAGCTGATCTTATAATGCTAATTAAAAAAGTGTAATAGCAACGGCATAAGACAAATGGGTTTTCTTTTTTTGAATTACAAAAAACATCTATGTGAAACGACACTTGCCAATTTTTATTAAAAATAAGAGGATAAAGGAGAGTTTTAGACTTGTTAATTTTTAAATATCCTTGTATATCTAAGTCATTGCAATTTTTGAAGTTTTTTAATGCATAAAGCTCCTGTCATTTTTTACTAAAGTTTTAACTTGTCATTGCTTCAATATAAACTTCAGCTACACGCTTGTATCGAAACATGGTTGGAATAAAGGAGATTTTTAAACTGTTCTGATATTTGGATATTCTAAGGAAACAATTGCAAATGTTTCTAGGCATATTTTTTGCAAATAGTTCTATTTTCACAGACGTGTTAGATACGGAGTAATAAGGTTCTAGATAATCAGGGATCATCTAAATATACAATATGTTTGGTTCTAAAATTCAAAACAGCATTTAATTTGTGTTCTGTGTAAAACAGAAGTAGAAGCAATTTCAGCATTCAGTAAAATATTATTAAATATTTATTCATGTATGTATATGTAATGATGTGAATTTTGAGCTCCGCTAAAATCACCTTCCCTATCCCTTAGCAATAGCAACATCTTATTTCTTTGATAAGCATGTCTCCAAACTTTTAATTTGATTCCTACCCAAGCCACATTCTAACATTCCTAAATCTGCCTCACTCCTCTTCTCTAGAAACTAGCTTACCGTGTGGTAAATAAGAAGAAAAAAGAGATTTAAACGAAGAACATCAAAGTTGTGTGCGTGTAACTAAAGTCCCAAGTAAATTGTAATTACTAACGTGTAACCCTAAGCTCCTTTATTTCTTGCAGCACCCCCCAAGTCTAGTTCATCATTACTTACATACACCAAGAATCACTATCACAGGGACGCTAAGGCTCAGCATTCATTCTGTCCCGACTCATCCTTAATTCATCAAATGTCACCTTTCAATTTCCTTCACCTACAGTTTCCTGAAGTATGTCCAAATCTAACTCTTGTTTATTTTCGGTTTTTTGCATTAAAAGTAATTATTGCCTACTGGCAAATAATTGATTATTTTTAAATCCTGCTGGGCCAGGTAAATACATGTTTATCATAGAGTATCAGAACGTACCAAGCAATCTACGCTACAA
The DNA here is from genome assembly GCA_949802685.1 of Dicyrtomina minuta. Lineage (NCBI taxonomy): Eukaryota > Metazoa > Arthropoda > Collembola > Symphypleona > Dicyrtomidae > Dicyrtomina > Dicyrtomina minuta. Next base: position 36,593 of record CATKUY010000297.1, read on the forward strand.
AAGTGCAGGGATTGTCCATAAATGGCAATATTTAAACATAACGATTGTTAAGATTTGTTATGACGTCATTATTACATGCGTCATAATTTTAAATAGTATTACGTATGAATGATGATGCATAACGATGTGTACAATGTGAACATATAAACAGGAAACAACCGATTTGTGCTTCGTATTGTATACAGGGACACTTGGCAGTCTAATCTGAGAGTCTAACTATAGAGTTCTAACTTCTAACTACTGTGCCTCTCACAACCAGCGGGTACCAACCAACCTACATATATAATAAAGTACCATTAAACCAATACGATTAAGCTACGGCTTTGCTTAACCATAGTAGACTCACATTCATTTACTATTACACCCATAAGCAAACTAAAGGTTCAATTAACACTGGTGATAGTTGCGGTCTCTTACTTAGCTGTAGGAGGCTACAGTACCCAAAAACCTAACACAGGGACGTCTTGACGTACCTTAATTGATAAAAAACACTAAAACAAGTCAAAGTGAATAAATAGACTACTTTTTTACTCATATTACACTGTTACACGTAAAGTATCGAAACCTATATAGTTAGGAACTATAGTTATACAGTGCCACACCCAACTACGCAAGCAATACGCGGAATAAAAAAATTTTTGGGAAAAATAAAGAAATAAGTGCACAACCTAAATCGGGCGAAGACAAAACTCCACAAAACACTAAAACAGTTAATACACGGGAACTTATTATTCCAATTACGACGGTAGCCTGTTAACTGTTGTATACCCTAGTAAAGACGGTAAACCACACACAACCAAGGACTACACACGGGCCGAATTCCAACACGAATACCTAGAAGAAGACCTGACCAGCTATAAATCAGCACCAACCATCGATGACCTATATGTAAGCGAAGATTGTGCACAACTAACTGCACTACCAAGTGAAAGGATGAAGGCCCATCCCTGCAATAATCCAGATGATCTTTGGCTAACATATTTTTTAAATGACCAACCTAAAGGCAAAACTCACTTATCAAGAGACGAGTGCCAAGAAAAATACCTATATTTACGACACCCACCACCTTGAAGACCAATACAACCAACCTCTCCTAAACCTGCACAAGATCAGTTTGAAGCCCAACTTGACGACAACATCCACAAAGTTAAAAACAATCAACACAACCACAGCGACAGCTTCCTAACTGCAGCAGAGCCAACTCTTACGTCAGTTAAACTATCCTTCCAAGAAATTGAGGAACCTTCCATTCTACAAGAGTATTTTAACAAAGTCTAGCTACCACCCAGAGGCTTTCACTCTGAGTCGAAGGATTCATTACCAGAGAAACAACTACAACAAGTCGAATACCAAAACATAATCTGAGAGAGGAATTTGACCTTTCTAATCAACTCCATGGCCTGTCTTTCAACTCGACCCATCCTGACCTCCTGGCTAAACTTACTCTTCTAACTCAACCTGACGACCAAGCTGTGAGTACAAACCATATTTTAAACTCTGAGCACTCGTTAGATGAAGCTATAGCAGACAATACAGACAAGTTTGAACACTTAGTTAAGTCAGAACCCAAAAGTTTTAAAAAAAAAATCGCTACGATAAATCTTATAAAGTAGGCAGAGCTAAAACCAAAAAACCCAAACAAGAGTATTCAAAAAACGAGTAAGAGAAAGCTAAAATACGGAAAGCAAAGTAAGAATTATCAAAAAAATTATTATTTAATTTTGGAAAAGGATATTTTTGAATTTTTGGCGAAGAATATTGCATTGAAACAGACGAAATCATGTCCACTCTTGAAGCTCTGTCATTGCCAGACCCAACCTACGAGCACACAGCAATATATTAAAAATAATTCGACGAATTTATCACTGATTTTACGAACCGGGCAACACTGCATAGGTTAGAAAAACAGATGGCAAAGAAACATCTACAGCATAAAGTCAAGACACCAATAATCCAAAATTAAATAAAGGCTAAAAAAACATTATAATCGACGACACTACTGAATTTCCTGCCATTTTTACAAAAATCAAAACTGACTGCTCCATTTTTGCAGTCCTGACCTACGACGCCGCCGAGATTTCAGCACAAAAACAAAATTTAGACGAGCCAGCTACGGCATTTATTTATAGATATTTGGCAAACGCAACAGGCAGTAAATTAGGCGTTGACATTTTGCTGAAGCACATCTTGCAGAACCTTAGGAAAAACGTAAAAAGTTACTCCATGACCTAGACCAAACCCAAAACCCTAGAAGAACTGCGAAAACTGCTTAGAACATACGAAAGCAATGTTGTCACAAGCCTAGCATTTATTAAGCAAGAAACAATTAAGGTCATGGTAGCATCGTCTAGCGATGACGTATTTCTTCAGAAAATCGCTATGCTAACAGCAAGAGTAGTACAGTTGGCAGCTCACCAACAAACACTTCATCAACCCCACCCAGTCCATAGGCCTTATGCATCAAGCCAACAGGCAGCTTAAAATGCACAGGGAACATGTCAGCCTATCGATTGGCGCAGCGTACGGTGTAACATTTGCAACAATTAGGGACACAAAGCACGTCGATACCCAAACCAGAACATTTTACAACAACATTTTCAAAAGCGAAGTCAGATTCCAATCTAATGGCAAATTTACAGCTTTAATTAAAACAAGTCTCAGAGAATGCAATTCCCAAACTAACAGAGGAATCCTTATTTTAGTGGCATGCGAAATCCAACAGAAAACAATTTGCAAAACAACTCTCTCTACAACAGCAAGAATTTTTATCCCAACTTCGTTCACCCGAATGCTCGGCAGAATCCAAACAGTCGCAACTTTGTCATAAACCAACAGAACAACAATCCACAAGCCAACAGCAATACTTTGCCAAATCAACATCCTTTGAACTAAATAGTGGAGCGATAAGGCGAAATCACTCTGTATTCCATTCTAGGCCACCGAATGACAACAAAATTTCAACATCTTATAGATTTTCTATGTTGCAACAACAAACAGAAATAACTAGCCAACTAACAACAAACCCTCCAGCCCAGCTATTTTTAACTAAAACATAGCAAAGTCCGTCCAACAACTTACAATAACAGAAAATGGCAAGACATCGCCTGTCACGTTATTCTTGGATACCGGTGCAGGGATTAGTGTAGTAAACGAAGATGACGTTCAATATTTAGATGCAACTCTAATAAGGCATCATAGTATAACAGTTACAGACTTTGAAAGAAACAAAATCTGAAACTCAGGAGAAACTACTATTAAATTAAACATCAAAAACCATTAAATTTCCCACAAGTATATAGTTGTATCCGAAGCAGGTCACCAAATTTTACTTGGCGAAGATTTCATGGCCAGATACAAGGTAATCCTAGATAACAAGAACATGACAATGTCATAAGAATTTTTTGGGGC
>CATKUY010000298.1:0-112543 GCA_949802685.1 Dicyrtomina minuta
TACTGGCTACTTAAGCGACCTAGTGATTCTAGCCGGTTTAAAGTTGGGCTATCATACATATACTGGCCGATGGCCGTTATACAGATACTGGCTGATAACTAATATTTGTAGATGCCAGTCAGTGGCCAATATATAGGCATTACCAAAACGGCATTATATGAATGAATGAATGAATAAATTTTATTATGAGTCAATTAAATCTTATGATCTACGTAAAGATTTATACACCATAACAGTAAGTACAAAGCATATCTAAATCATGTTATGAATCTCAAAAAAAGAAAACAAAACTAAAAATTGCTTTCAAAAACAGTCAATTTCGTGTTGGGTGAATCAAATTAACTGGGTTTACGTATTGCCTGAAGTAAATTATTGTGGAATTGTAGCTTCCTTTAGCCACTATATTTCAAGACTTAAAAGATATTGTTTTAAATATATAAAAGAATTCAATGCAGTCCTATCTTCAATTTTATGAGACAAAATGCTAATATCTAATTAGACAAATTAAATAATACCTATCGTTTATACTGAAAAAGATACTTTTAACATTTTACAAATTTTTGTGACGCATGCTGAGGCAGTTGGGCTTCCTTCAGTGGAGGTCAGTTTTTAAGTTTGTTCTTTTCAGTAAAGTTATCTTTTCTTACATTGAATTTATGGCCGGTACAAAGGTGTAAATTCACATTGTTAAACAGCTCTGCGACCTAGTTTTTTTTTGCCGGTTTATCGAGCTTTTTATTAAATCATGAGCCGTTTTATCGGCGTATTTAAGCATTACAAGCATAGGCATTATGACAGGGATTTTTAATTTTATCGTAAATCGAGCTGGCCCATGTTAAAAAGGCTGGTATTTGCAGATTCGACTGTAGTGAGTTATAGGTATAGTCTCAAAGTTTACTGACTTTACAATTCCTTCAAGTACGATTGGCTATATCCTGTTTCAATTAGAAACGACAAATGCATGTAAAACCTAAATTGTATTTTTTTATATAAAGTGTGTTTTTTCACCTACGTGTATTTAACACATGCACCTTTATTAAACAGGAGATTTGTTCAGCCTATTTTAACACGGTCGCCGAGGAAATACTTTGCTTTTCTATTTGCAGTGTTGTTAATTATATCTGAAAACATTGTCCATTAGACCTCGTTTTCGTTTAATTAATTAACTTAAGACGGCGCCATCGGTATTGTTGAGTGCAAGCTGTTTCTATACGTTTTTGCAAATGCAGGAAAAATATCTATAATCCTAGCTGTATTTCTCTCAGTCCTGTACCTAGCAATTCGTTAAAAGATTGTCCTATACGAAACAAAGCATGTAATTATTAAAGGTAGACGTTACTCCTATATATTGTATCTAGATACAAACAAGTTTACTAGCCTAACTGACTTACCTTATTACGCGCTCTACTATACTGGACTTTGTCTCGCTATACGTGTTAAAGTATTAGATTTAATGAGTTTTTAGAATTTTTTTTTACGACTTGGCGCGAAATTTTATGCTTGCATACGCATAAATACAATTGGGTCAAGCTACAATTTATAATAATTTAAATTAATTAAATTTATATAACTGTGATACCATTTTATAATGTTATTATAATATACGTAAGACAGTGCTAGCTGACACACCTTAATCTGTGAATAAATATATTACAGTCTTCTTTGATTTTTTAAAAATGTCTTTAAAAGCTTTGATAACTGACTTGGGTTTTGTATTTTTTAAAAAACAGCAGTAAAGCTTCTTCGAAAACGCAATAATACAAAATAAGATATTTGCATAGCCAGAATTACCTTTTGCAAATTCTTTTCTTAAGATTTTTAAATCAGCACAATAGATTTTCCCTTTCATATTCACAAGGTTTTTCGTCGTTTGAAGTTTTTGCGTAAACGCTGGTGCATCAAAAATAAACGAAGCTGACTAAGCTCCTTATTTAATACTGCTTCATCATACAAGTTTTTGTTATTCTTAAAAAAAACCGCTTAGCGCCGAATACGAACCCTAAAATCTAGTGTTTAAATATGATTAACGAATTTTTTTCATATTTAGAGCTGTAATTATTACTGACCTACACTGAACAACTGTCAATTCTGAATGCTTACAGAGTCCTTAAATCAATGCTATTTATACACTTTCTGCCACACTTACATTTATACACTATTTAATAATAGACAGTATATTATTGACAAGGTGTACATAATATTTTTAGTTTTTAATTTTAAAATTTAAACTACCGCTAAGACTTGCATTATTTTCTATGTAGGACTGTACAATATTCTAGTAAAGTAATAGTAAAGATTTACAAAAATCTTTTCACTTGTTCCTTTATATTTGCTTTAAGTGCTTTTCTGCTACTTACTTGTAGTTCTTGCAATTTTTCCTCCTCCTTCCACTCCTTCCACCGTAACTCCATCTCGCGCTTGTGAGAAACATTTAGGAGCCTATTACCTTGAACTATTTCAATGTCTAAAATCATTAGATTCTCAAATGACAGAAACTTGGACAATGCAACGTATGTTGTACACGGAATCATTTCTCTTGTGTCTAGAAATACACAGCCAATTGGTACGATTGTTCTATTTGACCTAAAAAAAATAATAAATTGCCAAACAATTTAGCGCTCTAGGCTACAGTGTACACAAATTAACTAGTGTTGAAAATCAATAAAGTAAAATAATAATGATGAATACACACCTATGAATTGTCATTGCTCAACTTAGAACTAGTGAAAATGTATGCACTTGGACATACTGCTGTGTCTTAAGGTTTAGCTTATTACTTTTAGTCCTAAAAATTCGGAAACCCTGCCCTCTTGACGTAACTACGATGTCGTTTTCTCTGTTGAACGGAAAGTACACAATAATAGCCTCGACATAGTTTGCTTAGTAGAGCCTGTTACGTAATGAACTATAGACAATATCAACAACAGTGCCTCTGCTGCCATTCACAAGATTTGCCTTTACATCCAAATTCTTTGTTAACATTATTGGGACACAATAATCGATTTTTAAAAGATCTTTTGCAAGTAAAGAGTGCTCAGCAAAAACGGCAGGTATTTCAGTAAAATCCGAATGCATTTTTTGTATCATTTTCTTGTACAATAGAAACAAGCAACAAACCAACACGTTTAATTTTCAGTTTAAGTAAATTTAAATTGACACAATATATTATTGCAGGCTATTTGTCGTTGCTGCCACTGTCATTGTCAGATTCAGATTCAAAGTTACTTTCAGATTCGTTCTGAAGTTTAATTGCGAAAAGAGGCTTTTTGGATAATGGGTAAGCAAGTAATTATCGTGCGTGTAAATAACTTCTTTACGACATTGTTGACGTCCTTAGGCCAGCCTCTCTAATTCTTGAAGCTGATACAGAATTATATGTTTGAAAATTTTCACGCCCTAAATGTTTGCCTGAATGTTTCTTAAGAAACCGTAAAGGATGTCTGTTGATAAAAAAACAGTCAAAACAATTAAACTTTTCTCTGACAGACAGTATAAAATAAGAAAAAGGGACTGCAAAAAGCTAAACATGGCACTTTGAGCATTTGTATTTTTCTTTTGGCTTTACTTTTAAATGATGAGTTTGAATATAGTTTCAGTAAACTCCGTCAACTAAATACTTTTAATGATTTTCTAACCATTTGTCTGAATCACACTCTTCACAATAAAATGTTTCAGTTGGACTCGAAAATAAAACCATAAATTCTTTGCAAGACAAGCAAAACGTAATGGATTGCTTGCAGTCTCCCAGGACTGAGCCGTTCAGTAAATTGCCCAGTGGTTGTCTACTAAAGGCTCTATAGCGACTGAATAAAATAATTTCATGAAGACTTGTATACCTGCAATGCGGTGATAACAAAAAGGAGAAACTCTACCTAGCAAATCCCTAGGAATCTAAGTTTTTATAGCATGACATATATTGAGGGTCGTATGAGACAGTCTTGATACAACATGCGCTGCAGCTTATTTTAATCACGTTTAAATAAATATAAAAGTAATTTAATAATAGTTAGAAATAAAGATGTATAAATAAATGTACCTGCATACAAAAGGCAATAAAATACTGACTTTTTGTAAGCTGCAACGTTGATGTTAAGTTTGTACAGATGTTTTGATTTTTCAAATGCTTGAATTTCCTCTGTGCTCAGACGTGTTTTTTAAACAAGATTGTGACGTTGTTGAATATTAAAAAGATCTAACAGAGTACATTGCTAGTTTCTAAGCCTTAAAATAAATTCGTTGTACTGTTGCTGCTTTAGATCTGCAGTATTTTGTCTAAATAGTTTGTCTTAAACAAACGCCGTAGTAAAAGAGTTGTAAATTTGAATTGCGGCAACAATGTCTTCAGTCACGTTAGTGACAAATTTAGTATACAATGCATAATCGCCACAGCAAGAAGTTTGGTTGAAATCTTTAAACATGACAATCGTTTTACCTGCAAACGGCATGGAGGCTTGCGCAGGATCACCTAGTTTCAAATATTGGTCGACAGAATAAGGAAGGCACAGACCAACAGTTGATAACTTATCTACTAATAAAACTTTGACGTTTCACAAAGCAATTTTATTTGCTTGAGGTATTCCATTGCTTAATTGGTCTTACAAAGTTCCGCTAGTATAAGAACAAATTTTAAAGCAACTGTTAAATGTTGTTCCTCTTAAACTTGAAGCACAGATGCTCATGAACGAAACAGTTCAAAACGAAAACTTGCTATCTTGACTTTGTTTTTGTGACAGTATATGGTTTATTGTATTTAGAGCCTGAGACGTTTTAGCTCCTAGAGTACCTGTGACAATCATTTTCAACCAAGTTTAGTAAAACTGTTTTCCAGGCAACTTAATTTAATTTCTGACAAATTCAATTATTTTTATTTCTGAGTGGGTAGCATAAAAGTGTACGACACCTCTGGAGGTTGTGACATTTCTAATATTGCAGCTTGTGTCAAATCGTCAAATTGAATTCGATTAAATGAGTACAGTGGTCCCCACTTAAATGTTTTATCAGAAATAGAACTAGACAAATTACACTCACACTTACAATCTTGTTGTCTCTGGCACTAGGTCGATGCTTGTTAAAACAACTTGGACAAAGTGAGTGATTTAAAATAAAACCATAGAAACGCGACTGCGGCATCAGTGGTTTGTGTGAAAATGGTTCTAAATATAATCTATGTAAGCAGGGCCGAATTGCTTTTTTATATTCGTTCAACGTTTCTTTAGCAACTTCTGCAAACTCAAAATAAGTTTGTTTGCATTAGCAGCATTTTATGTGTCTACAACAAACGTGTCCTGCTGGCTCATGCGATTTGCGTTCTAAAGATGGAAAACTTTGTCATACTTCTCGTAGTTGCTCTAGCCAAAGTTGACTGTCGCCAGTGTTCGCACAAATAAGTCTCTGAAGTTGTGAAAACATATGTTATACTGCCATTGCACTGTCCACAAGTTACTTTCAGAACAAATGCAGTGCTGAGCTTTTACAAGAACCGCGAAATCCAGCCAAGAAGTTTAGCTACTGGCAAAGCCCACATTATTCTCTACGCTCTATGCGAGTCCGCTTTTCATTCAACATTATGACTGGAGCAATTAAAATGTAAATCAACCCGAACCTATCTGACAACTACTTTTAGAAATACCGTGGGTATGGTGGCCGCAATGTTTCATTTAGTCTGATGAAAATCATTGCTTTGGTTGACTTTCTGTTTACACAAAACGCAAAGCTTGTTGCATCGGAACCCCATGATTTTATCTCTGGGTCTCGCCTGTTGAATGCCGAAGAAGTTACCCAAAAACAACATTACCAAGAAACAGCCGTCGGAGTTCAGCAGGCACCACAACATGTGAAAATCGATTGGAACAAAGTTGTTTCTACTGCAGTATCAGGGTTTCAACTGTCGCCTGAACAACCAATTTACTATTCTGATGTTGCTGCCGTCACTGATTCAGACATTGACGACTCTGACAATTCTGATGAAGACTGCAATGCAGAAGACGAAAACAGCAATAGAAAATATAATTTGTAAACTGCAACTCGCAAGTTTAAAGACAATAATATAAAACATTTGTAGAATTGTAAATTTTGTAGTGTGTCCTACGGCAATATAATTGTGTGTGTCCTAGTCATGTCTCTTATAAATGTTGCCAAGTTTTTGCAATACATTTGAAGTTTAATTCTGTGGTTAATTTTTTTGAGCATTTGCAAGTTGTGTGTGTAAAATATAACACTTTGTCAATAGTTTATAACAAGTGTGTAGAATATTTTATACTAATTTTACTATTCAAATAAGTGAAAATTTAAAAAGTAAGATAAAATATATAAAATGTAAACCTTAAGTTCCAGACTTGAACGTTTATAAATAAGATTTATTATTAGTAGCACAAACATACTGCAGTTGTAGTTTAATTGCAACAGCGAATTCTATTCCTTGTAATATATTTATTTAGATGGCACAAAACAAAGCAAAAAAATAATTGTAAATTTGTATTTATTTGCAACAGTAAAAGCAAGAACGTACATTGCATTTCCAATCATGTTATTTAAAAGACATGCAAAGAAGAATTACAGCAGAGACCGCCTATTTTAAAACTTTACTTTTTGCCTTTTGTAATACGACTAATATAGAAAACAATGAAAGCAGTAGCCATTCTTTCAAACTAGGGGTTGTATAGAGGTATACTGAGACAATTACATGTGTGAACGTATACATTAGCAACAACAAGTATACCCTGCAAATATAAACTTTTTACAGCAAATATTTTAAATGCACACTATGGCACTATTTATTTTTAAACTGCCCCGCAAAAATAAAGTTATTTTTTTCTAGCGCAAAAACAAACATTTAGTTTCGTCCATAATATTCGTCATATTTTTTAACATCCAAATATCAAGTTCAAATTTAAAATTTCCATTTGGAATTAAGAAAGATTTGAAACTTTTGGAAAGACGTTTTGCATCCCTATTCACATTGCCCCTGGTAGTTAAAGTGCCAAAACGCTCAAATTTTTATTTTTACAACTTTTACATAACATGACAAGGCATTTACATAGGAATACATAAAAAGTGCCGTTCACGCTAGTGTTAATATTCCTACACCATACATCTCACTACAAACGCAGAAAATCTCATGTCGGCTAACTTGCAGCAATATTTTTTATCACACAACATTTTTTATTATATACCAACTTTACTTGCACCAAAATATTATTTGTACAAAAGAATTATTACTAGTGAACGTGTAAAACTAAAACAAAAGCAGAAAGTAAAAGTGGAAGCAAAAGAAAGTGGAAAAAGAATAGTCAAACAAATAGTCAAATTCCAACATGACAAAATGCAAACGAGAAAATAAAACTCAAAAGTAAAATTTAAAAGTTTGGAAATGAAAGAAAGGAACAAAACGCAAAGCAGAATATAAGTTTGAGGGAGAAAAGTGTCCAGCAGATCCAAGCAGTGGTGGTAAAAGCAAGTAAGGCATGGAGAGAGAACTTTATCGTATCGTGAGCATGGCCATAAGACTGACAACGAAAACAAAATTTACAATTCATTTCAAGCTTTCGGACAAGACTATACGATCGATAATAGACTTGTCGTTTCTGTATTTTCCAACTTCAATCCTATGCCCGCATGCTTGTCAGGGCATTATGTACAGGTTACAGCGTACGTGCGTATTATAATATCTGCATTGCCCTTAATTGAATTATACGTTACGTATACCTACCTATGTATATGTCTCTCTCTCTTTCTCTCTCTCTCTCTTTCAACCAAATTCAACGATTTTAATTAAATTAGCCATCTCTCGCCACTGTGTCCTTTTGCCGGCACTCTCTTTATATATTTTTTTTCAATCGATACTACTAAAACGTAGATGCCTCATCATTTGCTTTGCACTTAATTGAATTAGGCCTTTCGTGTTTCTACCTATGTAGCTACATGTCTCTGTGTCTCTCTTGTATTCAAATGTATCTCTCTCTCTCTTTCTCTATCTGTCTCATTACACTGTACTTAATTGATTTACATATCTTGCTCTTCACCATTCTCCTCGCCCTACCTACTAATCTACATGCTCCTTGTATCTCTCTCCATCTGTATCTCTCCCTATTCTCCTTGCCTAGCTCCCGACTTCCGGGTCCCATCATCCTTTCCTCATCTCCCTACCATGACGCTACCCGGTACTTCTTATCTTCCACTAATTAATTTAATCATTTCTTTCTTTTTCTTCTAATAAACATTCCGAATGGGTCTATAATCCAGTAGTCATTTGGAGGACAGACAAAACCTCATATGCTCAACGCGCTAAAGCTTAGCATTTAACAACGCCTACGTAAGCAAATTAGGGTACATACTTATCTTCGTTTCTAGCTAGGTACGTTGTACATTACAATAACGCCATTTCGGGGCCGGACACTAATGTCATATAAGTTGAGGGTGAGTCACTTTAACAAAACAAAACGACCTACAAAATAGTATTAACGCTAAGCTGTGACTATAGCAAACGTACATGCATTTGTGGGAGACATTTGGTTGAAATTGTAATCATCCCCTGCACAGAATTTAGTAGTTTGTTTTAGTTTTCGGAACGTACAATTTTAAAATGCAGATTAATGCTGGTGCTTTACGTGCTCATTGTATTTGAATAGAAAGAATCATTCTGTTGCATAACCAGTACACGTTGGTAACACGAAACAAATCCATTACATGTTCTGTACTGGTTGAGTTTTCGGTTTTTTTCCAGTGCTTCAGTCTCAAATCCAGTACTATACTGGGAAATCCATTACAGATGGTCAGCCTACCTATTTTTACCATTTTGATAAACGCATCCAGTCAGATAGCCAGTAGACTACCAGTGGAAGTTTAAGCTATATTGTCTCGTCATCATCTATTTACTAAAGCGGTTGTGGATATCGTTGTGGAAAAGCACGTTATCTCACTCAAAAAATGAATTGTCAAAGTTTACTTTGAATGTTGGCTAACGCTATGACAACAATAAGTGTCCAGTGTCAGACTGAATTGATCAAGATAGAAGGTAGTAATAAAACATACTTTTTTTACTAACAGTCAACAGTATGCACCATAGCAAAGCATTAAAATTTAACACAAACAACGAATCAATAGGATTGCAATTTTGCACTTTGATTTTCTTCATCTGCATTTCATTCATGCTTTTGATTATTGCATTCACTGTACCTTTGACCTCATAAATGCGGAGTTTGTACACGCTATGATTTCATGTAGCAGTTGTTCCCACCAAATGATTTGGTAAGGGTTCGTCAATAAATGATGTGATCGGGAATGTCAGTGAGTTTACTTATGTATCAACAAGCATTTAGGCCCGCCGATTTCGGCGGAATTGCGCCTCATCTGGACACTGGCCCCGGTTGCCGGTTACCCACTGTCACCCTACTTTCACCTGTCTAGGGTTGGTCGTCGTGTGCACACTCACAAAATTGACACGGATTAGTCTTGAATTAAATCCGCACCCCATTACGACACCATAGCCGCATTCACGACCCACCCTAGACACGCTAAAGTAGAGTGACGGTGGGTAACCGGGGCCAGTGTCCAGATGAGGCGCAATTCCGCTGAATTCGGCGGACCCAAATGCTTGTTATAGCATATTTGGAGGTTATAAGTTAGTGTTACAATATTTATTTTATGTTGCATTTATTAAATTTATGCTAATCTTTTCAAGAAACTATTCAATTTGACTTTATAAATGTACATTGATAAAGTTACATTGTATTAGGTAAACATTTAAATTTTGATAATTGAAATTAAATATGTGAACGAGTGCCAAGTGCAATTTACAAAAGAATTGTAAGGAGATGTGAAACAGTAATGAGAGCAGCTCCTATCTGCGCATTTAAGGATACTGAATTTTCTGTGGTGGTGGTCGTGGCGGTAGGCGTAGGGGACGTGGGAGGTTGTAGTACACTAAGCTTGTCTCTGTTACAAAAGTCTTTAGTACAAGTACAATACTCAGTGAGAGGTTTCAGGGTCTGGGACTTGTTGTTGTACTCTTTAAGCTCGTTTTTGTCAGCACATCCATCTCCTTTATTAATATAAAGTCTGTCTTCGGACCTGCATTCCCTTGTAAAAAATTCTAATCCATCATCGTACGGTTCTTTCGTAAATTCTAATATGCAGAACATGCCAGGACAAACTTTTGTCTCTTCACAGGGTCTATCTGCTATTGCAATACTGCACTCAAAGCAAGTTAATCCATTTATATCTGAAACAAGAAATACGAACACAAGGATTTATCAGAAAGTCGAAAAATTAGAATGCAGTTAGCAAGAATTTACTAGGTTAGTGATGTCCAATTAACACATATTTAATGTTATCTACATATTAATATAATCCAAATCACGGTCTCCGGACTCCGGGGTCCGGTGTCCGGTATCGTGTCGGATTGCCTTACCTATATTTTTAACCTTCATCCCGGCTCGGCGGCCCAGTGGTTTAACTACTGAGCTGCTGGGTCGGGGGAGTCGGTGGCGCTCTGGATTGGAGTCGGTATTGGTGATAGATTTTGGTATGTCGGTGGGGAGTTGAGCTGGGGTGGGAGTGAGAGTTTAAGGGAGTTGGGGCAGGCTAAAAAAATTCGTGGTAGTTATCTACCTCAGACGGAGTTTCAGTGCTGCTTAATATTAGGTACCTACTTTGCCTGACAATCGTACATTCAAATGTATAAACTCAAGATTTCTCCTCAAAGCACTTCTCTCCTAAGTATGCTGCAAGCGTCGCCACCCGATGACATTTGATAGAGTTGCTCGCTGATGGGTTGGCATGGCAGAGCGTATTGAAGTCGTGGGGACCGTTAGAAAGTCCTTTCGATTCTATAAGATACTCTGTTGTGCTTTTCCTCCGAAAGAGAAATATAGGCTTTAACTGTCTGGTGCAAACCAGCCTAAATTTATGCTTGCAAACAGGTCTACTGTAACACGTAACTATCCAAATACTACAAGTGTAGGTTGCAGGATGTGGATCACTGTAGTAGATATTATATCTGCTTAAAGTGCTCCTACTGTCCAAAAATAATGTTGTATGAACTCACAGTTGGCCATACACAAGGGGTGCTTATCCGGCTGTATAAATACACACATAATAATAATAACTAGCAGTTAGCAACCCGATGGGTTGCCATTAAAAATTGTAGTATGTAATATTCACTTTAAGTTGTTACACTAAACAAAATTTTGCATTGATTGTGATCTTATCAACTTAAGCTTTGGCGAAATGCTTGCCTGGGTTTAATTGTGACAACAGACTTGCCTGTGTTTACTATTGGTCACAGGTTTGCCCGGGTCAAGATTTCACCATAGTATTAGCTGGGTTTACTATTGGTCACAGGCTTGCCCGGGTCAAGATTTTACTATAGTATTAGCTGGGTTAAAATTTCACCACCGTATTGTCTTGGTTAAAATTTCACCACAGTATTTTCTGGGTTAAAATTTTACTACAGTATTGTATGGGTTAAAATTTTACTACAGAATTGGCTGGGTTAAAATTTTACTACAGTATTTGTTGGGTGAAATGTCTACTACAATGTTGGTTGCGTTAAAACTTTTATGAAGGTATTACTTCAGGTTTGGTCAGGATAAAATTTGACCAGATAAGCCTAAGCCTACAGCCTAAGCCTGGGCTAAGCTTTTAATAAAGGCCTGCGTGGGTTAAGTTTTTAAGTGCTTGAGATATGTTTTAACTATAGACTTGACCTGATTTGGCTATTATCACCGACTTGCCTAGGCTCATTTCTAATTTCAGGTTATCCAGGAATTAAAGCTCTACCTTAATTAGGATTAAATGTTTTGTGTAACAGTAATTTACAAAAAAAAGGTAAGATCATGAAAGGGTTAAGATTTTGTGAAAACCTTGGCTCGGCCAAGTTTTTGCCAGATGCGTCAAATGAAAACATATAAATTGGAAATACTTAAAAACTAAAGCGCAAACAATGGGTAATGGCTTTTATAAGGGGCTAATCCAAACCCCACTATTAGCTTTTTTTTAATTAAGAGATAAAAAAATAAATTATTGGTACGCAAATACTGCGGGGGGAGGAACTCATCCCTTACTCTGAGCAGGCATGTGGTCAAAGCATATTCCGACCAAGCCTTTTTAATAACCTAACTGAGTTGAGCCATTAATTAAAGCTTATACCGGGCATGCCTTAAGGCTATTTGACCACAATTAATGCAACATATTGTGACAGCTAAACTTAAAGAACATAATGCAGCCTATTGGGTTGCTAACCTGCTAGTATTCTTATAAAGTAAAGCGTTGACTGTTGCTGCTGTCATGCAGAGTAGACATGGATACGTTGCAGTTTTAAATGGCAACTAATTTTAAATTGTAAACAATAGTTCTTTAAACTTTTATTTTTTACTTCAATAAACTTTTTTCTCTCTTACAACCAATTTCCCGACAATTAGTAAGAAAAAATGAAATAAAATAATTTTGGCTGACTTTTCTTTTTCTTTCAAAGCTTTTTGAATCAGATTAAAGCTCTTTTATGTTCAAAATAATTTTAAAAATAGGAACAAATAATTTTTGACTGAGGTCTGCGCCTATCACGATCACTTAATTTTTGAAATTTTAAAATCCTGTGCTGTTATTGGCGCAGATTTAAAAAGTGTAAATCAGCCATAAAATGTGCAAAACGCAACATTTTCCCAAATATTGTCGAAAGAATGACGACAAAACGTCAAGACGCGTCGAATGGTACCATAAAAACTGTAAATAGTTGAAAACTGAGGAAGGAGTTGCGTCCGAACGGTCCCCGGTAAACTTACCACTATCCTATGCTGGCCTGTACTGCACGTCTTAATTAAGAGATAATAATAATAATAATAATAATAATATTTTTAACCTTCAATCTCGGAGGTGTATATAAACGTAGGATAATTTAAAAATAAATTGCCTGTGCATATTATTTGTGCTACTTAAGCAAGAACTAAGAATCCCTAAAAATTACTGAAACATAAGAACTTTGCCATAGTCTGCTGGCTCCTTTTAACACGATAACTGCATGTTATTCTCTATCAGTAAATTAAATAATAGGAAATAAAATTGCCTATATTTTGACATCAAATGTATTACTTTAACTCAGAACAGTGTGGCGTACCATGTAATATACCGCCAAGATACAGTGAGAGATAATTAGCCCAGTTTAGGTGGGTAGCTTGCAAACTTTCTGCAAAACAGAAGCCTATTACATAATATCGTCGTTAAAGGATTAAATCCGTTTCATTCCTATTTTCGCTCAAAGCAAACCAGCTTTCATCTATTTTGTCCTAAAAGCAAATCCGTGTCCTTCCAGTTTTGATTTAAATATGCGTTTTAGCTGGCCAATTCATAATAACATGGTTATAAAAAGTGCAAATTCCTCTGCTTGCATATTTTAAAACCCAAAACGTTCTAACTGCATGTCTTTAAAAACTGCTAATGGTTGAAATAGTTCTAACTACATAATTTTAAAATGCAACTTGCTCTAACTTCATAATTTAAAAAAAGGCAAAATGCACGAAATACATGAATATGGTCGCGAATTCCTCTAACTGCATGGTTTTCAGTTGCAAAAACATCGAACTACATAATTTTAAAAAGTGCAAAATTTTTTTAATAAAAATTTTTTTTTAAATTACAAAATTTTTTTAATAAAAAATTTTTTTTAAATTACAAAATTTCAAGATGTTCCTATGTCAAAATATCATAAAGTGTAAAATGTTCTATATACAACATTTTAGAAATGCAAAAAGCTCAAACTACCTATAATATTCAAAAGTGTGTATGTAAGTAGATCATTTAGTACTTTTTGAAATCATGCAGTTAGGTTAGTTTGCAAATTCAATCCACGCAGTTAGAAAATTTTAAAGATTTTAGAATAATGAAGTTAGAGCAATTTGCGTCTTAGAATTATGTATTTAGAACCATTTGCAGTTTTTAAAGCCATGTAGTTAGAACATTTTGGGTTATAAAATATGCAATTAGAGCAATTTGCACTTCTTATAACCATGTTATTATGAATTGGTCAGCTAAAACGCGTATTTATATCAAAAGTGAAAGGAAACGGATTTGCTTTTAAGGTAAAGTGGAAGGAAGCGGATTTGATCCTTCAACAGCGATATAACATAAAAACTGCAGAATGTTCGACAATTCGTCGTTGAAGAATAAAAACCGATTCCTTTCACTTTACCTTAAACGCAAATACGTGTACCTCTTTTTTTATCCTTAATAAGCTTTTAAGCTGACCCATTCACAATAGCATAGTTACGAAACATGCAAATTGCTCTAAATGCATATTTTAAAACCCAAAACGTTCCAACTATATAGCTTTAAAAAGTGCAAATGGTTGTAACTACATGAATATAAAATGCAAGTTGCTCCAATTTCATAATTTTAATAAGTGCAAAATGTTCTAACTGCTTGGTTTTGAATTGCAAACTAATATAACTACATGAAATTAAAAATTTCAAAGTGTTCTTTTCACATGATTTTAAAAATTTCAAAATGTTTTAACAACATATTTTGAAGTTGAAAACTAATCTAGAATCTAGATACACCATTTTGAAAAGTGCAAAATCCACTGGTTGCACAATTTTGAATATTATAGGTAGTTTATGCGTTTTGGACTTTTTAAGTGTTGTATTTAGATCATTTTGCACGTTACAATATTTAAATATTTTGAAATTCTAACATTCTTTTCAAAACATGTAATTGTACTGTATTTGTACTTTAATTAATTATGTAGTTAAATTCAATTCCAGCCTCAAACCATGCAGTGAGATAGCATTTTGAACATTTTAAAATTATAAAGTTCGAGCCATTCGCGTTGACTGAGGTAAACCATCGAATTATGACATTTTATTTATTTAATCGAGCGTACTTATAAACTCAAGCTGCTGCTGTGATAAAACTGGGCTTCCACACTATAAGATCGGAAATGATACAAAGTAAAAGAATCTACACAAACGTAACCTTTACAGTTACAGCTCCTATACAGAAAAATAGAAACATTGTATCGTTAAATTACTTTGGATCACACTGAAGTGATTTCAAAAACACATCTCATGCTTACTCCGTAATAAAACAGAATTGAAAACTATAAACACTTTCGAGATTGCTTTCAAAAAATTAATATCTCATTTAAAGTTATTACAAGTCTTCTAAATTTAAAGAAAGCGACAAAAACTAACATTATTTTGACATTTCTGTATGTCCTTGCAATCGATATCTTACAAATAACAATACAAATGTAAATGAAATCACACGGTATAAAAATCACCCCACTGCAGTTATTTATGTTATACACATAACAAAATGAAAATCACGCAGTCCGCTGCCCCATTTATGAGCAACTTAAGCATGCTTTATTTTAGCTAACATTAACACGCATATTTCGTAGACGAACTTTAAAAGTGCAAACCAAATAATCGTAATTTTGCTGCTGTGTATGAAAACAAACATCCTTTAGGAATGCAATAGTTTGAAGGCTGGATAAACAATTTTCAAGTAGCAAATATCCGCGACTAACCCCATAATCAAAAATAAATAATAAATAAATACTTAGTCAATATAACCGAAGTTCTTACAACCAGACTCAACGAGTCACTGTGGGTAAGGAAATAGGAGGCTACCGCGTTAGATCGTCTAGGTCTTTGTACCCTTTCACCTATCCCCGTCCTCTCCTCCATAGTGAAGGAATCTCATTCCCTAGGCCCCTACAGTAAGTAGTGGTCACTCAGAAGCACCGAAGGAGATTGGGTTTCAATTAACCATCCAGTGACGTTTACCGTACAACACCGAGCCGTAAACAATTAGCAGTGGCTAAGGGTCGAAGCCAGGTCTGGGACTGTAAAGTTCGTTACAGTCTGCAGTCCTAACCGCTCACCCAAGCACGCCTGACTGATTACTAACCCCCCAATAAAACTAAATCCTCTCTCGGGGTTGCTCTCGCCATTATTTAAATTATTAGGTAATTGATAAAATAATTCCCGTGGACATACGTAAAAGGAATAACTAAGTGTTTTGCAGAATCATGAGTTTTTTTAATTGCCACGGTTTTACTTTTATCGATATTAACATCCGTAGACGCAGAACGTTTACTCCGTTACCCGCTAACATAATTGCTGCGGGGCCCAATAAGCCGAGTCTGCTATGAGTTTTCAATAATTAGCAGATTTGGTTATACAGTTATTTCGACGAGCTTAATCTGCATTATTTTTCCGTTCGGGTAATATTTACTTAGGTCATTGTTGGTAAGTAGGTCTCTAAGAATAGATAGGGGTGCCAAACATACTATTCTATTAAACAAATCATTTATGTTCATAGGTATCATATTTTTAAATGCACTGATGTAAGGATGAGGTTGCACTTACTATTAACAGTGCGCAAGCACAAACCTTTAATAAAGTTAAACTGTACCTCCCTAAGCAGGTGTTTGCCATGGGCAGATATACTTAGCCTTTTCGCTTGTAAAATCTCTCTAGAAGGACTCAAAGTTAATAACATAGAATCAATTAAACTTGAAAGCCTAATTTTAAACTGGCATGCGTGTTACACAAATAAATTATCGATGCGAACTAATATTTATTTTAATACGTTGCGATTATCTTTATTGCAAATTCAAAAGCTTGTAATTAAGTTATGTCCCAACTAACATAAGGTCAGGAAAAATGTTAGTTTGTTGTAAAAAACAGATTAAAACGAAGCAATAGTTTATGCTCCTGCAATTACTTTGTTAGGCAACGAAGAGTTCCGTCCGTAGGACGGGCCGGGTTACTAGTATAATATATGCATACAAGTCGACGAAAAATGAAAAAAATCTGCTAATTTAGAGTAGCATAGTGCTAAAGCCGAGCGAACGTTTTCACATTCTTGGATGCATAACATAATCCAACAGAATATAATAAGTAAAACCAACGCAGATGTATGTATTCCAGTTTAGTTGTTGTGAATTGAAGGTTATATTTACGTGGTTTGTGGCAGAGTTGGAGCTATAGGAGTGGAAGTACGCGAGAATATGAAAAGGACAGGCGCATTATATCTGACGGAAGTGGTTGACAACCGTGCTAAGAATATGGATATTATAGTGTAATGTCATAAACATGAATGAACGTGACGAGAGCTGAAGCTGTAGTTAAATTATTGTAGTAAAATTAGGGCACCGTCATGCGTAAGATGTAAAGAGGAAGAATGGATTAGACCACAGCAAGTACTGTATTGTTTTGCATGTATCTCTATGGTGACGAGTTCTTATACAGCTGATTTGTAACTTCCAGTATAGATTATATGTTGTAATGTAGATAGGTAGGAATAGTGGATTGAAGCAGCCGTTGCAGTGTGGAGGGCAGTCAGTGTGTATGAATTTGAAATTATTGGAACTTAAGCTGACAATAAGTGGGGTTTTCTATTGTTTGGATTGGGTTACTATAGAAACGGTCACTTTAAATAGAAATAGTTGCGGTGTACGCTTTGTGACAAAGCGTTGTGATTGCTAGATTGAAACCGTACTCGAAAGCACGTGAGATTGAATGGGGATGTGCATAAGTAAGAGGTATATCAAATTAAAAAGCAGAAGCAAATTGTGCTACCTTCTGTAACAAATAAGCTCAGAAATATCAAACTATCATAAATAATTAAAATAATTAAATAAAGAATTTACAGCAAAATATGACTAAGCTAGAAGTCTAGTGTGAAGTGGAATCAGGGCTTTTCTATTGGGGCTATCTATTAATAGCAGTGGAGGGAATAGGATAAAGGAGTTGATAGCGACGGCCGGACGACGACGTCGGCTGAGCTTGGAAATTTTCCGCAGTCTATAGCAGTGGGGGATATGTAGGTATAAGCGGAGGAGCAGGCTAGTAAGTATAGGAAGGAAAGGAGGGCAGGACGGAAAGCGACGGTTGATGAGTGGGTTAATGACGCGGCTGTCGCATAAGAATACAGACTAAGCTCGTTTGGAGAAGGAGCACAGCCCACTACTTCCATTTTAGAACTACTACTGTAAGGAAGGTGGTATAGTTTATTAAGCCAAGAACAAGTGAAGCCCGCCGCCATCTTTTTCTTATGTTAAGGCATACGATAATCTTCCGTTTATTCTATTTTAAATATTATATATTATCTATTATTTTATTGTGATAAATCAGTGGTTAAGAGTTCATTAAGGGGACATTATCTGATTGTGCGAATATTGAGGTTAAGAACATTGTGAATTAAACTCAGAGAATATTTGTAATTATCCCTTAATTCCTGAATCGGAGAACTTTGATTTCGTAAGACATTAGGGCAGATAGAAGCCAGCACGTTAAGTAGTGTGTTGCATTTATTACGGGTATCGAAATCATCACTGTCATAAGTTGATTCTGGGTGTTAGTGTTAAGGAGTCATACCGGCACCGGCATACCGGACATACTACTTGTGCATCTTATCATCTATCACGGAGCTGGATGCTAACCGCCGGGTGCTGCGGAGCCAGACTGGCGTTGCACGTTTGAGATCATCAGAGTTACTGAAGAGACACGGGAAGAAAGTGTTGGACCGTGAAACGAAATCTTGGACTCAAGCCGGACGAGGACTTTTATCTCGTAGACGGTCTAGAACCGACGGTCGGACAATACGCGGTGGGGCAGAAGTAAATACAGTACCGCCGACCAGGATACCGCCAGTTCACTATTCCAACCACCGAATCGCTTGTGTAAAGGACGTAAAAGAGGAGAGATAGGACAATTCTATTCCACACTGGCGACCGTTTCTGACAAAAGACAGTCGCCTTGCTCAAGAACCGAAAGAAACAACGAAATCAAATGAGAACCACCAGTTCCGTTTTGCTATTTTTCTTACGGGTTTAGTTAGTGTTTGTAGATACAGTCCTATTACGGTAAGCAGAGACGCGAACCGCTTCCGGAAGGTTCGATCAAAGTATATTAAAAGGCAGTAGGGAACATAAGCGAGAATACGAAACATCATAAGTAGAGGCGACGTAGCAATTCACAGCGCATATCATGTTGGCATAACATCCGCATACGGTATAAGTCACAGCTTTGCGGTGGTGGGTAAGCACACCGGAGTTCTGCGGCTGGACGACCCAGTTTGTCCATGTAAAGGCAGCAGAGTACATTTCGAGGTGGTAAAGGTCTTAGAACTGCAGAACCGCCAGGTAGACCGAGTAGAGTTAAAGAGAGTAGAGTTAGTGTTAGGGCAAACAAAAAAGTTCCGTATCGGTCTGTCCTAGAATAAAGAGGCAGAAAACACGCAAGCAGAGGAAAAAGACCAAATACAGACAGAATAAAGCCGATATTGGAATTGAAAACCGTATAAGTTACATAGGCAGGAAGAGAAGCAGGGTTGCTATCGAAGGACCTTCTACACACCAAGGCCCAGATACTAGAAGGATTTGATCTGCTAACAGTCCAGAAGCGCTGGTTTCTGTATAAATGGCAAACGCTGAAGAAGGAAACATTGGGACCTATGACTTCGAGCCAGGTGGCAGGAAGATTCGCGATGGCGCATGAGCTCATGCTGCAACAGTAGCAAGACAAGGATCAAGACTTCTTTGGAATGCTGGACTTTTGCGACGGCAAGAGCAGGAAACTTCAGAAAGCAAGTCAGCTGATTAATGCGGCAAAAGCAGGAGAGACCGTACCGAAGCAGAAGTAAACTCACGACTTCGTCATGCAGATGTCAAAGGACATGCAAAACATGTACTTAGCGGTGCAGACGGTCCAAAAGGATTAAACAGCTATCAGGGCACAGTTGGCAGGGCTTTCAGGAGCAGCCATGTCGGCGATACCGCCGCCACCACCACCATCAAAAGAAAATTTGCTACAGATGGCTACGGCAGGCAATGAAAGACAACTGCAATTCGGGACAAAGACCATACCGGCGGTATAACCATCGGGGTTTCAACAGCAATTTGAAGAAAAGGAGGCGCATCAAATTTCCAGGTCGGCGCGAACTTTGGCAGACTTAGCAAACCAACTGTTAGATCTACATACTCGACCAGCAAACTCAGAACACAGCAGAAGCTCAAGAGCTCCAGAGAACAAACAACTAGATTATAGCAGGCATGATGGCCCAAACAGGGTTTGACATCATACCTCCAAAGTTCAATCCAAAGACAGACATAGCTAGATCTTATAGAGAAGCCTTCGAATTGCACTTTGAGATCCAGAGTACACAACCAAGGGCGTATATTTAGATTTTTCAACAATGTCTGACCACACCAGCAGAGGCATCTTGGCTGCAGGCTACGTTGTTGGATGTGAACCACACATGGGAAGCGGTAAAGAGTGAGTGTTTACATGCAAATGAAAAGTATAGCGCGCAGGCACTGCTAAACAGGATCTTTAACTGGAAACAACAAGCTGATGAACTAATAAGGCAGTGGGCGTCTGATTACTGTA
This sequence comes from Dicyrtomina minuta, assembly GCA_949802685.1. Lineage (NCBI taxonomy): Eukaryota > Metazoa > Arthropoda > Collembola > Symphypleona > Dicyrtomidae > Dicyrtomina > Dicyrtomina minuta. The sequence continues at coordinate 20,391 of CATKUY010000298.1, forward strand.
CGCTAATCAAAATCATCAGAGATCCTTATCCATGGGCGCAGACCAAAATTATGAAAACATTAGGGAAGAAACTGCATTGCTCTCTTTACGGCGCATTCCCAACAGGAACTAAAGTACCGACGAAGCTCAACGACTTCATTAGACAGGTTGAAGAGTTTCATAGAAATCAGATGGAGGTGAAAAAAGAGAAGGAACGGCACCGGTCGTGGAGTCAGAATGATCGTCGTAAAAACCGTGATCAATACCCAACGCAAGGCGGAAATCGATCTCAGTGGGGCTCATGGGACCAGCAGCAAAGTAAAAGCACCGGCAGAGAGGCAAACAGTAGAGACCTCAGTGGAACCGAAAGCCGGGATCAAGCTCGGCAATCCGGCTCACCCAGACGGGAAGAACCTCGAGAAAGTAGATCAAATAGTCCACAAAAAGGTGCCAATGCACAGCTGTTAAAAACGCTAGAATAGCACGTTTCACGAGATTTCATAAGTTTCAGGTGCAAAATAAAGGACAATTCCATTATTATTATGAGTATACGATTTTATTACTATTTTCTTATAATTAACATAAATACTCAAACGTGTTCATTATTTCCAATAGTTCATATTTTCTCTTATAGTCAGGTTCGTACAGGTCAGTCTTGAACCATGACTAAATCGCAACTAATCGGTAATCTGTAGCTTCAGTCTACGCTAGACTTAATTATTCACTGAATGTGCCATATTTTACAATAATTTATAGTAGAAATAATAATAATATTATTTCTATAAAATAGCCAATATTCATAGTAAAACCATAGCATTAAACACTAATTATATCTGTAACATTACTCGCCACCGTTTAATGCTTAATTTACTATCTGCACTACATTATCTTCATCATTATTATAATCGCCAACTTCAATCTTTAATCCCATTTACTTCAGTAATTAGCAATTCCATTTAATTCCGGTTTTAGTATCAGTAGCATTTCCTTCTGGATATATATTCCAGGATCATACACCAGGCTACTTGAAAACGAATTACAATCAGGACCATTAGACATCAACATCAAAATAAGAATCAGAATTAGCATTTACTTTCTCCATTCACCCCAGTACTTAAAGTTGATGGCAGAAATTAATGCTCCATAATTTTGTATCTGTTGACACTCAAGAACGTTTCTAGAATAAAACCTAGAAGAATTAATATTTGAGACTTCAAATTTCTGAATCTGCTGCTTTTCAATAATAGTTGATTTTCTTTCTTGATAACAACTTTTAGTATCTTTAGGAAAAACTTCCTTGATCCCAAAATTAATATTGTTTTCAAGTAGTTCTAGTGTCCACTTGTCATACAACTCAGTAGTGTAAGCATCGTCACTGAACATTTTAACCGTGGCATCTGTTAGCAAGTTAACCAGTATCTCGGTAGTAGACCCAATAAAATCATTCCCAGCAATTGGCACTAACATCTGGTGAAAATGTAAACACTGGAAATTTTCATTAATGCTTGTATTGTACTTGTGCACATCAGCTGCTTGTGCTAACATTTTAGTGACTTGACTTCCAGCTCCTGCAATTGTCAGTTCATCAGTAATCTTCATATCTGTTTCTGCGATATGATTTTGAACTTCGCTTATTTCATTTGACAAAAACTTGCAGCTGTCACATGACGATGTTGACAGCGCTCTCTCCCCACCATCAAATACACTATTTGATTTTGCAAGTTCTGCGATATCAGAATAAAGTTTTTCGTCAATATTCAAAATCGGAAATCGATCAGATAATAGAACTTCGGACATCCGCGACATCTGACGGCAGATGCCAAATTCTATACCCGCTTCAAGCAAGCAATCAACATTAGACTTCTCTTTAAAATTAACTTGAGCATCAGTTAGCTCAGAACTTTCTTGCTTGTATATTTCCGTCGCCCTCTGGTGGCAATAATCAAAGACTACTCGCTCCTCCAGTAATACTTCAACATAGGACTTTAATAAACTCGCAGTATGTTGCAAGTAATCAGCAGTAAACTGAGAATTCGTACTGGCATCAAAACGTACGGTAGACAGCACCCTTTCCTCACCGTTTACACAATCTGTCATTATTGCATCAGTGCAATAATCCCCCAGTAGATTTTCTTCATAAGTGGTTGAGGCATCTAGTGTGCCATTCACCTTGTCTTCTTTGACCAATAAAATTTCACTACTCGACTGCAGTGACATCTTGCGCCAAAAGTTATTCAGCTCAGTGACTCTGATCTGTAGTCTGCCAGTTAAAGCAGCTAAGTGTTTCTCATTTGATTCGGTGATTAACTCAGCTCTTCCAAATTCTTCAACCAAAAAATACAGCTGAACCGTTTCAAAGTACCATTGTCGCAATACACGTTGAAATTCTAATTCTTGGTTACGTAATAAAAATTCAACTGCAATAAAAACTTCACTGATAAAGTAAATTCGTCGAGAATCTTCTGCTGCCAACATGATTTCTGAAATATTTTCAAATTTTGCTGCAGACAAAACTTTGAATAACAAATCTGATAGTAGCGACATCTCTCGTTTGTACTTTTCAATTTTATGTAAACCAGTTTTCAGTTTTCCTAAGTAATTAATGCGTTCATGATCAGCTTCGTTAGATTTGATAGCCTGTGTACTCGAATCTTGCTCCTTTGACAGAAATTGAGTTATTTCAATTTTGTCAGCATCTACTTCGCCTTGATCGACTTGTTCTAAATGCATTAAAAACTTGGTATGATTTATTTGACGTTGTAGCTTTCGCTTTTTTACTTTGAACATCAAATCTTCTATCTCTGCCTGTATTGCAGCTAGCTCCCTCTGACATTGTGACTTTCCCATTATTCAAATTGTTGGGCTAGTAAGCAGTACAGACAGTCAGTCAAAATCTATAATCTCATGACATACGTAATTAGATTTTACTGTCAAAAAAAATGTAGGAACTGTATAATTGTAATCAGTAATACTACTCTGAATATTACTCTTCACGTCCAATTAAAATTCAAATTACTCAAAATAATAAATATTATATTCATCAAAATATTTCAAATTCGAATTAATTATTATCCTCATCCAGAGATAATGAGTAATTTCAGCAGTTAATAGGAAAGGCAATAGTAGCGGTGTAAATTCAAATTAGTTAGGGGCTCTTTTCAAAAATCTTCTAATTTTAGCCCAGAAATTTTTCCAAAGCCAAAAGAAATGAGAAAAATTCCACGCGCTATTTTTCTAGTCCAGAAAACATTTACGTAATGTCAATGTGTTGAAACTTTCCAGCGCAACACTGTCCGCCAGAAAAGTATTAAATATTTCAATCCGAATTCTAATCAGAAGAGTTACGAATCCGGCATGTATTCCAGAAACTCCGAGTTAACTCCCATTTGAATTGAAAATAAATAATGTCTTTAAAATTCTGTAATAGTTTCAGTTGAAGTAGAGAACAGTTGTTCAACCACCGAGAATTTTAAAATTTTAAGTTTTTCCAAACAAGAACATTCCATTTGTTGATCGCCTTCACATTCCCTCCATATTTCACAGTTAAAGTAAAGAACAATTCTTTAACCAGTAAGGAATTTGTAAAGGTCAACAGAACTCAGACCACAGATTAGGACAGTAACCAATAACCAATTGCAACGCTCCCGTTTTCCAAAGCCCTCTGATTCCCCCCAGATTCCTCTAGACCAAGAAAAAAGAGCGGTTAAAACGGGCCTCACAAGTACAGCCAAAATACCGTTGTTCAAAGGTCAAAAAATCTTCGAAGGACCAAATGTTAAAAACGCTAGAATAGCACGTTTCACGAGATTTCATTAGTTTCAGGTGCAAAATAAAGGACAATTCCTTTATTAATATGAGTATACGATTTTATTACTATTTTCTTATAATTAACATAAATACTCAAACGTGTTCATTATTTCCAATAGTTCATATTTTCTCTTATAGTCAGGTTCGTACAGGTCAGTCTTGAACCATGACTAAATCGCAACTAATCGGTAATTTGTAGCTTCAGTCTACGCTAGACTTAATTATTTACTGAATGTGCCATATTTTACAATAATTTATAGTAGAAATAATAATAATATTATTTCTATAAAATAGCCAATATTCATAGTAAAACCATAGCAATAAACACTAATTATATCTGTAACAACAGCAAAAAGAGAGACAGGGAGACCGAAAATCTGAAAAGTGGTGTTAATTATGTAGTAAAGCAACTTATAACACCAAGAACTGCAGATCCCAGAAAGCAATAGTGATAGCTATGCGCATACTTGCCAATGTGTGTGCGAAAAAACCGGTAAAAGACCAGGAGAAGGACCTAAAAAACCTTCAAGAATTATTGAACATACCAATGCAGCGAGAAGAGCAGGATAAAAGACAACTGTTCAATGGTATGCGGACAGCAAAAGATAAAAAAGAGGGGAACACGAAGCGGACCGAACACCCCAAACCGCAGGAAAACCCAGCAGAAGATGAAATTCAGAAGATTGTCAGCGGTCCGGAAGCCAAATTCATTCCATCAGAGATACCGAAAGACACTCCTGCCTCATTAAACTGGGTACAGACACGGACAGCGAAGAGGACTCGTGTCAATTGCACAAATTGAACGAAGCTTTTAACGCCTTAGTAAATGGTAAACACAAACAAAAGTTATTCCAATACTTCGCGTTAATATGCTCAGGGTGTACGGCGCTTGCCATTTCAAAGAAAGAATGCATAAGGCTAGGCTTGAAAATTAGAGAGTCGGCGGTACGGATGTCAGGTTTCAATGGTACAGTAGTTACGGCAGGCAGAGTAGTAACTTTGGACTTTAAAATCGCTAGTCGGTGGTTCTAAGAAGACTTTTTGGTACAAGAAGGTTTAATGTGTCCTATCTTTATCAGGAACAAATTCCGGTAGAGAGTTTGCTTAAGTTTTAATGACGTCAAAGGCGAGATGCGGTGGAAGCATCCCACGGAGGATAATAAAAAGCGTAAACTCAGGTATTTTGTTCGCTGCATGTCGGTAAAGACTGCAAAAGTTGTGTGTAACTTGCTACTAGCATCAACTCCAGACAGATACGACCGGAAATAGGTAAAGATAACAGATATTCAAGCGTTTGTTGAAACTTTAGTGCAAAAATATGACAGAGTAGTACGAAGCGACAGTACGTCAGGAATCACAAATGCGGTGATACACGATCTAGGCATACCGGCGGATTGCCTAATTAAACAATGCAAATTGGCACGATCAACCACTGGCGGTATCGAAGTGGGTGGATACGTTACAGGATTTGGTGAAGCAGGGTAAGATACGGCGGTCGACTTCACCATATTCATCGCCGCTCCTTATAGTCCGAAAGCTGAATGGTAATAAGCGCCTGGTAGTGAATCATAAGGAGTTAAATAGCTATACACCAAAAATTCAAAACCCAATGCCCATTATTAACTTAATTCTAGAACATCTTCCTCTAAACCAATACATGTCAAAGATTGACTTGAAATATGGGTTTTGGCAAATACCGATTACTGAGAACTTAAACAAATATGCCGCATTTCACACCCAAAACGCATCGTACGAATGAAACGTATTACCTAAGCGATTAAAAACGCCCCTATGATTTTCCAGGAGCTGATGAACACATTTTTCGGTAAATTTGTCGAAGAATTTCTGCACGTATATTTACATGATATCTTTATCTTTAGCAAACCAAGCAGCGGCATAAGGAGCATCTAGAGCATGTTTTTAAGACGTTGCAAAATTTTAATTTATCGGTAAATTGGGCAAAGTGCGAGTTCGACTTACCGGAAGTAGAGTTTTAAGGCCACATTTTCACGCAGTTTGGCATTTAGAAATGTCTTAAAAAAGTCGTAACAATCCGGCACTTCCTAACACCGAAAACTTAGAAAGATGTGCAACGATTCTTGGGTGCAATTAGATGGTATATGCGCTTTATACCGCATTATGCTACCCAGTTGGAACGAATTTTCTTAAAGTTAAAAACAGAGTCAGATCCGAATTTATTATTTAGATGGAGAAAGAAGCAGCAAGCAGCGTTTGATGCTATTAAGGAGGAAATAGCAAAAGAGATCACTCTCAACACTATTAACTACGATCTTTCGCTATTCGTATACACGGATGCAAGCGACGTAGGGTTGGAAGCAATCTTAGCGCAGATATATCACTGCGACATCACGGATAAAATCCGGTTTCAGGTCATCGAATGCCGTAGTTAACTGCTAAACGCGGCTAAGCAAAACTACGATGAGCGAAAGGAGTGCCTCGCTATCAGGTTTGCGAACCAGATTTTTGACCAATTCACGCGGTATCAGAAAAATGTCATTTTAAGGTGTGACAATCAAGCGTTGAAACATCTAAAACACGCAGCGATAAACGATCACTTGTATAACAGGCACATTGTCTGATAGGCAATTGAGCTAGGTGACATCGTGAAAAACTCACAATACGTAATGGAAAACAGAGAACCGGCTCGCAGATCTACTTTTGCGGGGCGCAGTACTGGATGCTTAACAGGATGACGACCCGAATCAGCTTGACATGTGCTTTGCGACGTTTACGAACTCTAGAACTGACGTAAAAGTTGATATAGATTTGCTGGACAAGGACATGCTTTGGAGCTTGCAGAAAGAGTGCAAGGCACTATCCACCATCGCAAAAAGCCTCATCAGAGTAGGAAACCGGTCCAGATACCGCTACGATTATGTGATAGTAGACGGAGTGTTGTGCAGGTATGTTCAATGTAGAGACCCGACCGCAGTTAGATCGATCCTAAAGGCAGCTACACCAGAAGGCGGGTTCCATAGCAAACAGGTGGACAAGCTCTGGGAGCAAAGGTTAGAAGAAGAAGAAAGAACAGGACGGTCGGTCGATACAGTGAGGGTACTATCATCGATGCTCATGAAGAAGGGTAAACGTATTAAATTGTCGCATCCGCTCATACAGGCAAACGTTTTAGATTCAGAGTCAGTACTGATTATGAAGCGCATAGTACTAGTAATACCGCAGTCCATAGAACGGGACGTTATATCGCATTTTCATGATCATACGATGGCAGTTCATCGAGGGGTAGAGCGCACATACGACAGGATCCGCAAAAGGTTCTGGTTTAACAATATGTTAAACACCGTAGAAGCATATGTAAAAACATGCGAGGTGTGTCAGTTAGTGGAAGCATCAAATTAGGCGCAACTGGGCAAGATGGGAATACATTCATACCGCAATAATGCTTTCAAATGTGTGCTTGTGAATATAGTGGGTGAGCTGACCGCAAGCGCTGGTTTTAAGTTTATAGTTGTGTGTGTGGATGAATTTTCGAAATAGGTGAGCATGGTACCGCTTACAACGGTGTCGTCGGTTAAGGTACTCTGGTTTTTGAATAAAGTGTTTAATTTATTTGATACACCAAAGAGAATAGTATCTGATAACGCTTCTCACTTCTCAGGTGAGGTTTGGAATGATCAACTGCGGCAATGGGGTGCGACTTGTGTGCATGTGGCACCGTATCATCCAAATTCAAACCAGTCGGAGAGAGGGAACCGAGACATCAAAAGTATCTTAAGTGCGTTCTGCTTAGATACACAAACTAACTGGGCGAAGCAACTCGGCGACTATATGGTGGCATTAAATACCGCAAAGTCGCAGTCTTCCAGATACTCGCCGTGTCAGCTGAACCTAGGTAGAGAGATCATGCTACTGGTTGACCGCAAAATGCAGTTAGTAGAAACGCTGGTAATATCAGAGGAAGAATTCGGTCAAAGGCTTATCAAGGAGGTAACATTTATTAGGGATCAGGCTCAGTACAACTTGAAGGAAGCGCAGATCCAGCAGAAAAAATAATTAGATCGAAACAAAATGAAGGTAGTATATGAAGTCGGGGACTTGGTTGAAATAAGGAATAAAAAGTTGTCCTTAATGGAGGAAAAGTATGCAAAGTCACTTAGTCCGCGGTACACGGGACCGTGGGAAATAGTGCAAGTCCATTTAGACTGGTCGTACCGCATTTAGAACCCAGATAAACCGCAGAGTGTCCTATCTCAGTTTCATACTTCTCTTATGTTACCATATCATACACAAGAGAATATGGAACGAGACTTGAGTGGAGACAAAAGTTCCGTAAGCGCAGAGGCGGAAATACTGGATACTGAAAGGGACACACTCGATAGAACCTAACGCTACAACACCACAAGTAGCGAATACCGAGTCCTTACCAGTCTCTGATACAAATCAGAGAGGACAAACAACCGCGACAAGCATAACTGACCGGAACACGTGTTGGTCAGGAGGCATGGGGCCTATAGATCTGTCTGATGAGCATCAAGTGGATATCGACGACCCACCACCACCGAGGCGTTACCTGACCAGAGAACATGAACAACCAGTTCAGTTGGGAATCAACTAAGCCATGTCTGAGAAAGACATGGGAGGCATTTATTAAATAAAATCATTATCACAGTCTTTAATTTTTTATCTTTTATTTTCTTCAATCTTCTATTTTCGGAAATCTTAAAACGCATTGTGTGCATAATGGAAGCGCATAAACCAGCAGGAGTTAAACTTCACACCCCGGAAGACAATTATTGCGATGCCAGTTTAAAGGATACCGAACAAATTGGACTAGCTCAAAGCTGTGAGCGATTTAAAGATCAGCAAAAACCAAATCCAGGAGACCTTAGTTGCTAGTTGAGGGATATACACCAAAATACAAGGCATTCCGACCCGGAGACCCGTAAAATCGACGCTAGGTTAGGAACAAAGATGTTATGAGGTAGCAAAAGCTCAGGACCAAATCACTTGTCTATGAGGCAGGCACTGAAAAACCGTAAAATCTACGTTAGTTTACGTGAATGTCATCGTGTAGACGTAGAGCGCAAGCAAAAGCGTAAGAGCATTAATCATTTCCTCATGAGGCAGGCACAGTAGGACCGTAAAATCTACGTTAGTCTAGGTAATTGTCATTGTGTAGACGTGGAGTTTAAGCCAAGCGTAAAGCAGACCTGAAGACTACAAGGGAGTGCTAGTCCAGGGCAGGAGGCGCAAGCTAAGGAGATTTAAGGACCCGGAGACCACAAAGAAGTGCTAGTCTAAGGTAAGAGGCCTAAGTTAGGAAAACGAAGAGGACTCGCGCTTCGTAGACCATCGGGGATGCCAGTTGAAAAGCAGATACGGTACCATAGGCGGTCAACTGCCACTTGAAGGAACGCAGAGAGAGCAGGGAAGCGGAGAGTAGGCGCGTGTACCTAGATTAGATAGTCGGTAATTGTTTATTCAAACTTATATTATATATTAAGATGAGGTACGTAGCCGCATATCTTTTGGACGGTTTGGGCTCAAACACCAATCTCAAATCCGCAGATATTTAAAAAAGCCCCGTAGACGGTAACTTGTACATCATTGTAGGACACCAGTAGATTCCCGAGTGTATAAACACTAAAACTTAGCCCAAGTTGCGGCCGCTTGGAGTGAGGTATTGCGGAGCTAAGACCTTGACAAGGGAGCAACATAGTGTCCATAAATATACTAGAGACCAGTTGTGCGGTCGCCGGTCACAGTTTAAGAGCTTCTGTGGGTAAACAAAGAAGGGAATGCGCTTAAACGTTAAGCATTTGCAGAAGGCATCTTAGAGGGCACCGGAACAAGACAGAGTAACGGCAGAAGGCCATCGAAGATGTCAGTGGAATCCGTAGATTTAGGATTGAATTTAGTGGGGAAACACGGTGATGGGACCGGGAAACAGGGACCACTGCGACAAATACTTAAGTTGAAGGCGCCGGGCCCGCCGACGCAGGTATTTATAACAGTTAAGGTAAAGGCGCCAGGTCGGCCAGCGCCACTATTTATATCAATCGCGGTTACGCTTTAATGTAACCGTGTTTATGACATGCTTAGGAAACACAGCGAGACGAGGGTGAGGGGAATCTCACTTTGACATTGTCTAATCTGTGGTTTTAAGTTTTTTCAGCATGACTACCCCACACGCAATGGGAGTCCGACATGGAAAAAGCCTTCAATAGTGTGTCGTGGAAGGCTGAGTTCTGCAGGTTTGAGCAGCGATGTGTTTTAACCAGAGATACGGGCAGAACCCGTTCAGTTTGGATGGCTCTAAGGAGCAAAAAGAGCAGAGGCTCGCGATCAAGGGATAATCGTGGTCAGCACGAGGCCGCAAGAAGAAGAATCCCTCTCAAAGATGGTGAAGAAATATCGTCTAAAATTTAAAGACGAGAAAGAACTCGAGGAGAAGGATGAGGATCTGCCAGCAAGGAACGTAGGGACGTTCGTAGCGCGAGATGGATACTTTGATCTGATGGCGTTAGCTGCCAGACCAACTCCAACGGAAAAGCTGACGGTGTGTGCGGATGCCAGCACGGAAAAAGACGTGAAGACGGCGCTGAGCCGCTTAGATAAAGCTTGGCACCTGGGAGTAAATTTGTGAAAAGCGAACCGGAAAACCACAAAGAGAGGTTACAACTCAGTGGTAGGCGTTACGGACAGTAACGTGGTGGTGCTATTAGGGTTTGCGGCTCTCTTTCATACGGCATGGGTGTTTTTGTTGGAATAGTTAGCGGAGAATAAAGCTACGAAGTGATTCTATGACTTGAGTCCGCAATTTGAATTACTTCGTAACTTTACGTACACACAGCAGCGCCATACGGTCGATGTCAAGTATTTATAGCAGCAGTTCTATAGCAAGAATTACAAGAAAGAGATGCCTTGAAGAGTACAAGAAGCCGTCAGTACGATATTTTCGGGTATGGAATGGACAGTCGTAGACACGCCCGAGGATAACAGACACCTAGGAGACCGAAAAAATGGAGTGGCGTTCAGAAAGACGCAAGTTCGGTACATGACAGGAGTGACTTCAGAAGTGTTAAAATTGAGCAGATTATACGCAAAAGCTCTCGCGTCACCAGAGCTGGGCTACACACGGTGGTTGCCGGCTACCGACGACCAGGTAGAAATCATGAGCACTAAGATGCCAGTAGTGAAACCACAGTTTACGGTACCGTTGATTAAACAGGACATGCAAATGGTGTTGAATGAAATCCGAGTGCTAATTGAGCGGGAGAAGTTCGACACAGAACATGAAATGGACCCTAAAGGATTACTTTCAATACTGCTGTTTTTTATGTCTGTATGTGGAAATCAGCTCTTGTTGCTGACATATTTGACAATAAAGCTATTACATTACATAACATTGCTGGTGCTTCAAAGAGAGATAGCATATAGTTTGGACTTACGGCCGGGTAAGTGGTTGTCCATGAGGGCCATCGCTTGGATGATTCAAGGACCGTTTTACGTGAAGTCAGCCAAGAATGCGGCGGTTAAGGCAGCAGACGCACTATCCAAGTGAGCGCTCCGGGCATGGTGTACTTAGCTGATAGAAACGTGGGACTATTTTAAGGATGCGTATACCCAGTTTGAACAGTTTGTGAACGGGTGATGTGTGCTGGTCTAGTCTGGGGAGAAAAACAAACCCCCAGAGCGTATAATGCAAGCGAAAAAAGTCCTGCAGCAGTGGGTAGATATAGATACGCTGCGACCTGCGGTACAGACGGCCATGAGTATGAGAATCTTTGACTTGTTGGATGCTAGGTCCAGTTATACGATTATGACGGATTCGAGTCGTCTCATTTAGCATGGCTTGACAAGGACGAGACGAGCAAAGTAATGATCCGAGATCGGGACATACAGAGGAGTGCGGATCGGGCCGAGAAGCGGCGTATAGCCAAAGAGGCAGCAGCAGAAAAAGCCAAGAAGCGCCAGGTAGAAGAATTAAAAGAGCAGCAAAAGAAAGATAAAGAGACTGCAAAGAAGAAGGAGGACGCTCAGTTGAAAGCTAAGAGCGGAGCGTGGGGATGAAAAGCAGAGAAACTGAAGGGGACCTGAGCGAACTAGAGTAATACGCCGGTTAGAACTCGAAGTCGGAGCCAGAGCAAAGCAGAACAGGCTGAAGCGACACCGAACCTAGACGCGAAGGAGACAGTACTAGCTAAAACGGTGAAACGCAAGATAAGAACTCCAGGGGAAACACCGCCGAAGAAGTCTTAGACTATTGACTTAACCGCAGAGTCAGCAGTAGAATTGGGATCCTTGGATGAAGAGCAGGAGGACCGGTTGTGAACAACGACGGGGTATAAAAAGCTCTTGGAGTTGCAGTTCATTACTCGGTCGGGAGCTAAGGCGAAGGCAATCCAAGAAGCTCGTTATGCAGCTGCTGAAGGAGACGGACACCTGATGATGGGATAATAAGCATCCGATATTAGAAAGGGTCTGCGTCTTTAATGCGGCTTGCGGATGGCGCCTGTTCCTGAAAAACCACGTTACGCTGCAGTAAGGTTGCTGGCAATGACCAACAAGTGGCTGGTTTACGCTTGAACGCAACCGGGGATTCACAAGCTCTCGACGATTTGCCGAGACTGTCGGGCAGTAGGACATATAGCAAAAACTGGTGTGTCGATAAAAATAATACAGCTGCAGTCGGAAGATGACTGGGTTGACACTAAACATCCAAGGTTAGAAAGGCCAGGTGAAAAAGGTATCATGTTCCGCATTATTATTATACAGAAAGCGTTTAACTAAGTGAAGATTAGAGCCTACGTGGCCGGCGTATCGGAGGAAGACCGGCAGTTGGTGTTAACGCAGTTGAGGGGGCTGGTTCACGGGCCGGCGTCAGAAAGTTCGTATGATATCATGAGGGCAGCAGAGAATGTGCTGGCCTCCAAGCCATGGATGATAGTGCGAACACCGAGAAAACCCGTGTTCCGAAACTCATAGATAGAGCGGGGCCTGCAGGTTCTACCGGCGCAACTGACTGAGAGTCTGTGAGTAGTGGGGGACTCGTGGGTACAGAACTCTAACCAGAAGGCTTGGTCCCTAGAAGACCGCGATAGTTTTGTTGGTGCTGTGGCGGCTCAGGTGATCGTGGAACAGGAGGCGCGAGCGGCTTGAACACAGAGTGTGATGGGTCGGCATTATAGTATGATGCAAGAGGCGAGGTCGTCATCTATGTCTTTAGAGATGTCGTAAATTAAAACACCGGAAATAAGCTAAGCGACGAGTGTACAGCATGATGCGAGTGAAGTGCCGGCCGGCGAGTCGGTCGAGGCTGGCGTGTTGGGAATACTGGGGGCGCAGCTGTACAACTTGGACCGGTTTCAAACGACGACGGTATTCTCGACGGACGAAGAAGCAACCAGAGATGAGAAGCCAAGCCCCGAAGATCAAGACCTGGTAATAGCAGGGACAATGGAAGTCACCGTACCTGAAGATCAAGGGAATACGCCACCGCGGGATTAGAACATTCCAAGGATTGAAATTGAATTGGAGGGTTCACGACGCAACTAGGATATTTTTGTACTATTTTTTTGTACTAAGTTGTATAGCTGTTTGTGCATTTTGTTATTTTGTGCTGAGCGGCGGTTATGAGTAAAGGCATTTTTTTTCTATTGATGTTGAAGAGTTTTTTTTGTGTTTAAGGTTGTCGAGCTGCTGTTCAGCGGTATGTGAAGTTTTTATTTTTTATTTTTATGACTTTGTGAAATATTTGTATGATACCGAGCTGCGGTTCGGCGGTATTACGGTTCAGTGTAATGATATGCTATGTATTGATGTATGGACAAAGTTACCGAGCTGCAAGTCGGCGGTGTTACGGTATTATGATTTTGTAAATATGACTGGGTGAATACCGGAGTGCAGTCCGGCGGTGTGAAGACTTAGTGTTACGATTGGAGTTTATATATTTATGACAAGTATTGTTTGTGTGCTATGACATGAAACGCGGGTCAGGGCTGCATGTAGAAGTTAGGGCTAGAATACCGAGTTGGGGTACTGGGGTGAACGATAGTCAGGGGGGACCGACTAGGCAGAAAGGAGATGTAATTGCAATCAATGAAAACTGCCGAAATGACGTCAAAGTTGCTTTGTAAAGGTAGATAAACCTGGTAGCGAGTCGGGTTCAGTGTAAAGTAGAAGTGGCATAGATGCGGCGATAGTTCTTCTGCGGGTCTCAGGTTCTTTTTCTATTTTTACACTCAACTTCAACGGTAGCGTACTCAAGGGGCATGCTTTGATGCTGAAGGAGCACTAACCAGTTGAAAAGAGTAGGGGGATAGTGTAAAGTGGAATCTGGATTTTTCTATTGGGGCCATTTATTATTAGCAGTGGCGGGAATAGAATATAGAAGTTGAGAGCGACGGCCGGACGGCGACGTCGGCTAAGCTTCGAAATTTTCCGCAGTCCATAGCAGTGCAGGAAATGTAGGTATAAGCGGAGAAGCAGGCTAGTAAGTATAGGAAGGAAAAGAGATCATAAGTTGGTTCTGGGTGTTAGTGTTGCGGAGTCATACCGGCACCGGAATACTGGACATACTACTTGTAAAACAAAGCACTAAGTAATACCGATACACATTTATTTGTTATTATTCTATGATGATGAGAAATTACTTTTATAATAAATTAGGAATGTGTTGTAATATAACATGCCAATGCAAATTATCAAAAATATGTCGCCGCAAGATGTTGGATAAATTCCTAGTGTTATTAATAGTTTAATTTTTATTTTTATCAAAGTATTAAATATTTTGCCATTCAAATTGTCTGTTAGATGATGAGTCCTTCAAAGCTTCTCTAGTTCATAAAGTTCATATAAGTCAATGTCCTTAACAGCAGTTTTACTTACTGAGCCTTGAATGAGATTCAGAACTGCACCATAAATCATCCACCCCCGCCAAAACACGAATGTTGATTCGAATGATATTACGTTATCCCAGGGGTAACGTAACTTTGGACGAACTGAGAAATAAAGGATTGAGGTTTGACCTAAGTTTTACCCTTAATTGTTGTCAAATTACATCTGGCTTGGTATTTTCCGGCCTAATTATCTGTATCTTGGCTTCACTTAAGTTAAACTTCAATAAGTGATGAAGGTTTGTGGTGATAAGGCTGATTCGAGAACCATTATCAATTAACGCACGTACAGGTTTCTCATTTCCAACTCCGGCAACGACCTTTACTATTGCTGTAGAAGGTAGGACTTGACAGTTGCAACCTTTAACATCCATTTCAGCCTAATAATGACTTGGAGATGTCTTCTCTTTCTGCTTTGGCTTGGTAAGATTAGCTAACATAGCATTCACTCGTGCGTCTAGAAAATTATAACAATCCTGATATGTGGGAACTGCAGGCTTTAAACTGAGTTCCCACTGGTGCCGAAGCTCCTAGAGAAAGCGAGATAAAAGAAAGAACATAACCATGGTTGGTCTGCATGTGTCCAAAGGATGCTTTAGAATTTCCAGAGCCCTCAGG
Source organism: Dicyrtomina minuta (assembly GCA_949802685.1). NCBI lineage: Eukaryota > Metazoa > Arthropoda > Collembola > Symphypleona > Dicyrtomidae > Dicyrtomina > Dicyrtomina minuta. Next base: position 35,672 of record CATKUY010000298.1, read on the forward strand.
ATTTTAGTCTGCGTGTCCAGTAAGTTTCTTAGCTGGACAGCGTTTTCTGTTAAAACTGTGTTCTGCCGATAGAGGAAGTTAAACTGGTTTCCAACTCATTTGCTATCGTTTGAATACCAATGTTTGGGTAAGTCGAACGGTGGTTTGTAGTTAGTATTGGTAGGTAAAAAGGAACAAATAAGATTTGCTGGTTCGCCAGTTAAAGATATAAGGTATTGGAGCTTCTGCCTATCAGAAAGACACTAGTCATCTACGGCTGCTATAAAAATGTTATGGAAAAAAGTCCACTGGCTAAGGTCACCAGTTAATTTTGAAATTTCCAAATTTATTAGGGAGGATTCAACTCGATTTAGTGGTCGTCTTGCATTAGGGAATGCTTTTGCCACACCCATTATCTGTCTTCCTTGATTGTTAGCTATTAAATGCATTGTTGCATACACATCTACGTGAGTTTCTTTGTCGTTTTCTTTGCATAATCTAAAAACAACTATTTTGTTTTTGTTAAGATCTATTTAATGGTTTTTTATCTTAGGCATGAAAATTTTTGCCTTGTTAGTATTAAAGAGTTCCTTGTTGTTCTTATGCTTAATGTGTGCCGTTTTAAACGTCTTCAGTCTGTTATGCAAAGTCAGCTGTGTTGACAATGCATCCAACAATGTTAACGCTGGCATCTTGGGATTAGACGACTTTGATTTGATAGAAATGAACTTGCAGCTCGATATCGCTGACGAAGACGTTGCCTTTAGTTAGATACTTGGATAAGTGTTGCAAAACCAACTCGTACTTGTTTTTGGGTGGCTACGTTGATTTGACCGCCAGTATTGACGCTTGAGGATTTGTGCTTCGTAATCTTGATTGCAGCAATGCACAAACCTAAGAACAGGCACAATCATCTTTGGCCTGTAGATATGGTTTTTGTTGCTAGATCGCGGTTGAACTCCCAGATTTTCGTGGCTGAAGTGAATTTTGTGCTTTTCTCAACGTGTAAGATGATAGCCAGAAGTATAGACTTCTCTTGGCGATGAAAAACTGGAAATTCTTGAATTCTTACGTGGTTTTAATGAGTTAAGAGAAATACTGTCAATTTGATTTGACAACAACTAAAGGTAAAACTTGAGTCAAACTTTAATCCTAAATTCTTTGTCTACATTTAGGCATTTTTTACCCTAAAAATAACGAAATATCTACTTACTACGTTGCCAGGTATACCATCTAACAAACTTGTAGATCCTTTATGTTATAAGCCTGGCCTCATTGACGCTCCGTTGAGACCCAGCATTAGCTTTATTATAATGACAGAAGCACACAAATTAAAAGAAATAGGTTTCTATACAATGCAGTTTTCTTAGTTGAGGTATTTAATTCATGGTGCAGTTTTAAATCGCATTTAAACTCAGTAAGTAATACTGCTGTTGAAGAAATCAACTTATGCAAACTTTGGGAACTAAAGATGCTTCCAAGAACCCATCATTCAACAAAAGAGAAACTGGAATACTATGATCCTAAAGCAACACTAGCGGCACTGCCATTGGGTTTTTAGGATGTTTTTTGCTACTTGTTATCTACCAGTTGTCTACACTATTAATTTATTAATAATTTATATAGATAAATTACCCGTGGTTGATTTTTCAACAAATTGGCTCACATTTGGTCAAGGTAAGGAGTATGTTCTGTCGCATACAAAAAATATTTAGTCGCATACCAATTTTTGTTAATTGGTGCAATCACATTCTAGAAGATTTCTTTAAAATTAATATCTGTACTCACGTTTTACTTCATTTGCATAAATACCGCATTGATATTTATAGTTAGTGGGAAACATTGCTACAAGTTGTGGTTATCTCGGTGATTACCGAAAAAATTGCTACGAGATGCTTTAATCTAAATTTTTTTAGAATTACAAATTTACATTTTAAATTTCTTAAATACTGCACTACACAAACATTCTAAATTGATGTAGCATATGTATCTCACATAACCATTTGTATACAAGGTTTCTTAATAAAAAAAAATCACTCAGGTGTTATGACTGGCATTTTACTACGCGAATAAGTCAGTCGTACAGTTCTTTTGTTTCCTGAAAGCGTTGACAGATCTGTACTTACTAGTATACTTTAGTATCTACCACAGTAGCTAGTTAGTTTTCTTAACCTTGTGACTTACAGGCGCACTATTCAGTAAGTTTATATTCCAAACCGGGTATAATTTCTTTTACCCACCAGTACTTTAATATATATACTATTAATTTGTAACGACCCGCATCTGAAGTATTTTAATTCAAGAGAGTTAAATATCTCGCAATATCAAATTGGCGATAATTTTGCAACTCATCAAAAACACGTAAGAATAGCAGAATTATCAGTTTCTCATTTCGAAAAGAAGTCTAATTATTTTGCTCTTATCTAACATTTTAAAAGAGGCACACACTTCACTTGAGCCAAAACAAATTGATGGCTCAACTAGGATACAAATTGTAATTTAAGATACATATGCTACATGAATTTAGAAAGATTATGTAGTTCAATATGTGAAGAATTTAAAATGTAAATAAGTAATTCTAAAGAAATTAAGATGAAGGTAACTCGTAGCAATAGTTTCTGTATCTATTCACTATATAAATATTAATGTAGTATTTATGCAAATGAGGTAATAAATATAACAAATAATGCAACTTCTTATAGATAATTTAATCTCCTTATCTCTTAATTACGATTTGCAGTGTACAGTTAGATAGGATAATAGAAAGTTTAACGGGCAACTTGTAACCGAAACTTCTCCCTGTTTTCAACTATTTACACATTTTATGGTACTATTTGACGCGATTCGACGTTTTGTAGTCATTTAATATACAATATTTATGCTAATTTGTGCAGTTCAGGCCAGTATAGGCCATTTATCGAACATAACAGTTTTTGTGACCCAAACTACTAATAAAGAGAAAGTAAATTTTTATTTACAACTGGCGCTACAATTGCGCTTGCCACAACGACACAGTAGGTACAAAATACAATTTTAAGAGAAAGTTAATGGTTTTAAAAGAACACAAGAAAATTTTTGCAAAAGTACAATTACTAAATAGAGATTTTATGGTCTCAATGGATGCGCTTTGACTCAGAGACGTTTGTCTTAAGCTTGCTTGCTTTTTGATTTTTTTATTTGCACTATTTATGACTGATTTACACTTTTTTATTTTTAACTAATCACGGTCTTGCAATTAAAATTTTTAAATTTTTTGTGATCCTGATTAGCTTACAGTTAGTTCATAAATTATTTTTCTACAATTTGAATTTGATTCAAATTCAAAATTAAAACATAAAAATAAATATTTAAAATTAAAATAATTTATTGCTTTTTTTATTTGAATTAGATTTAAATTTAAAATTTAAATTCAATTATAAAATAAACTAGCAGTTAGAAACCCGATGGGTTGCAAATTTCATTTGGAAAGTCCTTTATTTCGGAGATGGGGCTCAGACTGCTAAGATACTATCATTTAACTTTCCAATTGTACCTTCATAATTGTGGAAAAAATAATAATAAATGCGATCAGCTCACAATTTTGTATGTTATAGACGTGCTAATAGCGAAATTGCAATTTATGGACATTACCTTTTAAAGTACTTAACCCCATGCACATTGCCTCCTGCCAGTAAATTTTGTCCGCGAAATATTTTTTTTCTACATACTACGTTGCACAGTCAAGTGAAAATATTGAAACTTCTGTTAAAATCACCAACGGTCCAAAACTAATTCGTGTAAGAATTAATTTAATAATGATATCATTTAGCTGTAACTAACTAATAAACACGGAAAGATCTGCGTTCATCATAAAATACCGCTTGTAAATTTAACAAAAAGTATAGTTGCACATTACCGTTATACAAATACTTGAATTTTGAGAATTAAGGTAAAACTCAGCAGTTACTGCTTTCTGCCTAACTTTAGTAAGTGATGGCCAACTTAAGTCATTTATAGCCAACTTTAGTAAGTCCTGCCCAACTTTAGTAAGTAATGGCCAACTTTAGTAAGTGATGGCCAGTTTGACTTTAGTGACAGCCAACAAAAAAAAATCTAGAAATGGATTAAAAATGCGTCAGAAACGTTCGTGAATAGTATTTTGTAAGTATTTACCCAAAACAACTCTAAATCACTAAAAATATACCCGTTTTCAGTACGTGTTTTGATCCTCTTACCCCTCTATACCATAACTTTAAACATACAAAATTTGAAGAGAAGCAAAATGTTACTATGGTTGTGAGTAATACCCGTTCGTGTTGTGCACGAGAAAAACAAAAACTAAAGTCAACGTGTCACGAATTCTTCCAAACCCCTAACTGCCAAATATTTTGTATCCAATTTAACTGCCAATCTTAACTGCCAAATTTTTTGCAGCCATTGAAGTCCACTTTTAAAGTCAAAACATTTTTTTGAAAGAACTTCAAGTGGGCAAACCGATGTTCACCCTTTAGCAGTAGTCGACTATGTAAAACATTAACCCAGGTAACCCTGAGCTTTAAACGCACCCCAGGCAAGCTTGTGCTCAATGAGCCCCCTGGGCAAGCCTGTACTCAATAAGCACCTCGGGCAAGTCTGTGCTTAAAACGCACAATGTGGGATTTACTAATAAGTTTGGCATAAATAGAATTGGCAATCAAAATCGACGGATTAGCAATTAGTACGTTACAAAATAACTAGCAGTTATGCAAATAAATAAATTATAAACCTTCAATTTAGTAGAATTGACAGTAATTGGTAGAATTGGCGAGTATTTGGTACGACTGCTAAACTAAATTTCCTTGAGCAGCAACAACAGTCAAGGTTAATGGTCGCAAACCCAAAAGTAGAAGACCAAAGCAAGGTATTAGTCAAGTATTCGTGAAACAGTAAAATTACTATTTTTGAATATTTGTTTCGTGGTATACTTGGAAAAATTCTACTTTACCTAATTATGCCATACAATTCTTTTCATACCTAATTATGTCATAAAATTCATGTCATGGTTTCAGTTTAGTGAAAATATTTAATAAAGTTTACTAAATTAATAATAGTTTGGAAGTTAAAATCAAGTTGCCATCCACTACAGGATTCCGATCAACAGCAATGTTACATTTTTTCCCTTATTATCTGCATATCACACAAAAATAGGTCTAACATCAGGACGCTAGCAACTCATAGGGTTGCCTAACTGCTAGTCTATATACCTATATAATGCAGTACATGCCAGCATAGGCCATTTATTCAACATAACAAATATTGTGACCCAAACTACTCCTACATTTTAAAACTATTTAGAGGTTTCATGGTATAAATGGATGCGCTTTGACTCAGAGACGTTCGACTTAAGCTTGTTTTCTTTATGATGTTGTGATTTGCACATTTTATAGCCGATTTACCCTTTTTGACTCTGCGCCAGTCACAGCCTTGGGATTTAAAGTTTTAAATATATAATGGTCCTGATTGGTGCAGAGCTAGATAAAAAAAATAATTTTTTACAATTTAAATTTAATTTAAATTTAAGATTTAAACTCAAAAAGGTAAAGAATAAATAAATATAATAATAAATAATATAAAAAATTAATTCACGACTGTATTTTTTTTAATTTAAAATTTAAAAACATATTTAAATAAATATAAAAAATAAAAATTATTCATTTCCATTTTTTAAATTGGTTCTAAGAGAATTGATTAAATTGCATACTGCCCTTCTTCCAAAGTGAGATATATTTTAGGTCCTACAGTACGATTTGAGTTTGGAGATAACCATACCACAAGAAACACCCAATTAATGGTAAGAACCATTGCGCACTGAGCACTTACAGAGATGACTTTCGTAAAACACCTAGCTAGGTGCAGTACTCAGAGCTTCATCAAATCCTAAGTAGGCGTGGTTTACCCTAACGTTCAACCTACGTAAAACAAGTTAGGCGAGACCTAACTACTTATGTAGGTAGGTGTTTTTTGCAGTGCGTGTGCTACCTAACTGAAGGTTCTGCAGTTACCACACTTCATTTTCCAATCCCTTAAACAAGGATGCCTTTAAAACTTTTGTTCATTGGCTCTGAGCAAAAATAAACCAACGAGTTTGATTGGCCAATCACGACAGAGCTTTTAAGGCTAAGTGGGGTAGTCAATTTCAATTTTAATGATATTTCAATTATGCTACTCAATATAGTTATCTAACTTTCTTCCTCCCCTTCCCCTGCTAGCAACCCGTCTCGGGTTGCCTGACTGCTAGTCATACTGTTAATATCTGCACTACACAGAAGCAAACCCCCACACACAAATTAACGCCTTGTACACCCTATTCCTTCATTTTTTCATTTTTTACACCTCGTTTCGTGTTAATTGATGCGTCTTCATGCAAGAAGTTTCCTCTTTCAACAATATCATTGAGGATGGTGCGTTTTGCACTTTTTATAGCCGATTTACACTTTCTGCTTTGACCCAATCAGGGCGTTGCAATTCAAATATTCACATATTCGGCAATCCTAATTGGCACAGACCCTGGTAAAAAATTATGTATTCCATTTTCAAATTAATTTAAATTTAAAAGAGTTTAAAAACCTGTAAAAACATTTTCAGGCAGAGAAAAAAATTAAGCTTAGCAAAGTTGTACGGCAAACGTCATTGGATGGTTCATTTAAACTCAATGTTTTTCTGTGCTCCTTAGTGACCACAACTTACTGCAGGGGCCTAGAAAATTGGACTCCTTTACTGTGAAGGATGAGACAGGGATAAGTATAGGTTGAAGAGTACAAAAAGCGAAGCAATCTAACGCGGTGGCCTCATATTTTCTCCCCCAGTGACTAATTGAGTCTGATTTGGCAATTTGGCAACCAAATGGGTTGTAGTCCTCACTAGTATCCCCGCTCTCGCACACGACAGAAAGACAAGTAGGCAAACTGATGTCTACCCCTCAGCAGTTTTTGACTATGTAAAACATTAATCCGGAAAACCCTGTGCTAAATCATTCCATTTACCTGTCGTTCTCATATTTCGGTAAATCTGTTGTTACCCTAATACGAATTAAATTTCTAGTAGGTACAAGCAGACTTGGACCGCACATAAATAGAAGAGTTGGTGTAAATAAAACGAGAATTTTCAAGTTTGAAATGAAGTCATCAACTTACGCAGCTTATAGTACATCGTAACGTTGAATCGTATAGTACAATGATAGCAATTATGGTCACAAGTACCTATTACCTAAAATATGTACTTATAGCAAATAATTATTTTAAATGTCAATAAACCTCAAACGGTTTAATAAAAGTAATTTATTCTAATTTATCAATTTTTTATGCATTGTTTTATTATGTATGTACGCATTAGTATACATGTGTATGAATAATACGTTAAAAGTTGTAAGTTTGCATTTAAATTTTCTGCATTATTGCTTTATTTTGCCGCGATTCCTTCTTTACAGTATAATGGAAGTAATCCACGCAAAAGAGTAACACATACATGCTGAATGTATGGATGAGGCACAGATATGAGAATGAATGAAGCCTGCACTCTTGTAGTGTGAATAGGCTTTTGGATGTAGTGCTTACTCATCCTGCTGGCTGCCGCCTAATTGATAAAATTTAAATTTAACCAAAGTAACTAAATAATATGTATCTAAAGTACAAGTTTGCTTTTGATGTAAAGTGTCACCACAATTCATTATTATTCGCAATATGCATTCGTTCATGACCTTTACTTTAATAAGGGTATGTGACGCAATTTACCAACTTGATGTTACTAGGCACACACCTATTTAATACTTGGCACTACAGGACTAGCAATCCTGTACTAAAGATCGTATCGTCAAGTGAGGAACAACTTAGTCATATTTCTAGATCTATTAAGTTAAAGATAAATTGAACACAGAACGTTACTATTGCATCCACGCTGTTTCGTACTTGCAATGTTGGAAATTTAAATACTTTAAAGATAATGTATTACTTATATTTCAAACCTGTCAGTCAATTAACTGTACTATTAACCGCTTGCAAGAACCATAATAAAGAAGAATTTCTGCCAAATAAACAGTAAGACAAACATTTTATTAACTACTATTACTTCTATTATTTTTGTACCTAAAATAGTATAAATCAACGAAATTCAAAAACTAACATATTTATCTTCTTCTAAAGTCAAGTCTTAGAGCAAGAGTAAAGTCTAATAGGCTATAATTATTATTATTTTATAATTATTTCAGTTCAAAACGAAGAAAGGTTGAGGAGACTCAAAACTTTTTGCGGAGGATTTTACAGAAAAAACTTTGAAAAATTTACAGATACCTGCCCTTCACCGTATGATCAACCGTGTTTTCATCACTTTTATCTGATTGTTATCACCTTCTAAACTGACCGAAAAACTATTCTTCACCGCATGACCGACCTGTATACTAACCACTTTCAGCTGGCAGTTGCAGCTAACAAGTTCAGTTTGCAATTACTTCTTGCAACTCTCATCCACCATCATCACGTTATTGTTTAGTTCACATTAGACGTAAGAATATTTTATTTCACTTTTCCTAAATCTTTTTCATCTTTAAGCATCAAACTTTAGGTATTTGAAAAATTATTACCCCATTTATAAGACTTTAATTTCATACTAAATATTTTTTACAGATTACCTTGGCTGTTGACTTTGTGTGGAATCTTGACCTACTTGCACAAAAAATAATTTCTATCAATTATCTTAAAAATTTCAATCTCGGGAATGCCTTTCTAATTGTTATGTAAGTAATAACCTGGTATTTTTAACAAATTATAATAATTGGTATCATACCTGTACATTCTACCTTGAACATGCACAACATTACTGCAAGATTAAAGACTTTCAGTCTGAATTTTTTAAAATTTGCTGGAGATGTTAAGGTACTTTTTGGTACAATAGAGTTCCCAAGAAACACATACAGGTTCATTAGTTGAAAAATCAAGCTAAAGAATAAAAATTGATAAAAATATTAGGCACGTCGACCTCGTGTTACCACAACCATTAAAACCGATACGTTGTTATTGACATATTAAAATAATTCAATTATAGAGCAAATATAACATATTGCAAATATCTTGTTGGATCTAATTGCTCACTATGTTCTTAATTGTTATACTATGTACGTATATGTAAAACGATAGGCATTTTTCCCATTTTTCTAATAAATTTTCAAATTCACATGCTAAAATAGTGTCCTTAATGCCTAATGATTCTACATACCGTGTAAATATTTTAGGAATTGCGCACTATCTTACAAATGTAACAACTGAGTGTGCATTGGTTACTGAAAGAGAAGTTAACGATGACGACAGTGACATTATTATTGAATATGTACCTAAGGAAAGAGCGCAGTCAAACGAATCTTGTTCTACCTGCAGGACATGCGTTAAAAGCAAATTTATTATTAATTATTTTTTTAACCAATTTGATGATCGTCAAGTTATAAGCGCTCCATATAGACTGCGACAACACAAAGACCAAATAATGTGTAAAGCACAATTTTTGAAAATAAACCCAATGGCTTCTTTTTCAGGGAATGAATTTATTGAGATAAGAAGAATATGTGGCCCTCGCGGATTTGTGAAGAATACAAAGTATGTGCTCGATGAGCACATTTTGCTATTCATAGAAATTCTTGAAACGCCTCAAATCAAGTTTATTGCGGACTTAGGCGGATTAGCATTATTTCCTAAGCTGAACAAATATAGTTCTAATAAAATTTATATTGGTACTCTGAGGAGCCAAAAGTACAGCAGTGACACTTGGATATTTCAAAACCGTCCAGACGTTCAATATACATCGACAGACCATAATAACGTCATTTCTGACGGCACAAACTCAGTTGTTCTCGGAATTTTGTTATTCACAAGAGGTGCACTAAGACCTTATAATACTTTTCAATTATCTAAAGATCCAAACACTCAGGAGTATCAGCCAATGTTATTAACGCAAGACATGAAAACTTTAATCAAACTGTATGCCGTGGATATAATTGCTTACGCTTCCAACTCTAACTGTGAAATTATGCATCAGCTATCTGATCAGTTTTCATCAAAGGACTATATACTTAGAGATTGAAACCAGCAAGGCGCTGGGTCCAATATTTATTCAATAGGCAGATGCGGTACAGAAATAAATTCGTTCTCCCCGGAATCGTTTAAGATTGGAATACCAACCTCTAATGCAGTAAATGATTGCGAAACATCAGTGGCTTTTTTATTTGACCATGAGTTAAATAATATTGCACTGTTTGTCTTATTAACTTTAAATGCTGAAACCCAAGACTCAATAGGTTGCACTTTAAGTAAGCAACCCAATTTAGTTACAGCTGTGTCCCCAGTCGATTAAACCAATGCAATAGCGTCCAAGCGAGCAAAGTATGAGTTCTTAATGATGCAAATTGTAGAACTCTCCTCACCACCTACCCTGTTAGACAATTCGCCAGGACTCGATAAATATGTTAGAGATTGGAAACAAGAGGTAAACAGAAATACACAAGGTGGAACAAAGTTTCCATTGGAATCAGACAAATACTACGACAAGTCATATACAAAACATGTACGCAGGAAAATGTCTGACAAACTTGACCCAAAGCTTATTAGTAGACGTGACGTCAAAACTTGGATTCAATTGCTGCCTAGTAAAACCAGCAATTAATCGAAATATAATTGTCGCTTGTGCTCTAAATTTTTTGACAATAACAATAGGTTACCCAGGCGAGGTGCAATAAGACAAAAACCTATATTGGAAATTAACAGTGTTTTAGAAGTTGGCTAGGGTGCTTTTTTAAAAAATTTAATAAATATCTAAGAACATTTTGTCTGTGAAATTTATATTCAGGCAGTTGAATATTTGCAAAAAAGACATTAATATGTTTGCAGAAGACGCAAATTTTCCAAAGAAAGACATGTACTTTGTAACAACTATACAAGACGAGTATTTTCGTTCTACCATCAACGTATTTAGAATTGTATTTTATAGGAATAAGTATAAAATTCCGTGCAATGTGTATCTAAGCATGATTGATTTATTTAAGTACTTTGACGTTAATGTAGGACACAAGCATTATGACAAAAGGAACTGTGGTTTAATAACAAAACACATTGGAGCTGAAATGCATAAACGTCTAGTTCAACATCTAATAAAAAAAGCCATTTACTGTGTTGATTGACGCAGCTTCGGTTAGACCAAAACATCATTTTTTGCTCTTTATAATTCAAACTTTAGAAAATGGAGGAACAATAACTTATCTTTCCTGTTTAATTGAAATTAAAAGTGAATAAACTGCCAACGGAACGTGGAAAGCTATAAAACTTGCAATTAGGTTGAATAGAAAGGAATTTGAATCATTTTTTAAAACACAGGCTGTTGGACTCGCGTCAGATAGAGTTTCTGTAAATTAAGGCATACGAATTTCGATAATGACTAGGTTTAAAGGTTATTTGCATAGTAAAATACCTGTATTTCATTGTATCTCCCACAAAAATAAGCTTATTTATAGGAATGTTGTAACTCAAAAAAATGTAAATGCACTATATGTGCGCAAATTAGAATCAGTTTTAAATCATCTGCATAGTTTTTATTCAATTATAAGTTACAAACGAAAAGCTTATTTAATAGAATTTGTTAGCGAAATGAACAAAGTGGCAAAAGAAAAAGAAGACAACACTGCTCAACCTATTAGGTATATACAACTCAAACGAATATTTGAAGTACGCTGGGCGACATCACAGGCAAAAGTTTTGGAATCGTTTTTTGTAATGTACAAGTAAGTAATAAAAGATCTTTGGAAAATTTTTCGTAACAAAAAGGAATCTATCTAAAGGAATTCAAAAAGCTTTAGAGCTTATAATATATTTAGAGGACTAGACGTGCTTGCAAACATTAGCTCTTCTTTATGATGTTACTTTGCTATTTAGCAAATTTTTGCTGGATTCGCAAAAACAAGATAAGGTAGTAATCAGAGTTGCAAATTCTATTACCAAATTGCACAATGGTTTAAATTATCTTAAAAATCATAGTGGTGGTACACACTCCCAACAATTTATAAATAAAGTATTCTGTGAATTTCATCCTCAAGGAACATGTACCAAAGCATTGTTCAAGTCATCGAGGAGGGTATCGTCCAAGGAAAACATCATGTACAATGTTATGCATCCTGACACGCCAAGTTTTGACGAATTTGCTAACGGCCTATTTAATAATCTTATTGCTGAGCTTGATAAGCAATTTGATTTAAAATTATACTCCGTCTATGATATATTTGACTCTCCAAACATGCCTGTCTTGCAAAACCTAAACGAACAAGGAATACCACAGAACCAGTTACAAATTCAAGAGTACGGAGTTGATGAATTTATTTACATATCAAAACGTTTTGGAATGGCACAACCTGACAATAAAATACAACTTTTATGGAACAAGTTACTCTTCTCCATTTTATGTTTGCCAGTGTATAAAAAAATTAAACATGAAGAACCGGCGTTGTTCTGAAAAAAGATTTTGCTATATACACTTGATTGGAACGACATTAGTAAACGAGTAGTTGAAGAAACGTTGTCTCTATCTGTTTCAAAAGCTATTGTAGAAAGTACGTTTTTCATTGCTGAACATAAAATAAGTGACAAACGACAGGGTAGTTTAGGACCTGAGACTATTGAATCTATGCTTTGCGTACGAGTTAATGCTCGCGTTCATTGGTCTGCTTGGAACCTTGTTGATTACGTAAAAACATGGCTGCTCACTCATTTAATAAGTGACCACTAAACTCATGTAAATCCACATGCAAGATATGCAAAGGCACCAGATGAAGAAACTTTGCAGCAATTCAAGCACTCAAGCATATTTTAGTGTATTTTTTGTTTTACTTTGTAATGATTTAATAACAATTGCAAGACCAAAGAAGACACAATATTCACGTTTTAGCATAGTTTATTTTATCTTCTTGCAAATTAGTGTGATCACCGCCTTATAGATCAATAAAATTATGAAATAGTAATTTAACTTCACTGTTTTAAAATCAGCTTACTCATTTAAATGTTTCTTTTTTAAATTTGACTTGCCATTTCTTCTAACTTGATGCCACTTACTTTTCCTGGCATCATGAAATATGATAAGTGCATATATACAATAACTATAAAAACACGTAAGGGGTTCGCACTAAGCGGTAATGTATTTGCATTCAAACTTGATAAAACTAAAGAACTAAACTTTATTTGACTAAAGATTCTAATGTAAAACAAAATTTGGAATTATAATTTTTTCTTTTAAAAAGATATAAGTTAGCATGATTTGCTTTAAGGTATTTCATTTAAGAATTATAAATACATTAAGTGGGTACCAAACAAATCACTTATTTAATGTACATTAAATTCAGCACTATTAGAATAGCAAAAATCATTGAATGATCCAGCAAGGTGTTTTAATTTTATATATACTTTGAATGCAGGCGTAAGTGGATCCACTAGCTCAGTCGCTCTAATGAACCAAAATAAATACCATTGGTTGACTAAAATATAAAAGTTTTGGAAATTTAAGACAAATGTATGAGTTAACAGTGCAACCTGCCTGAGTTACATTTTGAAATTCCTAATTAAGTTAGTTAAATGTTAATGAGCAATTTTTCTTACAATTCTACTATATTACATCACAGTAAGGATAAAAATATTATGAGGTAGAGCGTATTAGTTGACCTTCTAATTCGTAATTTGCAATCTGGAGATTTATATTGTATAATAATTGCTAACATTTTATTCGTAACTGTGATGAAAACATTAGTATGAATATGCTGAACAAAGAGAAGCTATATATTATAATATTATTATATATATTATATATATTTAATAAAATAAAATATATATATATCTAATAATATTGTAATACGTACTAATAATATGTAATATACATACATTTAATATTATAATAATATGTATATACATACATTTAATAGTATAATAATATTGTAATACATGCTAATAATATGTATATTTATACAATTAATAATATAATAATATTGTACTACATACTATTTATAAATATATAAATACATATTTATTATATTTATTAATAATATAATATATAAATAACATATAGTTACCGTTAATATATATTAGATATATAAATACCTACATATACATCTAATAATATAAAAGATAAATAATATATTATTTTAGTTTATATATTAGGTGTATATATACACCTAATTAATATGCATATATACATTTAATAATAAAAATAAATTCCATAAACAATATAAATAATATACAGTGTGAGAGTGCTTAATTTTGGCCTACGTCCTATTTGTAGCCACTGGCTGTATATACAAGTCGATGTACAACACAAACGCATTTTTGGTTGTAAAGTTTGGCTTTTCATCTACTGATTCTGCAGCTATGCGTTTTCAAATTATCTAAGTAATACAAATTTAATCCACTAGCCAAAATTAGGACACCGCCTAAAATTATTCATTCTCACTGTAATTATAGTTACAATATATATTATGTATTCATACTACACAGCAACGGTGTAATAAAAAGCAATTAACGCAATAAACTGAATACTGAATTTCAGAACACTGCTGATAATATTAAAACGTTATTGTTTTTTATAAATGGTTTTTTTCATTGTAGAGGCATGATTTCTAAGGTTTTGACCTATGGTTTAATAAATTTCCGACTTTGCATTTTCCACAAGATAGATTCGCGTTTTATTTGCACCTACTCTGTGAAGTTACGCTCGGCTCCAGTCTGGGTACAAGAGAAGTCGTAATATACGAGTAGGCCAAGGCTGGGATCAAAAATAGAGAAGCTGCAGTGTTAGTCTGATGTGTCGTCTAAATCCCTCGGTGAACTACACAAGTAGGCTTACATGTTAGCTGCATATCGAAAAGACAGAAACGTCAGTTTTGGGCTTAATGCCGCTCATTATTGTTATCAATCCCTAATGCTGCCCCCCCTGCTGCTAGCAACCCGTCTCGGGTTGAGTATCTGCTATCCATCTATCTATCTATATCTTTCTATCAATATACTTAAAATCTTCTATCTTTTAATTACTTAAAACGTGCAGTACAGGCCAGCATAGGCATTTATTCAAAATTCTGATTCTTGTAAGCGAGACTTCTGTTACAGTTTTCAACTATTTAGCAGTCTCAGGGTCTTAATAGATGCGCCTAGACTCAAAGACGTTCGAATTGAACTTGCGTTTTTGTTATTTTGTGTTTTGCATCTTTCATTGCCGATTTACATTTTTTATTTTTACACAATCACGGCCTTGCAATTCAAATTTTTAAATATTACCTGTAAGTTACAAAATTATTTATTTTATATTCAAATTAATTCAAACTTAAAAAGGTTTAAAAAAAAGTTCTAGCATTTTTACACGAAATAGGAATTTAAGGTCAATGCTGAATTATTTTTAATAAATCAATAAACTTATTTAATTATTTAATAATAATATTTTAATAATAATAATAAATTATCGCTGCCCAGAATTATTTAATTTGAATTTTTAAGTAATATTTAGTAATGCATTTAACCTGTATAGTAACTATTCCCACACCACGTCTAACGTGGCTGTTACAGACACTACTATAAATAAATACTTCAACAAAGTAAACTGGTGCAAAGCCTCGTACGGAAGGTATGTACATGCACCTAAAAATATATAATAAGAACCTAAAAAGTAACTGTGACCACACTACACCAACCCGACTATAACAGCCACAAATAGACCTGGGGCGTGTGTGACTAAAAACGTATGTCTAGACATATGTTAGTCTAACGTTATGACGCTAGCAACCCACCGGGTGTCGTTTTAAAGTATCTCTGTATATATTAGCTACTTGCAGTAATACAGAATTCTCCACTTTAAAATCCCACTATAAAAGTCAAAAAGATTATGTAGTACTCCTCAAACAGTTTTAAAAATTATGGCTTAATTGAAGTGTCCCTAAATATATGTTCTAGTTATTTTCATTTTATCGACCTTCAAACGACTAAATAATGTAACTCATAGACTTCTTTTTTTAAGTTTTACAACTTTCTTTTTTAGCTAATCACGGCATGATATTTAAATTTTTAAACTTAAAACTCCGAGCACAGGCTGACTCACAACATATAAGCATTAATGTTGCACGCACACAAAGCGGTACATAATATTCTCACCATTTACGGAAACCGGAAAAAAACAAACAACGCAGGCATGAAAACTCAAATTCAAAATGGAACTCCCACACTTAACCCCACAACGCAGCAACAGTTTTACTGTAGACAACACCGGACGATTAATTTCAAGAGCCGCACCAAATACTTTTCGTTTCTGTGGACAGAACATAGAGATACCGGAACAATAAAGAGGACTTCTTTTTTCTTACTCAGATAAAAAAAATGCTAACACTGTAAATAATGTAAACAATAGTAATACCCCTAATGTAAATAAATTTCATTCTAAAAATACTAATACTAGCACTACCAATACAAAAAGTAAGCATACCATACCTAAGCTATATAAAAAACACACAACTTAGCAATCTAGTCTCATTGGTAAATGGCAAAAATGATTTAAAAACCAATATTGATATTGATATACTCGGAGAGGCAATCAACAACATACAAATGACCTACCTTACTACACACACTATAATTGCTGAGTAGGTGAACTAAACCAAGAAATACAAGATCGCTTCCCGAACACCCCATTTCTCACGCAAAATCGAAAAACCAGAGACAAAATTACTACACCAAAAGGCAAACACCTCATTACAACTTTCGATGAAACTAACTTTATCCTACCTAATAGATGAACTCTAGGGGACTTCAACGGCAACCCGACATAACCAAGGCAACACAGTGGTAGATCTATTCTTTGAAACAATTTTTACTTTACTTCACATAACAAAAATGGAAACTCAAATGGATAACAGAACCAAAAGGGCGCATCGACAAATACCACAATATTACTGAAACAAAATGTGTGAAACTTCTTAATAAGACACTAACATACGACAAAATTGTCCCAAGTTATTATAACAACAGCCCAGGAATAAAAACTAGAAACGTTCGACCACAACACAACAAGCATGCCATGGTACGACAAAGAATGCTGAATCCTCAAAAAATACCTCAATAATCTTCTGCAGCTAAATTAAAATCATAATTGGCACGCGTCTACAAGACAACAACTATTAAAAAGCAGAAAAAAATATTCCAATTTTACACACAATAAAAGGAAAAACCTACTGGCAACGAGCAGTAGAAACACTACAACAAACAAAAACCCAGCAAGATTTTTGGAAAGCAATAAAAATGTTTAGATGCACTTTTAACATACCTAACATCAAACCAGCAGATAAGTAGCAACAATTTTACAGTCACATCATGCCCAAACGTACACTGTTTCACATATCAATGCTACAACAAGAAATTACCAATGACAAACTGGATGCTGATTTCACGTGGGATGAACTTAATGCTGCACTAAAACATACTGAAAACAACAAAGCCCATGGACCTGACAACATAAGCAACGAGTTCTGCAAATACCACGCAGCTATTCCTGGTTTAGACATCGTTGTTCACTTCTTAAATTTAGTTTGGGAAACTGGAAACACACCACATCAATAGTACATCAGTAAAAAAGTCATGTTATATAACAAAGGCAACAAAATGGACCTAAACAATTTTAGACCAATAGCACTGGCCAACAAAATCCTGAAAATATAAACAAACGTCATCAACACTAGAATTACAACATAGGCGGAAGAAAACGCCATACTTTGTGAAGCTGAAGGTGGGTTTTGAAAGCAAAGAATCTGTTAAGACCAAATTTTTGTGCTGAACAGACTAATACAAATAGCCCTAAGCAAACCAAAGGGGCGCCTTTATGGACTTTTTTTTACTTCCAAAGAGCATTTACATTAGTTCCACACCAAAAGCTTTCGCTTAAACTGCACAAGACTAGAGTTACTACAAAACCTATTTACAAAATAAAAATTTCATAACAGAACGCCAACACAATTATACGACTGGAAAATAGACATACAAGCCAAATCCTAATAACACTAGGACAATTAAAAGGCGGCTTTCTCTTCCATTTAATGTTATCTTTTTACAGTAGCATCCTTAACTAAACCAAAGTATTTCAATTTAATATAATTACATGAACTACAAACTTAGAAATTATTATAGCACACAATAATTTGTTATAATAATGTACTCAGAATTGGTGTAATTGAATCAGTTCAAGCTGTTTTTGAGTAACTCGTATGCAGCAGTCTTTTGCAACATTCTAATGCCAAGTAATAAGTGTTTATTCTATTCCAAATTAAAAATAATTAATAAATTAATTTATTCTACATTCCATGACAAACTTAATTCTTGGGGATTATGGTGTGAAAAATTAAACAGTGATTTTTTATTACTTCCGCAAAATGCTTTCCTGCTGACAAATCTGATCACAAGGAGTTTTGGAAGTTTCCTAAGGAGAATATAATCAGTGGGTATTAAAAAAGGCCCCTACTTTTCTTATTTTCATATTCAATTTTTATAAACATAAAAAATTAACATAAAAAGTATTTCGAAACGTTTAAATGTAATGTAAAGCCTATATATGTTTATTTACTGTTATACGATTTTTATTATATTGCGGTTCATTTAAGAACACCGTTAGTAGTTGACGTGGGCCTGCACATACTGGTTTAAAGTTGCTTAAGTAATAGAAGTTTCAGAAGTCTCAAAAAATTTTAATTCTTGAGTGGTCATGCTACTCGCATCAAAGCTGGAAAGATCTCTTCTGTTGTAGTTGTCGTTTTCAGTTGACGATGCATTGACTGATTTGATGTCAGAGTTCCACTTGCCATGTACATGGTTTCTGTCAAGTTTGTATGGTGCCACACGAGGACTTGTCTGAATGGTTTGATATGGCAACATTAAAAGTCTGTTTTTTCCTTGGTTTAATTTAGAATTGACAGGAAGTTCTTGATGTTGTCGCGATTGCTTAATTTTTTTTTCTTGTTGCATAGTTGAGTTGTTTAGTTGACAATAGTATTAAAAGAGACCAAAAAATAAATAAACAAGTTGACTTTGAAAGTTAAACTGAGTCAATCTAAAAATGGCAAGCTTTGCCTATTATTAGTATTAATTGTAGTAACAATAGGTTATTAATGCAGCAGTTCTTTAGATTAGTCCCGCAGGGTTTGCAGTTAGGCTAATTTATGAAGACGGGTAATGAAGGCGTCAAGGCGTAATGGCGTCGTTTGATTGGCTAAGGTGGACCATAGCCCTACTAACCACTCATTTTCACAAGTCGTTAAACAAGAAACGCTTATTACAAGGTTCCAATACTTGTCCAGTTTCAGTTCAGTTGTCAAGCAAAATCCAACTGAGAAGTCCATATCCAGAAGAGCTGCTGTTGTATAAATGTTGTGACTCCAACTAATTTGTACTGTAGCATACTGACTTTTATAAGCTGTTAGTTTTGTGGCGCTTCGGTTTTTGCTAAGAAAAGTTTATAGGCTCGACCAACAGAACCCAAATAATTTAATAGAGACTTAAATGCTAATGTTTATACTAAAAATTTTAGTTCAGTTGAACATTAATTCACTTGTGAACAGTGCCACGGGATTATAATATATTTTTCTTTACAACTTCAGAGACTCATTTGTGCAAACATTTGAAACTTTTAACTTTGGCTAGAGCCACCTTAAGTAATATTAAAAACCTGGCTATCGCCAGAACGAGAATTGCATGAGCTGGCGAAAAACGTTTGTTGAAGACACATAAAATGCTGCTCATGCAAACATACTTCTTTCGAGTTTGCAGAAGTTGCTGAAAAAACGTTTTAAGAATATAAAGAAAAAATTTAGCTAGGCTTACCTAGACTATACTCAGAACCATTTGCACACAAACCACTGATGCAACAGTCGCGTTTCTATGCTTTTAATTTAAATAACTCACTTTGTCTAAGTTGTTTATACAAGCATCGACTTAGTGCCAGGGACAGCGAAGATTGTTAGTGTGAGTGTGATTTGTCTAGTTCTATTTCTGAATAAACATTATAGTGAGAACCACTGTACTCATTTGATCGAACTCAGTTTGACGATTTTACACAAGCTGCAATATTAGAAATGTCACAGCCTCCAGAGGTGTTGTATACTTTTATGTCACCAGCTTAGAAACAAATAATTAATCTTGTCAGAAATTAAATTAAGTTGCCTGAAAAACATTTTTACCAAAATCGGTTGAGAATGATTGTTACAGGTACTCCAGTAGCTAGAAAGTCTCAGGCTCTTAAAAAAATAAACCATATACTGTTACAAAAACAAAGCCAAAATAGCAAGTTTTTTTTGAAATGTTTAGTTTATGGGCATCTGTGCTTTGAATTTAAGTACATTGTGCCAATTCTAATTCTCTTAAACGTTTTACTAAATGTGTTGTTCTGTTGCTTGTTTCTATTAAACAAGAAAATGATACAAAAACTGCATCTGGATTTTACTAAAATACCTGCCGTCATTGCGAAGCAATCTTTACTTGCAAAAGATCCTTTGGAAATCGATAATAGTGTTCCAATAATGTTGACAAAGAATTTAGATGTAAAGGCAAATCTTGTAAATCGCAGCTGAGGCACAGCTGTCAATATTGTCTTTAGTTCATCGCTTAACAGGCTCTCCTAGGCAAACTTTTTCGAAGCTATTATTGTTTACTTCCCGTTCTATAGAGGAAACGACATCGTAGTTACGTTAAGAGGGCAGAGTTGCCGAATTTCCAGGACTGAAAGTAATGAATTCGATCTTAAGACACAGCAGTATGTCAGAGTGCATACATTTTAACAAGTTCTAAGTTAGGCAATGACAATTCATAGGTGTGTACTAATTAATAATATTGTACTTTTATTTTTAGCTTATCTGTGTTCATTGTAGCCACGAGTTCAAAGTAATCGTTTGCGAATTTACATTATTTTTAGACCACAGGGAACAACCGTACCAATTAGCTGTGTATTTTCAGACACAAGAGAAATGATTGCGTGTACAAAATACGTTGTGTTGTCCTGGGTTGCGTCGTTTCAAAATCTTATGATTTTGTACAGTGAAATTATTCAAGCTAATAGGCTTTTAAATGTTTCTCACAAGCGCAGGATGGAGTTACGGTGAAAAAAGGAAAAAATATTGCAAAAACTACAAACTAGTAGCAGGGAAGCACGCAAAGCAAATATAAAGAAAAAATGAAACGATTTTTGTAAATTTTATTTATTACTTTACTAAAATATTGTACAGTCTACATAGCATTAAATGCAAGTCTCAGTAGTAGTTTAAATTTTATAATTAAACACTTAAAAATAAACATGTACACTTTGTTAATAATATATTGTCTAATAATAAATAGTAAATAAATGTAAATGTGGCTAAAAGTGTATTAATAGCATTGATTTTAAGACTCCGTATGCATTTACAATCGACAGTTGTTCAATGTGGGTTAGTTTTAATTACAGTCCTAAATATGGCTGAAATTCGTAAATCATTTTTAAACTCTAGATTCAAGGATTTGTATTTGACTCTCAGCGGGTTTCTTAAAAGTAACAAAAATTTTCATGATAAGGCAGCAGTAAATAAGGACCTTAGCCAGCTGCATTTATTCTTAATGCACCGGCCTATTCGCAAAAACGTTTAACGGCGAAAAACTCTAGCAAATATAAAAGGGGAAATCTATTGTGTGGATTAAAAAATCCTAGCAATAGAATTTGGTAAAGATAATTCCGGCTATGCAAATATCCTATTCTGTATGGATGCATTTTCAAAGAGGCTTTACTGCCGTTTAATTAAAAATAGGAAACCCGAGATAGTCATTAAAGCTTTTAAAGACATTTTTTAGGAATCAAAAAAGACTCCAATATATTTATTCACAGACCAAGGTGTGTCAGCCTACAATGTCTTGCGTATATGATAATAAAATTATAAAAATAGTTAGAGCGCGTAATAAGGTTAGTCAGTTAGCATGCTAAGCTTGTATATATCTATCAAGAATATAGAAAAACCACGTTACACATAATAAATATATGCTTTGATTGGTATCGGCCCATCTTTAAACAGATTGCTAGGTACATGACTGAGAAAAATACAGCTGGGATAGTAGATATTTTTCCAGTATTTGTGAGAACGTATAACAACAGCTTTCACTCAACAATACAGATGGCGCCTTTCAAAGTTAACCTATTAAACGAGAACTAAGTCTAGAGAACAATGTTTTAAGATATAATTAACAACACTGACAATAGAATGGCAAAGGATTTGCCTACCGACTTTGTTGGGATTAGCCAAACAAAACTCTCATTGGATAAAGGTTCATGTATTTAATACACGTAGGTGAATAAACACACTATATATAAGGAGTTACAATTTAGGTTTTACATGCATTTGTCTTTTGTAATTCAAATAATATAGCCAATCGTACTTTCAGGAATTCCTTCTTGTGAAGTCAGTAAGCTTTGAGAATATACCTATAACCTACAACCTTAAAGATCTGAATAACACGCCTATAACAGGAGCATTCTACAGTAAAGAGCTGAGCCTAGCCTTATATTTGCCACAATAGAGCGTTCTGGATTCTTGCTTTTGTGTTTTAATGCTATACAACAGCAGTTTTTGCAAAAAAGAAGAAGACTGAGCAGCCATTACTGCTTATCGTTAGACCGAGATTCTATAGTTTCTATGAATATATACGTTACAGTTACAAGTGACCGGCAAAATAGTGTATATACCGATAACACACCAGCAAGCTTTGTAGGTGTGTTGCCATACCTCTTGAATCTGCAAAACTATGACGTTGTAACTCGTAAGCTTGAGGTATAGTTCAAGCCCGCACATGCTTTATTGAAACCTGTTCAGAGACCACGAGCACGTAAAGTTCGAAACACAACTGCTGTTAATGTTGATGCAATTGGCAAGTTATTTCTAAACTACAAGCTAACTATCAAGACATTTGTCAACTTTTAAAACCAAAAACGACCTTAAAAGAATTTATGAGTGGACTTTTACAAAGTTACGGCTAAATAAAGACACTGAGCCGTTTGATGTTGCACAGAGAACATTAATTTTGAATCCTGGCAATAAACATATGCTACTTTAGAACATTTTCTCATCAAAAAGTGTCATTATTGAAATTCTTAAATCAATTTCATAATTTTTTAAGCAAAAAAAATCAAAATTTATTTCCGGAAACAATTATGCGTATGCCAATGTACTTAAAACTGGCATAAATAGTATTCCAAATAGTGCAGACTTGAATTTTGGGGCTAAGAAAATTCAGAGTATGAAAAAGATTATACAACTATACCAAGGCTTTGAGAACTTCCTAATGTTTAGAAAAGAGAATAACATCGGAGTTTCTGATTTTTGCAAATTATTTGAACAATTCAACGTTAAAATGACCCTGCGTTTTATAACATACATTTAAAGATTGAATATCCGTTGTATAAAATTAATTTAAAGTGCAAGCTTACATTAGAATGCAGTGAAAACGAGTGTGGTTTTGCCTGAACTCATTGCCTTGTGTTTGGGACTTCAGCAGCACAACAAAGTTCTTTAATGGCGTTAACAAATCCGAATTTGATTTGGATCAAGAGTTATACAATGACATTGTGGACTATAAATACATGTAGTTGCGACAATTCAAAAAATATGCAAACTTCATTTTAATGAAGGAACTAGAAAAACTAGATTTCGATCACGTGGTACATGAAAATAATCATACGCTATTGAAAATTTTGAAAGCTGATACGCTAGTGCAGTTTAATTATGTAGATAGACAATTAAGTATACCAGGCCTGCGCAAAGATACCGAAGTACAGCTTCCATCACTTGTTAATAGATTTGTTAGCTCTGATAACAATTTTATATTTATAGCTTGTGAGTCTGCGCAACTAAGACAGAAATAAGTAAAGGAAGAAAAACGAAAAGTAGAAAAAGAAGAATTTAAAGAATACGTCGAGCCTGAACACACTGTGCCAGGAAAAAGGTTTCTTGTATTAGGCAGCCTAGTTAAAAAAAATTTTATGCTTTTCATTCACTACCGTTACTGCAAGCAGTCGATACAACTAACAAGTATACTAATAAGACTGTTCACAGCTTTGTTCCTATACTATTTGTGCCATTACACGGGCAACAACATCAAATAAATTGATTCAGTTCGATCAATCAGTACCGTTCTCTTGTGCAACTTGATGCTAATACCCAAACTATAATTAAATTGCAATTTCAACCTCGCAATTTTCAAGCAAACAACATGCCGCCAAGTATAAAAGACGAGTTTGTTTGAATTTGAGTTATTGCCTACGAACCTTTAAAGTGACATCATCAAACCTTTTAAAGTGCAAGTTCTAAAATCTTATTATTGCATACCAGTGTAAATGCATTGAAATTAGTGCTAAAATATACATTGTTGTTCATAAATAATGCGTAAGATACTTCCTAAAAACATTTATGACACAAGTTCAAGTGTAGTGGACGAATACTTTGTAAAAGATAGCTTGCTTGGTGAATACTGTGTTCTTGAACTTATTTCTGCAAATTAAAATAAAGACAGCAACAAAAGCTAAATGGGGCAGGCGATAATAGTGTAGCAATTGAGACTGCAGAAGCTGTCGAAAATTCATTTGGCGACTTAAGTTTGAAAGAAAATCAATATCTTGTGCCATTAAAGCAACAAGCATTAGAACCACTAAACCAACTGCCACAGGCCGTAAATGCAAAGTATCTTGTTGTCGCACTTTATGCAATAAACGCAGAAGTTCATCACGTAAGTTAACAGTTCAAGCCTTTCAGAGTTGAGAGGAAATAATCGTGTACAGACGCACTCAAGCAAAAGGATCACCGGGCAGGCGTGGTACAAAAAGAACGCAGATTGAAGGTTGGCTGCAAAAAACCCCAGTATCTTGTGAAAAACGAACTGTATCAAGCAGGAGTTTAACCTAGACTGGATTAGGACGTAGACGCAATATCAGTCGACAACAATAAGTTAAAAGCTAGTTGTTGTTAAAATTCGTGTCGTTCAACATCCTGACTATTACAAAACAGTATCAAATGTCTATTTTTAGCTTCGCAAATCATAGAAACACAAGGCTTGTACAACGAACCGACAGTGAACGACGGGACCTGAAAGTCTACTTAAAGCAACTCAGCGCTTAATAAACTTCCCCTGACTAATACATTTCTCAAAGATGCACTAGAATATTACCCATATTATCCAGTGCACAGTCCAAGAGACAATCAAAATCCCCTTATATTTGACCTACTAAAATCTTCTGAGAAATATCTCAACTTGAACGAATCACAGTTAGAACTCACTTGCCGTGTAATGCTAGCAGGAAAGAAGATTGCAGCTACTGAAGTAGTCGCTTCGTGTTTCATGCTGTTTTATGGCCTATTCAGTAACATGGAATTCTTCTTTTATTTCTAACTTGTGAGTGACAACTCAAATCACTATGATATTGGTTCCTACTTAAAACGGAAACTTTTATCAAATTTAATCGAGAAGAAGTATGGGATGTAAGATCAGCTATACTACCCTAACACGACGTTAACCTTCAGGTGCCAGGCCGATCCATCATTGCAGAAAATTGTACACTACTGCAGAGTAAACGATCTATTGTTTGCGAAATGTATTGTTTATATATCTTATATTTGCGTGCAATTGGTATCTTTCACTAAGATTTTATATATGTTCTTACATGTTCTCTACTAGTCAATGATAGAAAAGTTGAAAAGTTTGTAAATATGATCCCTATGTTAAGCAAGTGTTTTACACATAAGTATAAGTTACAGTCTGATGCATGTTAAGTATGTTGTCCTGAGTTTTGTAAAAATGAGTTATGGAATCTATAGACTTAAGGTATGACATTAAGAAGCGAATATTGTAAATATATAGCAATTACTTGCCGTTTTTGTAACATATTGTATATTGTAAACATTTAAAAATAAAACATTGTCTACTTATTGTAAAAAACACAGTTTATTGTAAAAATATAGTAAAAGTATAGAAATAACATTGTACAAACTATATATATATATAGATATAGATTTGTTCTTAGTATAGTTAAATAAAACATAGTTTAAAGTTCAAGTAAAATTGTAAATAAAAAACAGAGTACAACATATGTTTGTTAATTGTCTGAATAAACGTGTGGTAATTGTATAGACTTGTATATTTTAATTGTTTAAATATGTAATTTAGTTGTTTAATGTCAACACTACTTATGAATTACAAAAACTTAACAAATATATATTAAATACTAAGCTCTAGCTTGTAAAAAGTGTATATATTTATAGTATAGTGTAGATGTAACCTACATGTATAATTAATATACTGTTAAGTATACCGTTGAATAAATAAATGTCCTGTATTTCATGTATTTAAATGTTTTAATTGTAATAAATTCTAAAACCCTGTAGTCTTGTATATAAACCTGCCTTGTGTACTAATACAGCTCATACAGAATTTAATAGGCCTGTGTGATGCATCTTATTAAATGGCGCTGCACATATGCTTACATCGCTGTCCCAATTTGCATAAGATTTAGCATACCTTGGTAAAGACCCAAATAATTGGCAACACTAATTATGCATTAACTTTCCCAATCTCATCCCATTCAACTGCATCTCTTTCAATTACCCATCCATTACGTTTACCTGCCTGCCTACCTACATTGCTTCTTATGTATCTCTCCCCATTCCCCTTGCCTAGGCTCGGCTCCCAGCTCTCGGGTCTTTCTCCCATCCTCCCTTCATCTTCTTCCTCATCTTCCACTAATTATTTAATCATTCCTTTCTTCTTCTTCTTCCACTTAATAATAATTTTCCAAATCAGTCTCCACGCCTGTAGTCTTAAGCATTTAATGAAATGGTCATGTCCGTCCGTCTGTTGGCCCAACGCTGCAGGTCAAACCGTTTACTGGATTGTCTTGAAACTACTTTTACACAATCACAAATGCAAGCTGTCAGGTCTGTATTGTTTTTTCACTTTAATCGGACTGACCATTGCTCCACAATTAATAGTTGTATAGACCCATGTCAGAATCTTGGGTATTGAATAGCAGCAAAAGCGGATGCATGGGCTAGGCATAAATGACGTCATACAAATTTACCAAATTTGTCGACTTCCCACCTACCTTGTCAACGTCTTTATCGTTGCGTAAATGGATATATCTTTACCACGGTTTGTCATCCTTTTCCAAGTGACCCACGCTGAACGTGGAAGGCGCCTTTTGTGTCTGGCCCCAATGCGTGCAACGCAAATAAGAATCTACCCTCCAAACTTAAATAGGTACATTTATAATTCTTTTACCAAAGCTGCCATGTTAGTTGAGAGGCAGGGGACAGCAGTCTGGAGTTCTACGACCTCGAAGCTCAGGACCGGAGTTCGATCAACAGCCCTAGTTAGCAGTCCTGGAGGACAGTATAGGGGTTCCGCATAAATGATGTCAAGCAAAATAATCTATAGAGGCACTTCCACCTTGCTATTACATTGCAATTAAGTAAACTCCCTAAGGGCTCGGCATAAATGATTTCATGTAAAATATTGTTAAGCATCCTGCCACCTTGTTATTACATTATCATAAGAATGCTTGTATGCATTATTTAAAAAGCAACAATTTCGTGACTTCCTTCGAGGGAAAGTTTGAAATTGCAAATTGTTGCAAATTGTTAAAAATTAGCAGTACTTAATTATCGGAAGTTTTACAACTTTTTGTATTAACATAACAGTATCACGATTATTTGTATGTGGCTCATAGATGGTAGGAGATCGCCCGTAAGTGGTGTAATTTAAAATACACAATAGGTCAAACCGTTGTCTCCATGGTCTTGAAATTTTTTTAAACAATCACAAATGCGAGCAGGCAGGTCTATATTGTTTTTTTACTTAAATTGGACTGACCATGGCTTCACAATTAAAAGTTAAACTGACCAAGGTCAAGGAATTTAAAGGTAAGCACCATAAAAACGGGTAAGCGAAACAAAGATGGGCGCACTCGAGCAGTTCTTTCACCTCCACTCAGTGAGCAGAGTGCCAGTGGGATTTGTATTGCACGCAAAGAAGTGGTGGAAAGCATGTGCACATGCCCAGCTATCAAACAAAATAATTTAAAAAAGAAAACACCAAAATTTCTATATAAAATTGTCCGTGAAGGACGTCATCTAAATTTCAGTATTTTACGGCTCTCTCTTTTTTACTTTATGTCACTTACATACATATATAGCTTACAGATAGTTTAAAGTCGTATGTAAATGACGTAATTTAAATTTTAAAATTTTACGGATATCCCTTGTTTACCTTATGTCACTGACATACCTGTATAGCTTACAGATAGTTTGGGGTCGTCCGCAAATGACGTAATTTAAAAAAAAAATTATGTTGAGAAAATTAAATCATTTAGGCTTCTCAAAAAAACAACTCGTAAATGTGTATAAAACCTACATCAGAAGCATCTTAGAATATGCATCAGTTATATGGAGTCCCCCTATCTCAAAGAATCTACTACACAAAATCACTTCAATTGAAAAACGTTGCTGGTCTATTATAATGAATAATTATGTTAGCAATTCTAACTATGATATAGCCATATAGCTGCCTCGGTTTTGCAATTAACTAAAATAGAAGACAGGTACAAAAAACTGTTAGTTAATTTTGGCAATAAGCTTGTTAAATCTAACAGATATTCTAACTGGCTAAAAAAGTACGCAAGAACAAATTGTAGATCAAACAGACTCAACAATAAATATAGACTAATAAGCTGTAGCACTGAAAGGTACAAAAAATCTACAATTCCAATGTTAGTTAAATATAATTGTAAGATTAATTAATAGTCATCAATAGATTATATTCGGTATTCTTACTAATTTTTTTTCCTTATTTAGGTTTTTGTTTCTCTCTTCAAAAATATAAAATTGGCTGTACGATTATAAATGATTTTTGCTGCAAATCCAAAATTATAGTATATCAATTACTTGTAACACAGTTAAGAATCAAATGATTCCGCATGTAAAATCTGTTTCCGATGCGCTTGATATATGTCGCAGGGCTTCTTGATTTTTCCTCTCAAAATTTACCTGTGTGTTACATGTAATAGTTTTTAAGTAGTTATAATCCAAATTTCTTTGTTAATTGGCAACCTATTTAAATTAATTACGCTGTTTTCTGTGAGTTAATCATGTATTTGTGACTTTACTGTGTATGTGTAAACCTAGATCGGACTTTAAATGATTTAATAAAACCCCTAATAATAATAATTATTATTTAAATTTCACCATTTAACGGATATCCCTTTTTTACTTTATGTCACTGACATACCTATATACCTTAAAGATAGTTTGGGGTCATCCGCAAATGACGTAATTTAGATTTTACTATTTTACGGATTCCCCGTTTTAGATGCTGAGCATCTATTGAAATAGTTTTGTCTGTCCGCCTGTCTGTTGGTCATACTCTACAGGTCAAATTTTTTAAGTGATTTCCTTTAAACTGCTTTTTAACTCTCACAAATGCGAGTAGGAGGGGCTCTATTGTTTCTGTGGGTGATCATACTAACAAGTTACGCACAATTAACGGTTAAACAAACCCTTGTTACTGCATGTCACTGACACACCTATATGGCTTTAAGAGAGTTGGGGGTATTGACGCAAATGACGTCATTTAAATTTCACTATTTTACTTATCCCATTATTTTTTTACATGCCACGGGCATATCTACATGACTTTAAGATTGTAAGGGATAGTACGTAAATAGAATCCACAAAAAATTACATTTCATCGCAATAAATACTAATAACGTCACCAAAATTATCAAATTATTATTTTGTGCAACTTCCCTTCCATGGCATTTCAACTTCAACTCAGGTATGGTATATAAACGTGGTCCACCAAATCATGAATAATATATTACGGTCCAACTTCTATGTTGTTATTTAACCCCGGCTTGGTGGCTTGGAGATGTAATGCATCGCCTTGTCACCAAGTCGGGGCCAGCCAGTAGTGCTCTGGATTGTGGGCAGTGGGGGGATGGGGCTTGGTGGGGCGTTGGGAGAGTTGAACGGGGTGGGTGTGAGAGTCTAAAGTGTTTGGGTGCTGGTTGTATTTATCTGTGGTAGTTTCTACCTGAGACAGAGATACAAGTCAGCTTAATAGTAGTTTACTACATGCCTGAACACTGTACATTCAAATGTATAGACTCAAGATTCATCTCGAAGTTCCTCTCTTCCTCGTCCACTACAGGCCGTCGCCACCTGTCCACTCTCGATAAGAGTGACTGCTGGCGGGTTGGAAGCAGAGTGAATGCGGAGCAGTTGCAGCCCTGAGAAAGCCGTACCTGTTTCGTTCTACTCTGTCACTACAGGCAATCACTGGCGTTTGGTTTTGTTTGGTTTATTGGTTGTGTTTAAACGGGAGAAAGTAAAGAAGGAAGAGGGGAGTACGTCTTCGGATTGAGATGAAGGGATGCTGGAGGCTGGAGGCTGGGAGGGTGGTGAGGTTGGGATCCGGGTAATGGAGTGAGGGAGGGAAAGAGATGCATAGATGGCAATGTAGATTAGTAGGTAGGTAGGGCGAGGAGATGAGTGAAGAGCGAGATATATAATTCAATTAGGTACAGTGTAATGAGACAAAGACAGACATAGAGAGAGAGAGAGAGAGAGAGAGCGAGGGAAAGAGATACATAGGGAGCAATGTAGATTAGTAGGTAGGTAGGGCGAGGATATGAGTGAAGAGCGAGATATATAATTCAATTAGGTACAGTGTAATGGGACAGAGAGAGAGAGAGAGGGGAGAGAGAGAGAGAAATACAGAGGGAGATATATATATGGAGCATGTAGGTATATAGGTACGCAGGTACGCAACGCTTACATCAATTAAGTGCAATTCAATGCAATGGAAATGAGTAAGTGTGAGCGAGAGAGAGAGAGAGATGCAGATACATGTAATGGCTAATTCAAGTAAGTGGCATGAGGGAAAGCATGTAGGTACATAGAAAGGTGCGTAATGGCTAATTCAATTAAATACGATCAATTCGGTTGAAAGAGAGAGAGAGCGAGAAGGAAATAGAGACATGTACATAGGTAGGAGCGTAATCTAATTAGAATGCGCGACACGCGAGTGGAGTAAGTTGAGGAAATGAAAAACTCTTGTGCGCACAGTTGCAATTATCAATTGCATGTGCCTCACATCATGAAATAGTTTATATTTTCAGTTCAGATTTGGTCTGGTGCCAGTCCCATGGCCAGGATGGACGATACTGAATGTTCCAAATTCTCTCTCTGCTTTCACCACTACTACTACCTACCTGGATCCTTTTAGCGTTTTAATTTGACTGCATTTTGTTCCTTCGTTTCATTTCCCAACTTTTACATTCTACCTTTGTGCTTTAGTTTTTTCGTTTGAATTCTGTCGTGTTGAAGTTTAGCTTTTGGTTTGACTTTATTCTTTCTCCACTTCTACAACCAACCTGGATTCTGTTTGCTCCCTCAACTTATATTCTGCTTTGTTTTGTTCCTTCTTTTCATTTTTCAACTTTTAAATTCTACCTTTGTGTTTTATTTTTTAGTTTGAATTCTGTCGTGTTGAAGTTTAGCTATTTGTTTAACTTTATTCTTTCTCCACTTTCTTTTTCTTTTACCTTTACTTTCTGCTTCTTTTGTAGTTTTACAAGTTCCGTAGTAATATTTCTTTTGTAAAAATAATATTTTGGTCTAAGTAAAGTTAGTATATAATTAAATATGTTGTGTATTAAAATATTTTGCTGTGAGTTACCCGACACAAGATTTTATGCTTTTGTAGCAAAATGTATAGTGTAGACATGTTAACACTAGCGTAAATAGAGCTTTCTATGTATACGTATGTAAATGCCTAGTCATGTTATGTAAAAGTTGTAAAAATAAAAACTGGAGCGTTTTGGCACTTAACCTAACAGGGGCAATGTGAATAGGGGTGCAAAACGTTCTTCCAAAAGTTTCAAAACTTTCTCTGTTCCGAAACAAAATTTTATATTTGAACTTGATATTTTGATGTTAAAAAATATGGCAGATTTTATGGACGACACAGAATGTTTGTTTTCGCGCTAGAAAAATATTACGTTTTTGTTTGCGGGGCAATTTAAAAATAGTTAAAGCCATTGTGTGCTCCTGATTTTTAGAACCCATAATATCAAAAAACATTAGGCTTTTATGCGCAACTAAGCGAGCAGCATAACATCGTAGAAATGTCTTTGCCCATGTAGCAATATGTATTGGTACAATGTGTGTCCTTTAAATTTCTAGTTGTAGAAACTTCTTGTTTACAGGGTATACTCGTTGTTGCTAGTGTATATGTTCACACATGTAACCATCTCAGTGTACCCCTTTACAACTCTTATTTTTTAGGAATGGCTACTGTTCTCACTGTTTCTTATATAAGTTGTATTACAAAAGGCAAAATGTAAAGGTTTGAAAAAGGCGGTCTCTGCAGTAGTTCTCCTTTGCATGTCTACTAAATAACATGATTGGAAATGCAATGTGAGTCCTCGCTTTTAACGTTGCAAATAAATAGAAACTTACAATTATTGTTCTTTGCTTTGTTTTGTGCCATCGAAATAAATATTTTACAAGATAAAGAATCTGCTGTTGCAACTTCACTACAACTGCAGTATATTCATGCCACTAATATTAAATCTAATTTATAAACGTTCGAGTCTAGAACTCAAGGTTTACATTTTATACATTTTATTTTACTTTTTAAGTTTTCTCTTATACAAATTCAGAGTATAAAATATTTCACACGTTGGTAATAAGCTATTGATAAAGTAATATTATATTTCACACACACGACTTGCTACTGCTTTTTAAAATTGAACACAAAACTAAACTTTAAATTTATTACAAGAACTCGGCAACATTTTTACGAGACATAACTAGTACACACACATTATTATTGCCGTTGGACACACTACAAATAAAACACACACTACAAAATTTAAAATACTACAAATGTTTTATATTATTATGCTTTTAAAATTGCAAGTTGTAGTTTGAAACTTATATGGCGCCATTGCTGTTTTCGTCGTCTGCATTGCAGTCTTTCTCAAAGTTGTCAAATTTGTCAATGTCAGAATCGGCGACGGCAACATCAGAAAAGTTAGCTGGTGGTTCAGGTGATAGTTTAATGCCTGATACTGCCGTAGAAATAATTTTGTCCCAATCGATTTCCACACGTTGTGGTGCAGGCAGCTGAACTTTAGTTGCTGGTTCTGGGTTATGTATTTCCTGTGTGACTTCTTGGGCATTCAACTGACGAGACCGAAGTGTGACATCTCGTGGTATCATTGCAGCAATCCGTAAATATGAATCCGTAAGATAATCCACAAGTGCGTCTATCTCAATAAGACTGAACCACATGGTGCTGCCACCATACGCTGCCCAATTCCGACCAAATATGTCAGGAAGGTTTGAAATGATAAACATTTTGATCGCCTTAGTCTTGGTGTTAAATGAAAAGCGGACTTGCACAGAGCACAAAGTGTAATGCGGGCTTCCCCAGTAAATACACTTTTCAATATGAGTTCGCGGTTCTTCTGAAAGCTCAGCACTGCTTTTGTTTTCAAAGTATGGCAAATGATCTGTGATTTTCTTTCCTGGTAGTGGGTGTTCATCATTTTCCTTTAACATTTGACTTGCCCACTCTACAATCTTGTGACTTTCAAACAGTGTAAATGATATTATGGAATCGTTGCAATTTCCAGAGTTTCGTCGGCTGAAAAGGTAAACGTATGTCTGCAGATATTCGTCGTAAAACCTTTTGCTTCAATTTCAGCTTCAAATGGTGACGCAATGAAGGAAGTTTTAGTGTCAACCAATTCAAAAAGTCTCCAGTCTTGAGCGGTCATGTAACGCGCATTAATGCTAGACAGATCTCTGCTGTTGTAGTTGTTTTTTTAGCAGATATTGCATTGACTGATTTGCAGTCAGGGTTCCACTTGCCATGTCCATTGTTTCTTTCAAGTCCATTTAGTGCCACACGAGGAATTTTTTAAATTGTTAGCTTTGGCAACATTGAAAGTCTGTTTCTTCCTTGGTTTAATTTGGAATTGACAGACTGTTCTTAATGTTGTCGCGATTGCTTTATTTCTTTTCCTTGTTGCATGGCTTGGCAGTTTAGTTGAGAGTTGTATTGAACGAGAGAGAAAAGTAAGAAGATAAGTAAACTTGAAAGGTTGAACACAAAATGATTCTGAAAATGACATGTTCTGTCTATTAGTTCTATATTACAAAGTAACACTGGCTAATTATTGTAGCTATGCTTTAGTCTGGTCCCCTAAAGTTTGCAGTTATGCTATTAATTGCAAACAAGTTATCAAGGTGGGGGACAAGGAATTGACTCGTGTGATTGGTCGAGGTAAAACATAGCCCCACCTACCACCCTCTTTCACAAGTTCATAACAAGAAACTAAAAATACAAGGTTCCAATACTTGTATATTTTAAATTTAGTTGTCCAGCAAAAGTCAATTGAGAAGACCATTTCCAGGAGAGCTGCTATTGTATGAATGTTGCGGATCCAAACCATTTGTACTGTAGCATGCTGACTTTTATTAGCTGCCAGTTTTGTGGTGCTTTGGTTTTTGCTAAAAGAAGTTTATGGGCTCGACCAACAGAACCCAAATACTTTAATAGAGACTCGAATGCCAGGTTTCATACTAACAATTTTAGTTCCATTCAACATCGATTCACTTTTACAACTTCAGAGACTTCTTTGTGCAAACACTCGCGACGGTCAACTTTGGCTAGAGCCACCACCAGTAGTATTACAAAACTTGCCATCCTCAGAACGAGAATTACACAAGCCAGCGGGAAGAGTTTGTTGTAGACACATAAAATGCTGCTCATGCAAACGAACTTCTTTTGAGTTTGCCGAGGTTGCCGAAAAAAACGTTGAAAAAATATAGGGAGGCAATTTGGCCAGGCTTACGTAGACTATACTCAGAACCATTGCTACACAAACCACTGATGCCACAGTCGCGTTTCTATGCTTTCAATTTAAATCACTCACTTTGTCCAAGTTGTTTTTACAAGCATCGACTCAGTGCCAGAGACAAAGAAGATTGTAAGTGTGAGTGTGATTTGTCTAGTTCTATTTCTGATAAAACATTAAAGTGGAAACCATTGTACTCATTTGATCGAACTCAGTTTGACGATTTTACACAAGCTGCAATATTAGAAATGTCACAACCTCCAGATGTGTCGTATACTTTTATGTCACCCGCTCAGAAACGAATTATTGATCTTGTCAGAAATCAAATTAAGTTGCCTGAAAACCAGTTATACCAAAACTCATAACGTATGATTGTCACAAGTACTCCAGGAGCTGGAAAGTCTCAGGCTCTAAAAACAATAAACCATATTTTGTCACAAAAACAAAGTCACGATCGCGCGTTTTCATTTGAAACTGTTTGATTTATCGGGATCTGTGCTTCAAGTGTTAGAGAAACTACATTCACTCATTATTTGAAATTCGACTGCGTACGAGCGGAAATTTGTTAGACTAAGTAGGCAATGAAAAATCACACGTAGATAGACTAGCTTTTCAAAACGTCATGGTTTTATTATTAGACATTGTTTCAACTTAATTTCACATGCGTATTGTAAATAATGTAACGAACTGAGTCTCACCTGCCAAAATACTGTACAGTTCTATATAAAATATAATGCAAGTCTGTAGTAGTTTGAATTTTAAAATTAAAAGCCGAAAAAATACTATGTACACCTTGTCAATAATATAACAATATAATATACAACAACACATTCCACTCAACAATACAGATGGCGCCCTCTCAAGTTAATCGATTGAACGAGAACCAAGTCTGGAGAACAATGTTTTTAGATATAATTAACAACACTGACAAAAGAAAGGCAAAGTCTTCCCCCGGCGACCATGTTAGAATTAGCCGAACAAAACTCTTATTTGATAAAGGTACATGTAATAAATACACGTAGGTCAACAAACACAGTATATATAAGGAGATGCACTTTAGGTTTTACATGCATTTGCCGTTTGTATTTCAAACAGGATATAGCCAATCGTACTCGGAGGAATTGTTCATTGTAAAGTCAGTAAACTTTGATACTATACCTATAACCTACTACCCCGAAGATTTGAATAACACGCCTATAACAGGAGCATTCTATAGTAAAGAGCTGAGCCTAGCCTTATATCTGCTACAATGGAGCCTTCTGGATTCTTGCCCTTGTTTTCCAATGTCATACAACAGCAATTTTCGCAAAAAAGAAGAAGATTGGACGGCCATTACTGCTCGCCGTTAGACCGAGATCCCATTGGTTCCGAGAATATATACGTGACAGTTACAAGTGACCAACAAAATAGTGTTTATACAGATAACACACCAGCAAGCTTTGTAGCTGTATTACCATACCCTTTGGATCTGCAAAACTATGACGTTGGACTCGTAAGCCTGAGGTATACTTCAAGCCCACAACCTGCTATGATACAACCTGTTCAGAGACCATGAGCACGTAAAGTGAGAAACATAGCTGCAGTTGAAGTGGATGCAATTGGCAAATTATTTCCAAACTACAAGCCAACTATCAAGACATTTGTCAACTTTCAAAACCAAGAAACGACCTTGAAAGAATTTATGAGTGGACTCACTACCAAGCTAAGGCTAAATAAAGACACTGTGCCATTTGACGTTGCACAAAAAGCATTGAACTTGGACCCTGGCAATATACATATGCTACTCCAGAACCTGTCCCCATCAAATAGTGTCATTATTGAAATTCCCAAATCACTTTTATTATTTTTTAAGCAAAACAGATTCAGATTTATGTCAGGAAACCATTATCCGTATGCCAATGTTCTTGAAACTGACATGGAAAGTATTCCCATTGGTGCAAACTTTAATTTTGGAGCTGAGAAAATTAAAAATATGGAAAACATTATACAGCTATACGAAGGGTTTGAGAACTTTTTAATGTTTAGAAGAGAGAATAACCATGGAGACTCTGATTTTCGCAAATTCTTTAAACGATTCAACGTTGAAATGAATGACCCAGAGTTTTATAATATAAATCTAAAGATTGAATTTCCGTTAGATGAAAGTAATACAAAGTGCAAGCTTACATTTGAATGCAGTGAGAACGAGTATGTGATTTTGCCTGAACCCATCGCATTGTGCTTAGGACTGCAGCAGCACGACAAGTTTTATAATAGCGTCTACGAATCTGAATTTGATTTAGATGAAGAGTTATACAATAACATTGTGGACTATGAATATATGGACTTGCGATTATTCAAAAAATATAAAAACTTTATTCCAATGAACGAACCAGAAGAACTCGATTTGGATCACGTGGTGCATGAAATTAATCGTACTCTAATGAAAACTTTGTGGGCTGATACGCAAGTACAGTTTGAACATGCGGATGGACACCTTAGTATACCAGGCATGCGCGAAGATATCACAGTACAGCTGCCACTACTTGTAAATCGATTTTTCGGCTTTGATGACAATTTTATATTCAAAGCTGGCGAGTCTGCGCAACTGAGACAGGAAGAACGAGAAGTAGAAAAAGAACAATTTGAAGAGGACGTCGAGCCTGAACACACTGTACCAGCAAAGAGGCTTCTTGTATTATGCAGCCTAGTTGAAAACCAGTTATATGCCTCTCATATACTGCCGTTACTGCGAGCAGTCGATATATCTAATGACTACACTAATGAGACTGTCCACAGCCTTGTCATTATACTGTTTGTGCCATTACACAGACAACAACATCAAGTAATGAGATTCAGTTTAGTCAATGAGTACCGTTCCCTTGTGCAACTTGATGCCAATACTCAGACTATAATTGAATTGCAGTTTCGACCTCGCAATTTCTAAGCAAACAACATGCCGCCAAGTATAAAAGGCCAAGACGTGCGAATTTAGCAGTTGTTCTTATTTAACCTCTGAAGTGACAACATCAAATCTTTTAAAGAGCAAGTTCTAAAATCTTATTATTGCAAACCAGTCTAAATGCATTCAAACTAGTGCTTAAATAAACATTGTTGTTTATCAATAATGCGTAAGATACTGTGCAAAAACATTTACGACACAAATTCAAGTGTAGTGGACGAAGACATTGTAAAAGATAGCTTGCTTGGTGAATACTGTGTTCTTGAACCTATTTCTGCAAATCAAAATAAAGACAGCAACAAAAGCCAAATGGGGGCAGGCGATAATAGTGTATCAATTGAAACTGCAGAACCTATCGGAAATTCATTAGGCGATTCAAATGTCGAAGAAAATCAATATCTTGTGCCATTGAAGCAACGTAGAACCACTAAACCAACTGCCACATGCCGTAAATGCAGAGTATCTCATTGTCGCACTTCGTGCAATAAACAGAGAAGTACATCACGTAAACCACCAGCTCGAGCCAGTCAGAGTGGAGGAGGAAGGATGGTGTACAGGCGCACTCAAGCTGGAGGATCACGGGGCAGGTGTGTTAGGAAGAGAACGCAAATTGGGGGTCGGCTGCGAAAAACCCCAGTCTCTCGTATAAGACGAACTGTATCAAGCAGGAGTTCTACCCAGACTGGAGCAGGACGTAGGCGCAATATTAGCCGACGACGATAAGGTATAAACCACTGTTTGTTGAAATTTTTGTCATTCAACATGCTGACTACCACGAAGCAGTATCAAAAGTCTATTAGCAGCTCCGCAAATTATGAAAACACAAGGCTTTTACGACGAACTGACAGTGTACGAGGGATCCCAGAAGTCTATTCAAAGCAACCTAGTGCTTGATAAACTTCCCTCGACCAATATAAGTCTTGAAGATGCACCCGAATATTACCCATATTATCCAGTGCTCAGTCCAAGAGATAATGAGAATCCCCTTTTATTCGACATATTAAAATCCCCTGGAAAATACTACAACTTGAACGAATCCCACTTGGAACTAGCTTGCCGTGTAATGCTAGCAGATGGGAAGGAGATCGCAGCTACCGACGTCGTTGCTCCGTGTTCCATGCTGTTCTATGGCCTATTCAGTAACATGGAATTCTTCCTTAATGGCCAACTCGTGAGTGACAACTCAAATCACTATGCCATTAGTTCATACTTGAAACGGGAACTTTCATCAAACCCAATCGAAAAGAAGAATGGAATGTTGGATCAGCTGTACTACCCAAACATTACTCCTGATGAATTTAAAAAAACAGACACCGGATTTTTGGCTAGATACAATATTGCAGGACAGTCAAAACCGTTTACTATGGTGGGAAGACCCGAGTCACCATTCTTTGAACAAACGCGAATGCTGCCTGGAGAAACTGATATCCGAATTATCATGCGCAGATCTCATCCTGCCTTCTGCATTGACGCTAAAACTGAAACAAGGTTTGGGTATGCGGGCTGTCCATTCCGTGTAGACATTGTTAATGCGGTACTGTACTTGAAGCGGCAGACAGTATCTCCAATGGCAATTGAGAAGCATCGACTTAATCTCAACAATGGGACTTTGAAGTATCCTTGCCTTGAACCTGAGATCAAGAACTTTGTCATTCCCTTCTGGAGTCAGCTCGCACTCATTAGATAACTGTATTAACGGCAGGTTGCCGCAGTATATAGTTTTCGGACTTGTTGATTCTGCAGCGTACTTGGGGAAGCTGACCAAATCATTCTGCAACTTTCAACACTTTAATCTCAGCGATATCACAGTTTCAATGAACCAAGAAGCAATAGAGTACAAGACATTGCCTATGAGTTTTAAAGATGCCTTTGGTAATGGTCAAGATAATTATCTACTTGCTTTAAACACCTTGAAGAAGACCGCAGCCAACCCAACCCTAGGAAATGGCATATCTCAGCAGAACTACACCAAAGGAAGAGTCTTGTTTGCATTTGAGCTGGCACCAACACAGGCTAATGCACTGAGTGTAAATAAATCTGGTCAAGTTCAAATTGCGTTGAAATTCAGAACCGCATTGACCACGTCTGTTACGGCCATACTGTTTAGCCAGTATCAAACCGTAGTTGAGATTGACTGAAATAAACAAGTCATTATCAACCGTTAAGATGTATGTAGCAAACCATCAAGCTTCCTGCCAAAACACCTTAGACAATTGTGCATAAAATCACGTGTGCGAATTCAAGACATGTCTGTTTCTAAATAGAAGCTGACTGACGAACAACAACACGCGCGTGCAGAATGAATACAGCACAGTTGGAGCAATGTCTCGGAATCTAACTTGGCGGAACAAGCATCAAATACTACGTAATAGCTGCAGACGAAAATAAGATTACATTAGAAAACGCAAAAAAAGAAACCAGCAACGGGAAACTATCGTATCCAATTGCAATAATACAAAATACAGACAAGCTAGAGGGCACTGGGCGTCACTGGATATGTTACTGGATCGTTTCGAGAGAATCCTTTGAATATTTCGACTCCTATGGTTCCCTAATTAAGCAATACAAAAACCTCCAGGTGCCAGGCAGATACGTTATTGCAGAAAATTGTACAGCACTGCAGAGTGGACGATCTACTGTTTGCGGAATGTATTGTTTATATTTCTTATATTCGCGTGCAATTGGTATTTCATACCAAGATTTTATAAATGTATTTACATGTTCTGTACTAGTTAATGATAGAAAAGTTAAAAACTTTGTAAATATGATCCCTATGTTAAGCAAGTGTTCTACACATAGATATAAGTTACAGTCTAATACCTGTAAAGTATGTTGTCCCGAGTTTTGTATAAATATGTTGTGGTATCCCTAGGCTTAAGATAACATTAAAAAGTGTATATTGTAAATATATAGCAATTAAGCACCCGTTTTTGTAAACCTATTGTGTATTGTAATACATTCAAGAATAAAACATTGTCTATTTATTGTGAAAACCACAGTTTATTGTAAAACTATAGTAATAGTAATAGTATAGTAATAAAATTGTATCAACTATGTATATATATATATATGTCTTTGTATATAATATAAGTCATAAGTTAATGTTTAAGTAAAATTGTAAATGAATACACAGAGTACTATATACATATTTGTAAAATGTCTAAATAAACGTATGTTAATTGTATAAACAATAATAAAAATGTATAAAATGTAAATAGTTTAAGAATAAGTAGCAAATTGTATAAGAAATAGTTGTATAAATAATTAGCTATTATAATATATTGTAAATATTCCTTAAATATACATGTCCTTTGTGAGTTATGATCAGTTGTTGTTTGCACTTGACGATACCAACATCAGATACTGTTGACTTTAAATAATTACACCCTTTTACTGCTATGCTATGTGGCTTTAGTTTTTCTGGTAAAAGTACTCTGTGTTTAGAAATAGTTTAGCGCCGTAAGCAAATAATTGAAAATAATATTAATAAAGTGTTGTATATGTGTACATACTGACCAACCAGGATTTTCAAGCACTGATTTCCTAGAAGATAAAGATATAACTTTAACATCTGATATAGATAATATTGAGTCACTGATTCAAGAAATAGACAGCCCATGTCTTGTTGTTTTAGACGATCATTTAAACTTTATGGAAGCAAATCATAAGGCTAGACAATTAGTTCAGAAAATATTCACAGAATTGTCTCATCATTTGAATTTCAGTGTAATACTTATTCTGCAAAACGCCTTTTCTAAAGAACTGAGAACAACTAGTTTAAGTACGAAATATTTAGTTCTCTTTGATGTGCCTAGCGACCGTAGCATAATTAACCAAATTGCAAGACAAATTGCACCTAGTCGTAAGAAGTTTTTGCAAGAAGCATACGAAAAAGCATGCAGTCTACGCCAACATAGTTATTTGTTCTTGGACTTGCATCCACAGTGCCCGAACCCACACATGTTTGTACGTAATAACATTTTCCCTGTGAATGGTACTGACATATATGTATACAAATAAAACTCATCATGTCGGTGGAACGAAAGCAAAAAAGTCTGTTTAAAGAAAACTTTGAATATCTATCACTATTAGCAAACCCAAAACGGAGAGAATATTCAACTTACATTAAGTGTGCAACTGTTGATTTGCTTTATGTTATAGCAGAGTGTATTTTCAACGTGGATAAGTTTTGCAAACATATAGAACCGCGATATTCAAATCAAATAAATAGACTTGTAAAAACTTTGAAAAAAACGGGTCTAGATAACATGGAAAAACTATAAATAAGAAACAAGAACCTTGTGCGTCGAATCTTAGCAACGATATTCCACAAAGTTTACAACAGTGAAATCTGCCGTGTTACACTACTGTCAGATATAATTTGTGCTAATAAAATATACAATTCAAACAATTAAAATTGCTATGGCTACTGTTATGAAAGCAATTGAACCCAAGCTCTACGCTGAGCTTATGAAAATTCGAGAAGAGCAAAAAGCTTTGAACGTTGCTAAGCAACACCGCTGTTTGCCGGAGAATAAAATCGATTGTCACAAAGAAGTTTCAATGCGCGTTGGCGGAAACTACAAAGAACCAAGTGAAAGTTCCTCCATCAGTGCTCCATCTGGCGTCGATAGGTTAAAACAACTACCGGTGCAGGAGTGGCTCAGCTACGAGCAAGTAATGTCGCAAGCTAATATAAAGAAACCACAGCTAAAATCAGTTCGCAACCGTGGATATGCATACGTGAGAAATCGTAGCAATACAAGTGCATCAAAGAAAGTTAAATCTCGATATATATAAATAGAGCTGCCATCAATTAGACAGTGTCAGTCTACCTTGTAATGCCAAAGTGTTCAATACAAAGCTATACAATGTTTCTGCAACGTGTAGTATTCCGTTTTTGCGCACTTGCGCTTCTCCTACTTGCAACATGTTGCAACACTGTAGTGCATGCCCAGCATGAATTTAATAATCCAATAGTTGACACTAAAAGCACCGTTCCAAGCTTTAAAAGTACGCCAAGCATCAATGGTTTATTTACAAAGGAGAAGATAGCCCTAGAAGCAATACAAAACACCCTCTAGCAAGACAAACCGTCATTTTCCAGCCCTAATAATACGCGCACTGCCGTGACCAAGCCCAGTTCATTCAACAAGTTGATTCTTCAAGCCTTAAAATATATGCTTGAAAATTTAAATACGCAAAACGGAATTAAACTTAATGAAGTGGACAAGTACAACCAACACGAAGCAAAACCGGTAGTAAATACAACGTTTGACTTGATTAGTGAGTGCAAAATTCATAATTAGGTTTAATACAATTATATACATGTATATTAAATAAAACATTTGATGCGCATATACCACGTGTCCATTTTTAAACCATTGCTAAATGTGCATTTGTTATTGTTTCCCTTTCTGCGCATGTGCAGCCATCTACGTGTCGTTTATCCTAGTACTACTTCTCTTTGTATTCAAAATGATCAAGATTTATTGCAATGGTAAACTATGGTCCCTGGTTGAATCAGAAGGGGTTTACCAAAAACAGGTGGCCACCACCCACCACG
The DNA here is from genome assembly GCA_949802685.1 of Dicyrtomina minuta. Classification (NCBI taxonomy): domain Eukaryota; kingdom Metazoa; phylum Arthropoda; class Collembola; order Symphypleona; family Dicyrtomidae; genus Dicyrtomina; species Dicyrtomina minuta. The sequence continues at coordinate 79,135 of CATKUY010000298.1, forward strand.
GATCAACTATAAGTACCGCGGCAGACTCATAGGGACCCTCACACCATCTCTAGCACTCCTCTAAACATCAACGTTTCCATCCCACTCCACTCGCCTCAAAGAAGAGCATTAAAACTAACGAAAAGCATTGAATCTACAACACTACTTCTATTCAGACATGGATTAACCAGCCTTGGTACCAAACACGGCAGTTCAGTACCACGAACAACCAAACTTCCCAACTGTTCGCAAAACTGGAACTACTGACTATGTACGTATATTTAAGTGTCAAGTACATGTGATATTACATTGTATATTTCCTTCCGTAGTTATTTTATTGTTTAATATAAGTTTGATTCTAATCATATTGTGTTTGTTGGTTTTCAGCGCTTTAAGTGTTCCATGCCTAGATGTCTGTTCGAATGCAGAACGTATGTGTCGTACCAAGCTCACGCTGAAGATATTCATCACTGTGGAGATTGCAACCTATTCTGTTCTGACAAAACCCATCATTCATGTCTGCAGCCTGGTGAGCGTCTTGCACACTATGACAACAGAAATCAAAATCTAACTGGCGGTGAAACCAGTCGTTTAGAAGCAACCTACAGACTTGATACTACTACTAGCACTATCGATAGTCCCGCTGGCGCTTCTTGTCGCCCTCGTCGTTTGTCACTGATAGATCAAGATGTATTTCAAGAATCCTCGAGAGCTCATAAGGGACTAATGGTGACCTACATGCATCAACCAACTGAAGAGTTTCAAGACATTACATACATTTTGACTGAACTATACGAGTCTATTGTGAAATTGTTAACTCAAAACTTAGCTGTACATATTAGTATTAAGGCTCAACTTATATTAGATGTAGCATTAGAGTTAGAAATTATAGTAGAAAACGAACCAAAAAAAGAAAAACGTAGCATTAGGTTTGTGTCTAAGAATTACGATATAATAAATGAAGACGAAATTGAAAACTTTATATTTAATAGTGCAAGCGAAGTTATACAACAATTAAATGATTTTAATAAGCACGGTACTGGTTAGACAGTTCAGCAAGTAAATTCTGTTCAATTTAAAGTAGGTGTTTTAAATTTATTTTCAAATGCTGAAGCAAAAGGATATACTAAATTTCCAAAGTTAAATTTTAAAAAAAACGGATACTTAAATATTAAAAACAAATGCGAAAACTGCTTTAAATTCTGTGTTGCTGCTCACACAAACCGCAATGAAATCTTAGCTGGATATAAAGTAAATAAGAAGACAAACAAACCATACACTACACGCTGGGCCAAACAAAAATTAGAAGACCTAGACCAGTATATTCCCTATTTTTCGAAATTTGATTTTACTGATATTAATTGTCCTTTGCGTATTGGCAAAGATTTAAATAATTTTGAAATTAAAAACAATCTTGGCATTATTATTTGGAGTCATCGCGATGACGGCATTGTCCCTATTAGACGGTCGCGTAATTCTGAGTTAACTAAACTGTGTAATTTATTTTTAATTTTTAATCAAGAAAAAGAAACCAAAACTAACTCTTACCATTTAGTTCTTATTACTGATCTTAACAAATTTATGTGTAATGGACGACGAAACAAAGCTTTTTATTGCGAATTGTGTTTAAGGAGTTTTAATTCTAAAAAGAATTTACAACAGCACAGTGATAATTGTCAAGTTCGTGAAGAAAGAAAAATCATTTTTCCTGAACCATGGGAAAGAGTCAAGTTTGCAAAACCGTGGCGAACACTTCCGTACCCCTTTGTCATTGTTTATAAGTTCTTCACGTTTGCAAATCCTATTCAAAATTTAAAACTTGCAAAACATAACACAAAGTATACAACAGAAATTACACCTGCAGCTTATTCTTTTATTATTATCAGGCGAATGCAAGATAAAGACAACGTTGTTTCTATAGAGTATTTTGATAGGAACGATGTTGAACAACATTTTTTCAAACGTATATTTTACTGGGCAAACAGGTTACTTACACATATTAGAGAAACAAATAACAAAGTAAAACCAACAAAAAGTGTAAGAGTACAGTTTGAACAAGCTACGCACTGCCACCTGTGTGAGCGCGAATTCAGTAAAGAAACTAACACGATCAGGACCTTTCACCACAACCACGACCATGGTAATTTTGAGTTTGCTGCATGTAGTCGTTGTAACCTAAATATTAAATACAAGCACGAGATCCCACTTATTTCGCACTACGGAGGTTCTTTTGATTATCACCTTTTAATTAATGCAATAAAAATTAATATGTTTTCGTCCAAAAACGTAAAAGCTCTTGCAAAATCTCCAAAAGAATTTATTTCAATAACGATAACTGCTAAGGATACATGGCTTCCTAATTTAAATTTAGAATATCCTTCTGAAGATTCAAAACAACCCAACTATACTGGCAAATCTTTTGCTTCAAAAGTTAAAATACGTTTTATGGATGCCAATTTATTTTTTGACTCTGATTTATTTGAACTTGTAGATTCACTTAACGCAAAAACCTCTCAGTCACTTAAAATAGTACAGCAGTGTATATATAAATTTTTACCTACACAAAGCCATGGTTCTTTTGCAAAAAAACTTAAAGTATCAAAACCGTGCAATGACGATCTTGTTATTACAAAGACCTGTTTATTTTCCTTTCTTGTCTCTTACTAAAAATACAAGTCTTGATATTCCTATTCCTACAAGATCGTGTTTTAGGAAATCTTTACTTGATGATATGCCAATACCCGACAGTGAATGGGAGCTTGTTCAAAACATCTGTGCAAAATTCAACTTATTTACATTAGCTGATTACATGCGTTTTACTTGTTTGTTAGATACAGTATTACTTGCAGAAGTTTGGCAAAACTTTCGCAAATTTGGAATGGAAACATATGAAATGGATCCTACCTATTCTTTGACTTTGCTATGCTTCTCATAGGAATGCTTTTTTAAACATTCAAAAGCTGAAATAGATTACATAAGAGATTACAGGGTATATGAAATTGCAAAAAAAGGAATAAGGGGGGGTCAATGTATATTTGCAAAGAAACATGTGACTGCTAATCACGAACGTTGTCCAGGTGGGTTAGATACATCACAGCCACGACGACACATACTTTTACTAGATACCAATAGTTTATATCCACATAGTATGAAAGCACTGATGCCAGTGTCTGATTACGAGTACATGGAAACAAAAGATCTTATAAACATAGACTGGACTGACCCAGAATTAGGAAGTACAGAAGGAAGCTATGGGTACGTACTGGTTTGTGACTTGCAATACCCAGAGCATTTGCATGATCGCGACGCAAACTTGCCTCTCGCCATGGAACAGAGAGTAATAAAGCTCGAAGAAATGCCGAGCCAGTTAAATTTAAAATACCGCAAAAACGCTTTAATTAAACATTTCATATTCCGACCAAGACTTATGCTAACACTTCATGACAAATTCAATTACACAGTTTATTTTAAGGAATTGCGCTACTATCTTTTAAAGGGAATGGTACTCTTGAAAATACACTGTAGTGTGAGATTTAAACAGCAACGTTATTTTAAAACATATATAGATGCCAATCTAGAAAGACGCAAGCAAGCAAAAACCCCTTTTGAAAATAAATTACTTAAATTCCAATCCAATGTTCTTTATGGCAAGACTTTAAAAAAAGTTAATGATTATGTTGAAACCAGTTTTTGCACCAGTACTGCCCATGCTGAAAAACTACTCGCATCACCACGATGTAAAGATTTTGATGGTTTGTCTGATTGTTTAAGTACAATTACGCAATATCTTAAGAGGTATCGTGCAGATGACTTGTCACTCACAGGACTCGCAATTTTAGCCAATGCAAAAGTTAACTTCTATGAAAAGTTTGATATGCTGTGTCCAATATTTCAGAATAGAGCTTACTTAGATTATTTAGATACCGACGGACATGAGTTAGATATATTAGATCCCTTAAATACTTTGTGGGATGATATAGTTAGTGCACGCGCAGAATTTGATTTTAGCAAAATTCCACGAAATCACGAGTTTTTTAAGCGGTACGAAAATGAGTATCCAGAGTTGCATCTTTTAAATAAAGACGAGAGTGGCAAAATAAGAATACAGAGCTTAGATGTATCGGAGTTAATTACACTTAAGCCTAAAATGTATAGCATGTTATATTTAAATAATATTAAACAACAGAAATGCAGAGGTGTTCCGGCTATTGCGTTACGCCAATGCAGGCACGACAAGTATAAACAAATGCTTAAAACAGACAAGCCGTGTAATATTATTGTAAATTCTATACGATCTGTAGATCATAACATGTACGTAGTGAGTGTAAATAGATTAGCATTTAACACATTAGATATATCAAGGGTATTTTCAGACCCCAATGATTGTAATTTTAGTTTGCCCTTTGGCCATAAAGATTTGTTAAATAAGTAAATATATTATTCTGTAATAGTTGTATATTTATAGTATTATAATAATCTAACCTAAATATATAATGTATATACTGTTAAGTATACCTTTGAATAATTAAATGTCCTGTATTTGTAAGACTTGTGTATTTCAATTGTTTAGTATATAAGCAACCTAGCTGTTTATTGTCAATGTTATTTGTGAACTACATTCATTTATTAAATACTAAGCTCTAGCTTGTAAGAAGTGTATATATATTTAGTGTAGTGTAGATGTAACCTAGATTTATAATGTATATACTGTTAAGTATACCGTTAAATTATTAAATGTCCTGTATTTGTAAGACTTGTGTATTTCAATTGTTTAGTATATAAGCAACCTAGCTTTTTAATGTCAATGTTATTTGTGAACTACATTTATTTATTAAATACTAAGCTCTAGCTTGTAAGAAGTGTATATATATTTAGTGTAGTGTAGATGTAACCTAGATTTATAATGTATATACTGTTAAGTATACCGTTAAATAATTAAATGTCCTGTATTTGTAAGACTTGTGTATTTCAATTGTTTAGTATATAAGCAACCTAGCTTTTTAATGTCAATGTTATTTGTGAACTAAATTTATTTATTAAATACTAAGCTCTAGCTTGTAAGAAGTGTATATATATTTTTAGTATAGTTTAGATGTAACCTAGATTTATAATGTATATACTGTTAAGTATACTGTTAAATAATTGAATGTCCTGTATTTGTAAGACTTGAGTATTTTAATTGTTTAGTATATAAGCAACCTAGCTGTTTAATGTCAATGTTATTTGTGAACTACATATATTTATTAAATACTAAGCTCTAGCTTGTAAGAAGTGTATATAATTAGTATAGTGTAGATATAACCTAGATATATAATTTATATACTGTTAAGTGTACAGTTAAATAGTTAAGTGTCCTGTATTTCATGTATATAAATGTTGTATAAACTGTAATAAATTCAAAAACATTGTAATTTTGTATATAAACCAGCCTGTGTACTAGTACAGCTCAAACACAATTTGATTGGCCTGAGTGATGCATATTATTATATGGCGCTGCACACATGCTTACATCGCTGTCTCAATTTGCATTAGATTTAGCACACCTTGGCAAAGATACAAATAATTGGCAACACTTACTATGCATTAACTCTCCTTCTTCCTTGTCTCATTGAATTGCATCTCATTACTTCAAATCCCATTATACAAATCGCATTATACATTACGCACTTATTACATACCCACCTACCTACCTACTATCATGCTCTATCTATCTTTTCCTCTGTATCTCCCCTCTCTCACTCGCCCTACCTACATACCTACCTACCTATTATCCCTTGCCCGGTTTCCAGCTCCCGGGTATCCCCACCCTCCCAGCCTCCAGCCTCCAGCATCCCTTCATCTCAATCCGAAGACGTACTCTCCTCTTCCTTCTTTACTTTCTCCCGTTTAAACACAACCAATAAACCAAATAAAACCAAACGCCAGTGATTGCCTGTAGTTCTGTCTCATATCCTCGGCTAGCCGGAAAATACATTCATGGTACCTGGTGAAAGCCAGTATAAATATATCTCTCCAGGAGTACGACAGTAAGTAGTCTATATCAGTATACTAGTTGAACTAGAGTTAAGAAAACATGAACCACTATACCTGGTCAAGTGTACTATACACTCGCACCTTCCTATTGGTTCACATAGCAATGTTGTATAGAAAAACAGTAGGTTATACCCTTGAGGTTAAGAACCAAAGCTGTATAAATACATACATACATACATATGTTGTTATTTTAACTTATGAATTGTCCATAAGCATTGCCTAACAAATAATTAGGTTTTTAGTAACGCCTCACTTCATTTCGTTGCAACATCTCAGATACGGTCCATACATTTTGTCAAAACAAATATCCCGTATTTATTACTGACCTACAACCATTGAAGAGAGCAAACATATAGGTGAGTTTTATCCAAGGTGGCACGCGTACAGTTTGAAATGGTGCATTTGCTTTCCATGGAAGTTTTTTGCCCCAACCCTGCCATCTTGTTCCGACATCGATGTCAGGGATGGTTCACAAATTATGTCAAGTAAATTATAACTAATTTAGTACCACCCTAGTCCAGATTTTAGGCTTGTTTTGAAATGGTTTTGTATGTGTCTGTTCACCTCATCTGTCTAGTAAGCACGCGACAACGTCTCGGTACGAACAAGCAAATCACTTACTATGATGTCTCGGGATCTTAAAAAGCATAGCCAGAAACGTTTCCTCGGGGCTTAGTAAGAACGAATGGTGTGAAACTTTTAAAAATCAGTTTTTTTGAACTTTGGCGGGCTGCTGCTGATGCACCGCGTAAAGTGCACTCGAATTACGACAGTATTCGTTCTTACTTAGGCCCAAGGAAACTTTTCTGTTTGTTTTTCCAGATCCCGAGACATCATAGTAAGTAGTTTGCTTGTAAGCTGGTTTTATTCAAACTATTTAAGAGTTTCATTTACCAAAGATTGCTAAATTTAACTTTAGGAATACAATTTGCTGCTTCAATGAAATTTATATGCTTCATAGATCATCTTTTAGTGTGACTCAAAATAATTTCCCCCTTTGTTGAAGCTAATGTTCGCTGAAGCTCAGCATCTACTTCGGGCTCCCCGGCGACAAATCCGGTGCGAAGCACCGAATTTTTGATTATCTTTCTTTCAATTTCTGAATTGAGGAATGATAATAATTATTTGCGATAAACAGTGCAATCACGGGTGTTCAACGGTGGAGCGGTCTACCAATTGTTACTATGCATGACGCACGGTACACCTGCATGCCGATGCCCACCGACCTACCGCGCCAACCACCGATTGACTTTTAGTGAAGCTGTATACATCCTATCGCTGGTCACTATTCCGCACTACAGTCTTACATTAGTTTCATCACATGCAACCAGTTTCATTCTACAATAACTCCACAAGGGAAACCTTGTAAAAATTGAAAGACTGAACTGCGAATTTTTTAGAAATCGCGCATAATTGGTACCCTTCAAGGCCTAAAAGGACAATTTCTTAACAGCATGGCGTACAATTTGTCCCCTTGAAATTCAAAAATACCTACTTAACAACACGGTGTATAATTTGTCCCCTTAAAGACCAAAAATTACTCCTCACCAACACAGTGTTTAATTGTCCCCTTGAAGACCAAAAGTAAACTCCAGTGTCAACAAACCACAGCCCTTAACCTCAACAGCGGCTACTTATATTCGAAATATTGCTTAAAAAATTATTTTTATCAGAAATTTTCAGTTACCCGTACCTACAGTCCGAATAAATCCTTAGCGGTTGTTGGTGTGTTATGCTCAGAGCTCAAGATATTTGGGTGTACAGGCTGTAAAGGTAGAGAGTTGTTGGTGTGTTTTGCTCAGAGCTCAGGATATTTGGGTATAGAGGCCGTAAAGGTGGGGGGTTGTTAGTGTTTTATGCTTTGAAATTGATATATAGGCGTTTTTGGTAGGGGGTTATGGGGTTGTTGTGTGGTTCACTGTGAAGGCTCAAAATCTGTAGGGGGGTTATGGGGGTTGTGGGGGTTTATATAGCAATACCCCATAACTTACGCTTTACTATGAGTTAAATTATTATTATATATAATGCATCAAAGGATGGTGAGGGGCGAAAGGAGATATCGATAAGAAGACACCAGCGTTCAGTTCAATTGGAACGACCACATAATGCCTTACTTTCTCTCACTCACTTTTAAACACAGAAAACCCTTAAGCAGAATCCGATATCTTGACGCATATACTCGTTCTTCGCTAGCGACAAGAAGAACAGAGCACACAAGCTCCTCGGTCGCTCACCAAAATAGAACTCTTCAATAGATTAGGTCGTGCTTTACTATTTTCGGAAATTATATGTTACTGAGATATTTTGAATTTAACAAATCTTTGCAGTTTTTCACCTTGTCAAACTTATATGTGTGTAAAACTAGGAGTCAATGTCGTGTTAATACTACAAGACAATCATATACATATATGTACCAGTGGTGGTGACGAAAATTAAAACCAGAAAATTAAAAATAACAACTAGTTTATCCATTCTTGAGATATTTCTTCGTTTGTTCCTTTCTTTGGCAGTAAAAATAAACTAACCCTTGTTTAAAACTTGTAAAAGTTACTAACTAGCCCACCTTAGGCGATGTTAGTTGATATCTAGTCTTTGATTTTGACAGAAATAGTTGTTTTTCGTTTTTGCAGCTCAGCAAAAATTATTTTTATTTCCACTTGGTTAATTTATAACCTATATATCACACTTAAGGGAGAATTATTAAGAAGTATTAATTTAGCCACCTATGTATTACGAGCCAAATAAGGAATGCTGGGTAAATATTAAGGTAAAAACTGAGGTTTATAAAAAAATAGTTACTGTCGGATTTGCAAGAGGATGCTTGCGGTTAAAAAATAGTTTATCAGAACAATACCCAGAGAAAAATTTATTGAGTTAATTTTCCACCACTACAATATTCATAAGACTCAAGTAAGTAGAAGTAAGTAGTAGTAGTAGTAGTAGTATTGATTTGTTGCATTTTCAGGCCATTGGCCCACACACAAATCGAATTTACAAATTTCAATTCAATTTAATTCAATTCTTTATTACGTGTTCCACGGGCATTACCCATAACACAAGCGGTAATAGTTTTTACACAGTATTCAAGTTTTTACATAATTAGACACGATTTCACGTAGTTAAACATATTTTCAATTATAAATTTATCTGAGAATTTAAATAACTTGTTAAGTTGAAATTCATTTAATTTATCAATTTTGTATATTAGTAAGTACTTATTTCTAATGCCAATATATTTATTACATTGAGTAATAAAATGGTAAACACTATTAACATTTCCATCCTCACATATAGTACACATTTCACGATCACTAAACTTTAACGAAAAATTCATGTATGATAAATAATTACTCCCTAGCCTGAGCTGTGCAAGGATTCTGATTAAATGAATTGGTAGCGATAATACTAGATATTTACTTATTGTATGTGACATCCTAATATGTCTGTAATCTGGGAGATATGAGGAGTTATATATGCGGGCAACGTCTTCTTGTATGCTTTGATTTTCAATGCTCTTGCAAATACCTTTCATGTGTTCTGCTAACAATATTGGACATTGGGACTCCCAAACAAAAGAGTAGCCTGCCTGATCTAAGATATTCTTAATCTGCAAAGCCCAGTTATATTCTACACGGTTTAAGCCTAGCTTGAGTAAAATGTAAAGTCTGTTGTAACAAATCTTTGAGAGCCTCTCCGCGGGCATTTGTAAGATGCGAAACCAAAACTTGAGGGCAATTATTTTTGCATGGTTGCTCAGTTTTAATCTACCAGTTTCACATCTAACCTAGCATCAAACAATTTCATTTTAGCCTCCCACGATCGCAATTTAAAATTTTTAAATATATCAAAGATAGAACCAATTGCACATTTAGCTTTACTACACATTTGACTAACATTGTTATTGAACAGTCCTGTACCGCTAAAGTTTTCGCCAAGATACCTGTAAGAGCCGACAACCTCAATGGGGTCACCATTCAAGTACCACTTCTATGATCTGCACGGTCGTCCTCCCCTCCAAAACACAACAACCTTCGTCTTTCCTAAGTTGATTTTGAGCTCATTTATAAGGCAATACTTATATAAAATATCAATTTTGAGTTGTAACGAAACCTTAGATTCTGCTAGTGTCGCGTTATCGTCAGCAAGCATAAGAAGATTAACTTCATCCCTTCCGCTAATGCTCACGGGCTTTGAACTGTTTTCTTCAAAATATTCGTCAATGTCACTGACATATAAGGCAAATAACAGTGGGCTTAAAATTTCACCCTAAAGCACACCTTCTGTTACATCAAAATAGTTAGAAACTCCGTCTTTAGATTTAACTCTTAGCTTACTTAAATCATCAAGAGATTTTAGAACTTTAATTATTTTGCCACTAACACCACACCTGTGAAGTTTGTCCTATAGTTTTTTGTGAGATATGCTGTCAAACGCGCGTTTAAAATCTACAAATAGTTCAAAGAGCACCTGATTTCTAGAGAGCTTAGATTGGATTTTAATACTTAAGCTAAAAATTTGATCTAGACAACCTCTGTGTTTCCTTAACCCAGCTTGGGTCTCTGGTAATTTATTATTTGCTTCACACCACGTGTATAGCCTTTGAAAAATAATGGTCGTAAACCATTTAGTAATCGTGTTAATTAGGGCAATTCCACGATAATTAGCTGGATTTAGAGAATCTCCTTTCTTGAATCGCATGATAATGTCAATTTTGGACCATGTACTAGGAGGGTTACTATTCTTAAAAACTGAGTTAAAAAATTTAAGTATTTCAATTAACACTACAAATAGTAGAGATTTCAGAAATTCATTACGAATTAAATCTGGCCCTGCAGCCTTGCCGCATTTAAGTTTCTTTAGCCCGGCAATAAGTTCTGTCAAAGTGAACGGAGTGTCAAGTTCTTCAACAAAATTAGTAAAATTTTCTACACTACATAATTCTCTTGGGGGCATAATATCGGAGTAAAAATCATTCCAAACAGCGAAAGGCAAAGATTTAGATTTAGGATTTGTATTTCTGAATTTACGAACATAACTCTAAAATTCTGATGATGATTTAACGTTAGAGAGGGCTAATTGAGTATCTAGTAGGTGTAGCTGCTTTTTTTGTTTGATTAATTTGGAATATAATTTTTTAGTTTCATGAAAATGATTAGGAGTTGCTCTGTCGTACGACTTCCTACCCTACACGAACGGAATAAACATTTTAGCAGTTTCCGCTTTTCCCTACATTTCTTGTCAAACCATGGGGCTTTCTTTACGTGTGTGGTGCAAATTGTGCAAATCATGTTGCATGTCAGAGCAGCACTGCAGATAAAGTCAGTTAATGACCTTTGAAAATTGTGTTGGTTGCTATCAAAAAAAAAAGGACCATGAGATTTAAAATAATTTGTGAACTGCGTTGATTTAGAAGAAATCCAGCATATTTCACTTGAGGCGACCTCAGTAAAGCTGTCAGCATCATTTAACGTTAGCTCCAGTACGCAAGGTAGATGATAAGAGTCTGGAATATTTAACAATTTAAAGTCATTTACATATTTTAGCCCAATCGAGTTAATCCATATCAAATCTATTACACTATTGCCATTAGGTGAAATGTATGTAAAGTTAGCTGGGGAATCAGACACAGACCTTCCATTTACTAAAATAAAATTATTAGACTCTATTATGCTGATCAAGTCTCTTCCCCTTTTGTTCGAAAAGCTGTCAAAAGTTTTGCGTGTTGAGGACAAGTAGGAGCTATCGAGAATGTTTTTGTCAAGGTAATTAAGGTCATTAACTCTAGCGTTTAGATCTTCACATATTATGATGGCATGATTAGGATATAAATACTGTAATACGTTGATTTTTCTGTCTAATTTAAAAGTAAGGTAATCATGTACGTTACCCAGTTGAAAGTATACAAATACTAAAATAAATTTTTCATCATTAAAGTTATGGTGAAGTTTTATTATAATGTAGTTACTATCACTCTCAATAAGTAGGGATTCAAACGACAACTCTTTTACAAAAACAACCAGTCCCCCACTTGCTCTGCCTGGATTGTAATTTCTAGTAGCAACAGAAAAAAAAACATTGAAAATTATTAAGATGTACATAATTAAACTGTGGATCAATGACCCTAGTCTCACAAAAACATATAATATTAGATTTAAGTATTAATTCCTTGTCATAATTACAAATAGATACAAAATTATTATAACCGCCGACGTTCCAGTATAATATTTCACAGTTGTATATGGGGCTGCCGGGTCCTCAATAACTTGACTTGCTACCTTTCTGTTGGTTGTGCTCCAGTGCTTCGACTCTTCGTTGTTTTCTTTTGGTTGTACCTAGGTATTTCTGTAATCTTTCGTGCCGTTTTTCCATCTGATTCAAAGTAGCTGGTGTTGTCTTTTTCCATCACAATCAAGTACCGGGATGACCAAAGTGTGCAGGATACATTTGGCTCATTTTTGGACATAATATCTGCCCGTTTTTTTAATACAGAGAATTTAATTTTGCGCTGTTCGGGGGATGGATCTTCGTAGATAGCATATTTTGAGTTGATTGATTTTAGTGTAGACGATTTAAACAGGATGGACTGACATTCTTTGATTGAAGCGAATTCACATTTCACACAATGTTTGCCGTCTCTCTAAGGAATTACTATGTATGATGTTGGTTTTGCTTCGGACTGTGAGATTACTTGCAAAACTTTGGATACTTCAGTTTTCATAAGGCTTTTGTTTGAATCGGAAGAAACATCGAGACCAGTAAAAAGTAAGTTTGTGCGACGGTAGTAGTTATTAGAAAAAAGTAAATCATTTTGCACATAAAGTAGTTGCGACTTAAACTTTTCGGTTTCGGTTTTAATTTTTGTAGTGTCACTTTCAACTTTCTTGATCCTAGTTCCGCGCTCTTTCATTGTGGCTTTTAGGTCTCCAAAGTTGTCTCTCATTTCTTTGCGCAGACAAAGTAATATTGATCTTAGATCTCCAGTGTTGTCATCGTCAATTTCGCTGTCAGAACCAGATCCAGAGTCCAAGCTAGAAACCGAGTTAGTATTATTAGATTTGTCTTTTTTGTTTGTGGATTTAAAACCAGACATTTTATCTGAATTGGAGCTGACTTTTGAGTGTGAGATAATGGAGAAATAGAATTCGAATTTGAATGAGTGAACTAATTTATTATATTCAACTTATCTTAATTGCCACCTGGGCCACGCTCCAGTATTTGAATTCCAAAATATGACTGTCAACTTAATGACCTAACGTGACCCAGGCGAGTAATAAATATATATTATTACCCAGACCAAGAGTTTCCAAAAGGTGAGATGTAGTTGATCGAGTTCCACTTAGAAGATAGTATCTGAAGTACAATATATCACGTGGACCACTGCGTCTGAGTGGTTTTGTGGTTTCTGGTTTTGCAATATCTTTCCATGCCTTCCACGCCTTCAAAAAACTGAAACTTTTCACCCACTTCTCGGTCAAACTGTGAGATATTTTGAAGTTAAAAGTTATTTTTTCGTTGAGATTGTTATGTAGCGGACAGCAAGTTTGTTAAATATATTTGTAAAGTTGCAAATTGTAGTAGATAAAGGTATAAAATCTGACAATTTTGTGGAGCTTCCAATGTAAGTACTTATCACCTCCACCGCTCACTTGCCAAAACGAATTTACAAATTTGTAAAAATATTTTATCTTACAAAATTTGTATGCTATCTTAATTATGACGCTTTTGAACTTCTCTCGATTACTACACTTACATAGTAAAACAGATTATTGAGAACAGAGTTATCATAATTACTTAGTATTTGATTAATTTTAGTATATTATGATCGCACATTATCAGTAAACTCCTTTAGGCAGGGGAGCGACCTAGCGCACGAAAGAGAAAACACCTATCTCCCACAAGCTCCTCTTTTATTTCATAAAAGATTTTTGTTTTTCATTTTTCTGAGTAATAAATGTAAAACTTTTGAACAATTTGAAATTAAAAGTACAACCAAAAGTGCAGTATTAGTCGAATTCAGGTCCAAATTATTAAGTTATGACTAAAATAGTGATATTTTAACAATTTCTAATATCCTGCCATGCCGTCGGCCGTCCTGGTGCAGGAATTAACATAAGACGTACATACCTATTAGGAAGGAAGAAAAATTTTAATACAAAAACCTTGTGTCCACCCAACAAGTCAACTAGTTGTTCTCTGTTCGGTAACCATGTCAAGCAAAAAAAGAATGCAAGTACCAAAAGACCAAGAACAGCTAGCTTCCTACTTTGCCCAGCAATTGCAGCTCGTGAGTCAATAAACAATCTCACAAACAACCTTACTGTTCAACTCGATGATAGAAAGCAGCAAATTGGAATTTCTCTCTAAAGTTCAAGCATTGGAAGCTGACATGAACCGAAAATTAAAAGAATTAGATGAAAAAATAAACAAGTCAGTTAGACGACAGGAGATTGAAACTAGTTTGATGAAAGTAAAAATAAGTAAGTTAGAGAAACGACAGGAAATCGAAACCAATTTGCTGAAAGTCAAAAAAAGTGAGTTAGAATATCAATTACAACAATCAGATCAAAGCCTGCCTTACGACCAAAGACCAAATATCAGAAAAGAGATTATCACAGGACTTTCAGTCTGCTCATCCTCAACAGAAGATGCAAGTTCAGTGATCGCCAAAACGCTCAAACTTACAAATGTTCATATCATCAAGGCAAAACAAATTGACAATAAAATCAACAGTAAACTACTACTTCTTTTAGTCCAGCGAGCTGAAACGGAAGGAGTACCCTCGGTGCTACGATTGAAGTCACAACTAAAGAATTCACTACCCCATGTCTATATTTAACATTGCAAAAGTAGGAGAGAACAAGAAATCTATAAACATCTAACGGAACAATACTGGATAAAGAAACTGGAACCCTCCTTCAAGTCAGTCAAATACACAGGATGCTACGCCTTCAACGCAAATGGTATTACTAACTCTAGTGATGGAACAAACCTGATAAAAATCGAGTCGTCTGGGACAAATTGTAATTAATAAATATAGAACTGTTATCTATATCATGAAGTAATCTAACTTAAACTATAAAAGATTCCGTTAGTAACTGATGTCCCTTACGGCTAGCCTTTCAAATTCAATTTAAAAATGTTTCTGTTTTATAATTTTCAAGGTCAATACCTAACTTTCAAATATAATAACGTTACTATTATACAAGATATTGTGATCAAAAAAATTCTCAGGAAATCTAGTACCGGTGAGCTGAATTCTGACTTCAGTAACTGGCAGCCAGGACCGCTTCCGAATTTCCGCACTTGGTGTAGGTACCGAGATAAGTTTAAGGAGAGGTCTCCGTCTGGCATTAGATCTACGAATAGCGTTGTAAAGGCAATGTAACTAGTACATAAGAAAACCCGTAAGTTCGTTAAAAACATTAAAGTGAAGCAAAGGGAACCCGATTTCAACGTAAGCGTATCATATGTAGATTTCCAGAGTTCCAATTACTAATCACTAATCATTAGTAATCGACTAAACATAGCTAGGATTGTTGTGAATTACCTAAAATGAATAAGTGAATTGATGCGATTAATGTATTGTTTTAAATATCAAACCTAAGCCTTAATTACTGTTAAATAGAGTTATGAAATGTATTAATTTATGTATACTCATAGTTAGTTTGTTCGTGATCATTCTGTTTATAATTAGAAATAATTTTCTCCTTGGCTAAGGTGGTATCATATATTATCTGTTTATCAAAAACTCTGTAAAAAAGTGTAACTAAAATATTAATCAGATTTGTGTGTGGGCTAAGGCCCGTATATGCAATAAATCAAATACATACATACATAAACTTCTATAAGTACCTATTTCTAACATCGTGGAAACAATTACAACAAAAAAGAAAGTGTTCGATAGAATCACAGGAAAGATTATCGCATGAACAGGTATTACTTACATCTAACGTAACTTTATTATAATTTATTCTTACAATTATTCTTACTTTTTTTGGCTAGCCAAATTTCTGCGAGCAGTCTCATTTTAACTATGCTTAACCTATAGTTTAGGTATTTGGCTACTAGGCTAGACCCACAGTAGGACGGAAAGGCTGAGTAGTATGAGGAGTATGTAGCTCTTTCCATGTCATCCTGATATGATTTCATTGCCATAGTTTCAATAATAATGTCAATATTGTTCTTAATTAGGCTGGGTGACACATTATTCCGGAAATCGTTAAACTAATATCTCACTAACAAATTCTTTAGCTGACTTACCCAGTTGAATTTTGGGTCATTACCTTCTAGTAGGTCTAGCTGTTTAAGCTTCTCATAAAGCATCCTAAGAATCCTGTTTTCATTTATTTTAGGGATTCTTTTTAGGTACATAAGCGCTTGTTGGACTACCGTTAACTCTAGCCTACATCTTTCTGCTTCTAGTCCAACTAGATAGTTAGGGGTATTTCTTGGAAGTGCTAACACTTTTTTAATGAATTTCGTTTGTACTGGTTCTATTAAATCGTCATACCTTAACCCCCATATTGGGCTACCATACATTAGGGTGGCTATTGTAACTGACGCAAATAGTTTAATTCCCGAATTCCAGGAATCACATTTATTTTTACAGAGTATATCCCATAACCCTGCATTTGCCTTAGTTGCTTTTTTTGACAAGTATGTAGACGCGTTGCTAAATACACTAGACGAACTTAAGTACACGTACTCCCTTACAACCTCTAGAGGTTAACTGTCGTAATAGAAATTTGTTTATTTTAATGTTGGTACCCTTAGCATACACCAAAACTTTAGTTTTGTCGACGTCTGCGGTAAGTTGATTAAGTTCGCAGTATTCATGAAGCCTCTTAAGCTTACTTTTTAAGTCTCCCTTACTGTAGGCAAATATACCAGTATCGTCGGCACACATCAGCCTAAAGATAGCTACTTTTTCATTCATACTCAGGCCGCTTGATTCCTGTTGTGCGAAAAATTCATCCATATCGGATATAAAAGGGAAAACAATAGGTAGGATAGAAGTTCAACCTGTAAAACGCCCTCATTTACTCCAATAGATTTGGTATACACTTCTCCTGTTCTGACTTGAATGTTAGCTTTACTGTGAAGATTTTTTTAAATTCTGATTATTCTGGCACTCAACCCTAATTTAAATAATTTTTGCCACAACAGATGATGATTAAAAGAATTGAAAGCCCGCTTGTTATCCACAAAAACTGAGTTCAGCTTTCTAGAAGGGATTCTTATATGTATGTGGATAAAAGCTGCTAGGGAAAATATTTGGTCAGTGCAAGATCTATTCTTTCTAAAACTAGCTTGCGACTCAGGAAGTACGTTACACTAGTAAGCCCATTAAGTTATTCTTGCTAGCAAGATGGCGGTAAATACCTTTGTTATACAATCAATTATTGCTATTTTTCTGTAGTTTTCAGGGTTACTAGTATTTCCTTTTTTATGTAAAGTGACTAGTTCTATATCAAACCAGCTATCCTGGCATTTTTTTTCAGATAAAACCTTGTTAAATAGCTTGAGTACTTGGGATTTCCATTTTCCATTAAGAGCCTTTAGTGATTCATTTAAAATCCCATATAGGCCTGGGCTTTTATTAAACTTTAATTTTTTAATTGCTAATTCAAGCTCCAAATGCCAAATATCTGCGTCTATTTCAGGGTCAAGGACTCCATAGAACAATATGTGCCTCCTATTATTACTTGGCATTACAGTATTATAAAATTTTTCTCATCTACATGGGGTTAGTTTGTTGCTATTACTGCTATTTTTACCTTTGTAAAGCCTTACTGTCTCCCAGAATTGTAAAGACTTTTCAACATCTGCAATGCGGTTTTAGATCTAATAAAAGTAGTTACTTTTCTTGGTTTAACATAACTTTTTAAACGTAATTTTTGAGTTACAGAATTCTTTGTAAGTGTTCATAGTCAAATTAAGTTTTGTTACAGTTAACCCGACAAGATTTTACAATTGCTTTAGCTTGCTTACATTCCTCATTATACCAGTTTTTTTTAAACACCCTAAATGGAATACGATTACAAACTAGTTTGTATTGTTTAGCTACTTTAATAATAAAATTGACTAGATATTGGTTCATTTCATTTACAAAGTTATTTGTCTCTACTGGCATTGTGCCTTGCAATTTATTTGTAAAAAACATAATATTTTCCTTTCCTAACCTTACTTTGATTGATCTAGCAATATGGGTACATTTTTTTTGTGTTTAACTAGTAGAAATAACTATTTTAATAGTAATGTGATCATAGTTGGACAAAACAAAAGAGGCCTGGCCATTTTAGTTCACAACCGGCCTCCCGGTCGGTTCTATACTTTTGAGACTGAGCCCAAAGGAGCCTATGTTAAATAATACAGAGGCTCAAATAAGGCACAAAAAGAAAGGTAAATTTTGGTCAACGGTACCTTTAAATTATGGTCTTAAAAGGGACTGAATGTCCTTCTCTGAATGTAATCGAATGAAAGAATTTCTAATTGACTGAAAAACTTTACCCGGTAAATAATATTATAATGTACTAAGCAATAATCTAATACCGACTTGTTTCTAGGAGTAATAAAAGTGTAATTTTTAGGTATATCTGGCGCCACTTTTCCATTTAGTATTGGTAGCGAGTTACATTCAGCAAAGTTTAGGAACCAGGAGGCAGCGGGATTTGAACTACTGTCTTTAGATGAGCAAGAAGTCAAAAGTACGGAATATTTAACTATCTTGTGGGTAAAGTCTCCGAGATTGCAGGTACGGGCGTTTAAATCCTCTCCAAGGATAAGTGTTTCTTTAAGTGACAGTGGTAGTCCCTTCACTGCCTCACTGAGTTCTGTAAACATATAACCAACAATATTAAAAGAGTTTACATACACATTTCTAATTACCAGTATTTCTTTAGTTTTAAGATCTATGTAAGATATTATTAGTGTATTATTTTTATTGTATAATATATTGTTAGCTATATATTTAGGATTGTTAGCTAAAATTCCGAAACTGTTGGACGCTCCACCAGCATTATTTAACCTGCTAGCTGGTACATGAATGTAAGAAACATTTTTAAAGTTATTACTTATTGTTAACTGCTTTGATTCTACCTAAGTTTCACATAAAAATATAAAGTCACATGTTTCTATTTCACTACCGTCTTTTTTATCCATATCTACAAAGTTTCTAATACCGTGGACGTTCCAGTAAACAATTTTGATTGTTAAGTTATTGCTATGAGATGTGTGTGGGCCGCTGTCCTATTCCAACTCAACTAGATGACTCTTTTGAACTCTATTTCAATCCCAAATCTTTCACTATATTTCACAGTTGCTGTTAGATTCTCATTTTTTGCCTTTCAGTACATTTCCTAAGTGTAAATGTAGATAGCTTGCTCTGTTTTGCTGAGACAGAGATGAATGTGGACTTTATTTATAGTCTCTTGCAGTTTAGAATTGTTTTTTAGCACTAATGACACGTGCTGCTTTTCTGCTAATTTAACGAATAACACGAGCGGTTTTCTAACTTTAGCAGATCGTGCTCTTCTTGCTTCTAGAATTTTGATGGATAAAAGGCCAAGTTTAGTTTTCAAAAGCTCAACAGAGTCTTTATTAGCTGACTGATTTACTCGAAGTCCAGAGATCATAATTTCAGTTTTCCTGTTTGCGTTTTCCATTATATTTATCCGTCGTGTTTAAACAGCTTGCTGTTGAGACACATTTGAGATCTGAGTAGTTGCCTTTGCTATCCGCTTGTCCATTCTAGATTAGTTAATTCTGAATTTCCCTCCTAGTACTCCCAGCTTTCCGTTGATAAAACTTTAAAATTGTAACATTGTACCATTCATTTCTGCCATAAAGGATTGATGGTTTGTTTGCAGCTGAAGAAAGATGGATTTTAAAACATCTTTCGTTATTCGTTGAGCTAGGGCGTTCAGTTCATTTGAGATTTGTTGGTTAACAAAAGCAGAGATTTGATCTCAAGGCTCCCCCATATTTTAGGTTGTACCTACTTAAATATAAACGGGTGCTAGTATCTTTAACCTTTAAGAAGGAATAGGAAAATGAGGGCCTCTGGCCTACGTATGAGAAAAAGGAAACTTATCTTTTTTGATGAAAAGTTGCTCCTTGCTGACGGTGTTAACTTTTTGATTTTATTGCCTCAGTAGGATGTACATAACACAGTAAAATTTGAGTCAGGCGTGGAGGCTAACTTTCTTGTCGTAAAAATAGTCTAAACTATACCTCTTTCTAATATTGTTGACCGATTTCCTATTCCACTGGTTTGTGTGTATAAAGTTAAATAATGAAATTATTCAAAAACTTGATTATTGGGTTAAATTTGATAAATTATAAAATTTATTTGAAATGTGCACAAGAGCTCAGAGGGTTTAGCAGTTCCGCATTTGAGCGCTATATGGCATCCAAGTAGAAGTAAGTATACAATACGTGCAGCTTTTATTATATCACTAGAAGTAAGTTGCCTGCAACTAGGTTTTGGTGTATGGGCCAACTAGTTCTATGAAAGACATTTTTAAAAAACTAAATAAATTTAGAAAAACCTGTTTACTTAAAATAAGTCACGACATAGGCGCACGATTTTCAACTTAAGATCATATGCGTTAGAGAGACCTATGCTGGCAAGCAAACTCACTATTAATCATCTTTGTCTCAGGTCCGAGGTTAAACTTGAATTTCGGCTTTTACAATATCAGGATCCATGCAATTTCTCTCGTCACTCCATAGTGATTTAATTAGACTGAAAATACGCTCCGCATATGCATTGCTTACAAAAATGGACAGTACAAATGATACAATTTTAAAAAGTTCACTTGCTTTTTCTTTTTTAAAAAACGCCATCCATTTTTGATTGACTTCGGAAATGCTAGTAAGTTTAGGGTGAGCTATTCTTAAACTTATGAAATCTTGGTATAACTTGTCTTTATGAACGGTAAAACCTAATTCTTTTGCCAGTTGTACAAATAATTTGAACTTAAGACTAAACGTATTTTCCTTAAGCTGTAATATTGACATTGATTTAAATACAGAAAAATCACTAAAATCGAAATAGCTTTTTAAGTATTCAATAGTTATTTTTAAAAACTGATTTGCTTCTTCTTTAAACATTTTCCTTTCATTTCGAGGTAACTGTTTCATTATTTCATTTGCCTTTGACCCGTAAAACTCATCTTTTTAACGGTTAGCGAGTGAATTTAATAGCTTCTGCATCAAAGGATACAGCTCCGTCACAGCAAAACTGTTAGACTCTAACGTTTTCACAGTGGTTTGTCCGTGATAGTTTTTAATTGCAAGAGATCCATTTGTGCAATGATCAACTGGTTAGGCCGGCTTATCGCATTAGGCATGACCAAATGTATTACTTAAGTCCATACTGTAATAAAAAAAAGTTAAAGTTAGACATCAGTTATAGCCCATCTACACATACGCCTCACTTAACTTAACTAGGCAGCCCGCTCAAATATAGGACAGTCCCAACTTAGGTTGAATCTACACATGCACCTAAAATGTGACCTAACTTTATGAAGGCTTATGGGTGTCTACACATAGCTCTTGTCCTAACTAACATTTAAAAAAATAGGTGGTAAAATTTAAACTACAAAATATTTTTCACATTTCACAAAAATTAAACCAATTTTTTAATGTGTCATAGTCCCGTTCAGCAGCAATCAATATTTTTTAACTAATACTAGGTTAACTATTTTAATTAGCCCTTGAGAATAAAAAAACATTGTTGCTGATTTATTTTGAACTCTTGAATTCAACATTGTTGATCATTCCTATAAAAGGAATTTCCTATCATTCCATTAAAAAGTTTTATCTTGGCCAAAGTTCTAAAGCATAGATTACCAGTGACAAAAGATATTTCAAAGGATTAAGACATAGTTACAGGTATTGTAACATATATCTATATATATAGTAATCCATTAATATGGACCATCACCATTAAATATGAATATTTAAAATAGATATAGTAAGGACGATTACAATTGTCGCCCAACGTTACAAAAATCTACATTTACTTACCTTACTATTTTACTTGTCAAAATGCAAAATTTATTTTAATTTTTACAAACTTTTCGCATTGGCGTTCTTCTGTCTTTTACACCAATTTGTTAACGTTTTACCCTATATATTTTTAAGTTTTTATTTTCTCACCCTTTTCACAGCCAACGTACATCTCATCTTTACTTCTCCTCGTTTTGTTTTGTCTTCTTTCACATTACCATCTCCTTTCATCATGCCACACACTTGTCGACAACAAGCCACCTCTAGCTGCCCCTCTACTTCATCTCGCTCGAGCCCGGAGCCCCAACCTCGGACACCTACATCTCCGACCAACTCCAACCGTGGAAATCCCTACCACTGCCCTGCTCCGTCCTCCGAATCCGACTCTAGTGCCTCCGCCGAATACGACAGTCGCTCGGTTCATTTAGCTTCTCCGAGCCCATCGTCACCTCCGACTCAAACTTATCGCAGTACTTCTCCTATTCAACCTTAACTGGAGTACACCGCCATTCTGGATGCAACGCTTCCACACTACCGCCAACCCACGGCGCCACGTCTATTTTGCGGGCATCGCCGTAAGTGTATCAAACACGTCGTTGCCTGAATTAGCCGGATTGCAGTTTATTTTCCCATCTTCTCATCTCCCGTCAGGAGTGGGCCTTATATGTCAAGCGCTATCATTCTGACGACGATCTTGATTACTTTAACTTTCGTTTTGGCTATGCAGATTATTTTTGGTCTGAATTTGCATCCAGTTGCATTGCTTATTTTTCACACATTCACAGCGTCTCACTTTAAATCTTTCACTATCTTTAATCTTCATGACCTTACAACTTTAATATTTTTTAGTGACCCTAGTCATTACAATGTTATAATTTTAATGTTAATATTCTCTTGCTTCAATGTGTTTCGTACATATAAAGTATTTGACAATTAACTTTTGAACATATTTTTTGCCTTACAAAATTCTATTTACATAACAAACTATAGTGATTTACTTCATGTATTTAATACTTAATTAATATTAAGCTACATTATACTTACCGAACCACATACATATAGTCAGTAACATACATATTTCTACTTTAAATCCACTTACCGCTACAGTATATACCAATTAAAGCACAAATTTCCGATTTCCTATGTTAACATATAGGTGACCTTACCTGATGTCCTTAGGACCCCAAAATTTTATAGCATATTTAAAGTTTTTAAAAAATCGCCTTTCTTGAAATCGTGTTAGTTTTTTATACCACTTTAAAATATTGAGTTACGGATTTTCAAAATCATTTAAATTCTATTTTTAGAACACGTGTTCTTATGGGACCTCGTTTACTTCCATGATATACATACTTACAGATTGAACGAGCCTTGCTGACATCACCTAACTCTATTAAGCGTCAACTTAGCAGCGGAAATATTACCATTTCACAATTTGTGCGTTCTTAAAACTGTCAAGTTAGCGTACACTTTTCGAAAAATTGTCCATAATAGGAACTCAAGAGCTTAAGCAAAACTCAAGATTTTAGAGAATAAATTAAAAGCTCATGATGCAGACAGTGCTGCAATCAAATCTTTAACAAATTTTTCTTCTAAAAAAGATGACATTATGAATTGCCAAAAAAGTGAACTGAAAACACTTCAGGCTGCTGTGGAAACTCTCAAAACGAAAATAATGAAAGTTTTTCATCTACTGTATCCCTTGCTTATTAAATTAAACCCTCCCTACGCACATTTTAAAGATTAGAGAACGAAGACCCCCACCTATTTCTCAAGAGATTATAAAAATATCATAAAGCCCTCAATATAAATTCCAGATGTTACTGCATCAATTTTCCCTTTACTCATACAGGAAATGCCAAAAAATGGTTTTTTAATAATACAACTAATTTTAGTTATGACTTTGAAAACTTTACGAAAGGACTCATTGCTCAATTTGGTAGCGCATTTAACGATGCTGACCGTGTGGTCAAGATCAAATTGTTTGCAGAAACTAGGTAAATCCTCTTCTGATAATGCTTGTGCTCTTTTCACTCTGCACTTAGGTTTTACTGTTACCAAAAAAGAGAATTAAATTGTAACGACTACCATTGATAACTCTGACTCTACTATCTGTATCTTTCTCCTTGCCCTACGTGGTACTGATCTATAATGAATAAAGTTATCCTACGTGAAGACGAAATTTGTCACGATCTTTCTCCTCAAATTCAACAACTGCTATCTAAACCGCCTCTTAATGAAATCGTCCCTGCACCCGCTGTTGAAGAATCTCCCAGCGTTCAACATGTAAAACCATTTACAACCGGCAAGTTTTCCTCCTCTGAAACTGCGTCTAACAATACCACGTCAACAACCTTTTATTGCCACCATTGCGGTGAACCTGGTCACAATGCTGGTGATTGTCCAACCAGAGCTGCTGGCAGCCCTCGTGTTTGTGTCAAGACCACATACGCAAATACTAACAACTACCGTGGAAGAGGCCGAGGCAAAGTATATTTTTAAAATAACAACAACCGTTACACTGCACCTACGGCGTACAGACACCCTGATTAACAATACAACCCAAATTAATACTATTATCCTCCTTTACACTGATTCCAATTTAATTCAAGACCCGCATTTAATCCACAGCGTCGAAACTACTTATCAAACAATTTAGAAAACGGGATGCAGCCTGGGCGTTTTTCCTAGGCTCCTTAAATGTACAACATGTCTCCCATCATGGATCCTTCATATCTGATGTACATCGACATCAAAAATATGAGCTACTATTACACTCATTATTAAGTTTTTAGCTTGCCCTAACTAATACACGTCTCCCTAAACATTCCTTTAATAGTTTACTCTACCACCGTTTCACTATAAATGGTGCTACCAAATTTGGCTTGCTAAATCCTGGATCAATATTGTCCAAAATGTCACTTAATTATTACAATACAGTAAAAAGCGATCATTCCTTACTTCTATATAACAGCCCTTATTTTACTGTTGCTAACAGTGGCGTCATTCAACTATGCAATGTTACCTACATTAAACTTTATTTAACTCCTACAGTTTCTTATGTTTAAAAATTCTTCGTATTTGAAACTCTATCTAACAATGTCATACTTAGCGACGATTTCCTACATTCTGTCCAACGATCCCTCATATACAACTACAAAACTTTTTAACCGTCTCTGCATGATGTGTGTAAAACTTCCTTTGAACGTATCAGAGTACCACAGCAAACTAAAATTAAGCAAATCATCCTGGAATACCTTAACGTTTTCACAGATAAACTTGGCAAGACAGACAAAGTCACATTTAAAATTGAAATTAAGAATTCTGAACCAAAACAATTTAAACTATACAAAACTACTCCCTATAAGCTAAAAATCATCGAAGAACAAGTCGCAGCTTTACTTGAAGACGGTATTATTGAATTTTCCGATTCTGAGTGGTCCAGTCCAGCCTTCCTTGTAGCTAAAGCAGATAAACCTGGTAAATACCGTTTTGTATGCGATCTGCGCAGCGTCAACGCTCAGACTAAAGGCTTTGCTTTTTTCTCTCTATGAATTAGACAGATTAATAATCGAATAGACAGTTTCCAATATCTTAGCAAAATTGATCTCATAAAAGGCTATTAGCAAATACAACTAGATGAGACCAGTCGCCTGTACACTGCCTTTTAGGTTGGCCATCAATTATATCAATACACTTACTGTCCATTTGGCGTCAAAAACAGAAGCGCTATGTTTCAGCATTCAATGACTAAAATACTGAAAGGATTACCAGGAAAGATCTGCAAATGTTACCAAGACGACATCTTGATTTATTTCTAAACTTTTAAAGAACATATGGAACACATACAGCTGGTAATTGAACGTCTAAAAAGCGTTAGCGTTACCTGCATACGCGACAAATGCGAATTTCAAAACACCTGGTTACAATGTCTAGGACACTTACTCAGTGCTGACG
Source organism: Dicyrtomina minuta (assembly GCA_949802685.1). NCBI lineage: Eukaryota > Metazoa > Arthropoda > Collembola > Symphypleona > Dicyrtomidae > Dicyrtomina > Dicyrtomina minuta. Next base: position 105,118 of record CATKUY010000298.1, read on the forward strand.
GTGTCTAAATGAGCCCTGACAAACTACAAGCCATCACGCAAACTACAATTCAAACCATAGTAAGACAGTCGGTCACTTTTGCTTGTGGAAATACTTGTGAACGGTAGTCACTTATTTTTAAAAAAACTAAAAATTTTGAGCCTTGAGTGAGCCCGATGAAAAAAGTGCCGTTCGAGTTCGTTCGTTTTTTAAGTCCATAAGGAGCCCATGGGCCTCACAGTGAGTCCGACGAAAAATTTCCACCTCTCTCCCTCAGAAATGAGCCGACCCCTCAGATACTAAAAGTAATTTGTACCTACCTATAAAAAATGTTGTAGCCTTTAGCAAAGCATGTCAACATATACAATACTAATGATAAAATAAAATAGCATTACTATTACTAGTATGAACGGAACCAACACCAAAACTAAATCGCTAATTAAAATAAAAATAATGATAATCATTAATTATATATACATAGCAATGCACAATGCACTGAAATGAAACTAATGACAGTGACAGTGATGCAGAATTTTAAAACTTATGCCAGTTTATGTTTAATAAATTTTATTAAAATTCTATAATTTTAAAATTTAATATTTGTATTTATCAAATTTTCGTATATTCTTTTACGATATATACGATTAATAGATCAGACTAAAAGTCGTTTGTACTGAACTATAAAAAATGTAGGCACATAGTATGTAAGTTAGTTAGCCATATATTAAAATAATAATTCTGTTATTGTGTAATAAAATAATAATAAACACCAGACACAAAGTTAGTATGTAAGCACTGTAGACACAGTAAGTATTCCACTCAACCAATTTCTGCACTTAAACAGCTTATACTGGACAGAGCTGATTTACTAATTAAATCGGTACATATAATGAATTTGTGCTATATTTTAATTGCAGTGATATATTAGCAGCACACAATTTGTAAACTGAAGTAGAAATTTAACCAGAACCCATGCGAGACAAAAAACCTTTTGCATCCAGCCTATTAGTGCACAAACGTTATTTTTTGTGCTCATGCAGTTGGTGCCTCATGATAAGTGCGTCACTAAGTTCATGGTTCACCTAAATGATTTGTGCACACAATTAATTTGTGCTCTAAAGCAGTAGGTGCAGATACTGTGTTACAACACTAAATTTCTGGTACACTTAGCTAATTTGTGCACCTAAGTTATTAGTGCATCCTATTTGTTATTAAATCGAATCCGATACGGCACAAGATAGTTAAAGGCACCATACTAATTCGTGCGTCCATATAACATGCACACTAAAAAATGCAATCCTTTAAATCAATAACATCACTGAGTAGCTGGTTTAAAAGTTAGTTGTGACACCAAGTTGGGTTCGAACCTAACCACTAAAGTTATTTCTGCACTAATATAGCTAGAGGATAAAATAGTTGCGACAATAAGTAACTTGTGCACTAGGATAATTCGTGCATCAAATAAGCTAGTGAACAAATCAGTGGCGACACCAAGCAGCTCGTGCACTTAACTTAGTAGTGCACTCAATTATTAAGTGCACCGATGCAGTTAGTAAAAACTTTATCGTGATTTAAGTGACCACAGGAGTACAAGCTAAACACATTATTCTGTGTTGCATCAATAAAAGCTGCAAGTGAAATATAATTCATTAATTATATTAAAAATACCATCGTTGTTGTTTTATGCTGTTATATTACAACCGTCAGTATTATTCATTTTAGCTTAATTAACATGAGTATTTATGTATAGTAATAATTTATTGAACTCATTAAAAGCTGCCATATCACAATAGTACACGTTTAGGAAAATAGATGTTAATTTGTAACCTATGTTTTTGTTACTCCGACGTCTACAAAAGGTGTTACAGTGGATAACACAAATTCTAGTTAAAGATTGACACTGGAATATGTTAGACTACAAACCCTTAGCCATGCAACAGGTTGGTTGTGAAAGCCGTATGGGTCTGTAAAACAAAATTCAAAAAGAAAACCTGCAGTTATTATAATATTACTAACTAGCCGTACGGCTATTAGTAATCACCAATGGGTCGCCTTCAGGACTTAATTACATGGTGTTGCAACTTGGTACCTGTAGTAGTCAAATCAACTAATTCACTACAAAATCCCACAGACACCGAGATATACCACTATGTAATTGTTTTCTGATAAGAACCCATAAGTGACCACCAATGGCCGTACTGCTTGATAGCTAATAATAGTGTTGGAATTAACACCCAAGTTAGCTCTTCTTCAGTAAAATTTAGTAAAGATCTTGTCTAAGCGTGTACACCTATGAAAAGTTGCGTTTTTTACTCCATTTCGACTTAGGTAATAGCCATGCGTCGAAAAAGTCACATGTTTGATCGTTGGGAGGATACGTCCAGGTTGCAAAAGTGCATGTCGGATTCATATAGGTGGCAAAAGTCAGTGTAGAATCTATATGTGTACAAAACGTCCGTCTACAATCCTCATGGGTAGGAAAAGTGCGTGTAAAATCCATATGGGTAGAAAAAGTCTGTGTGGAATCCATACGAGTCGAAAAAGTCTGTGTAGAATCCATATGGGTAGGAAAAGTGTGTGTAAAATACATATGGGTAGAAAAAGTCCGTGTGCAATCCATATGGGTAGAAAAAGTCCGTGTAGAATCCAAATGGGTAGAAAACGTTCGTCTAGAATCCTTATGGAGAGACAAAAGTCCGTGTAGCATCCATATGGGTAAAACAAGTCCGTGTGGAATCGATGTGGGTAGAAAAAGTCGGTGTAGAATCCATATGAGTAGAAAAAGTCTGTGCGGAATCCAAATTCCAAATTGGTACAAAAAGTCCGTGTAGAATCAATATGGGCATTAAAAGTCGGTGTGGAATCCATATCGGTAAAAGAGTCCATGTTTACGCTTTGAAAAATATAAGCAAATTAACCACATGGGTGTCAATTTGTAACATATTTTTGTGTTACTCCAACATCGACACCATGAGGTGTTATAGTGGTCAACACAAATTTTAGTTAGAGATTTACAACGTTGTGTGATTTGGTTTTCTCGTTTGCTTAAATTGTAAACTACACCTTTTTATTGTTTTGATGCCACAAGTGAAGGTGTTGTCAACTACAGTGTAAATCATCCCCAAATTAGTATTTGAGTGTGCCATGCCGTACTGACTGACCGACTTTCTAAGTTAATATTTTGTTTACACACCTAAGTTAAAATAAACACTTGTATTTTTTTTGCAAAAGTGTTTGAACATTGTGTTGTATTAAAATATGGATGAGTTTATGATTTTTATGATATTTAGGAGGTATGAAAGAAGGACAGAAAAATTGGTGGATATTGGTCCGGTATATGGATGTCTTATGAGTGGGTCAACGTAGGGAGTAGCGCGGTTATTGAATGTGTGGCTGTATAAGTGGAGTACGGTGTAGGATAATAGGCGTTCCATTGGCGTTTTGAAGTTTATCCACTGTTGGACCGCCAGGAGCATAACGAAACACTGCCAACCAAGGCAGGTGCGACATCTCCAATCTCCATGGCCCAAACACCATAAATCAAGACCACTAGGACAACACAAATTCGACGCATATTTGCCTATTTTGGTTTGCCAACCTTAAAGCATTTGAAGAATTTGTATATTTGTAAATTGCAATCACACGATGTGTGCAGCACTTGAAACTGAAACATTTGTGATACCAGCTGATTATTGATTATGCTTAGCACCACCACAACTATGACACTATACCTTCAGAAACCCTTACCTTGTCATTATATCAGTTGTCAGTCAATCTGCTCAGAGCAGCTGTGTGATTCATATGTGTCATCTTTAATCTTGCAATAATTACGTTTATATTTTATAATAATATTTATTACGATGGACGAATTTCATCTACAGCAAAAGAACGTATAGATATGGTCAGCATGTATGGTCAGCATAAATAGTTATTTAACATCTACAAGTTGTAAAGCAGGAGTAAATGTATACATAGTAATTTAATTGTTGTATGTTTACAGCTAAAAACAAAACGAACTTAATGAAATCATTTTAATAGTTCTCTACTGGTCACTGGTTGTCTATTATTTCCAGGGCCGATTTTAGAAAGGAAAATACGCTACTGTTGAATCAGTTTTTTGGAGTTAGTTTCGGTTGTTGGTTGTCGGTAGAAAATTACGTCTACAAACGAGAGACGTTTAATAAACGCCAAAAGATCAAACGCCAAACTCCAAACGCAGTTTTACTAATGCCGAATGCTATAAATAGTAATAAAGACTCAGAGTAACTTTAAATCACATTTCTTATCGCATGTCGCAGTGCAGTTTGAATATAATAAATCTATGATGATGTAAAAAGTCAAAGTTAGGTAATTATTTTATTATTACCGTTTGCCGCTAACTATTAACTAACAAATATTGACTTATTAATCTCCATTTAAATCTTCCTTCAAGCTTAAACAGCTATGAACTAAGCAGTGCAGTGGTTATTCATTATTGAATGGTAATTACTGTTGACCGTCAACATCAACTGTCAACTGTTAAGTACCTAAACTTAAGTCGTAAGTAGTAAGTTGTTACAATCACAATCAAAAATGGAATTAGCAGATACTGAAATTGAACACCAAACTCTTGTTCTTCGCGATGCAGTTCGAGCAATAAATGCTCATATTATATCATTTGAGTTATTTAGAAAGGAAAGCCCAAGACTAGATATTCTTCTTCAAAATGTAAGCTCTTTGATTCATCATTGTTTTTTTAGAAAATAAAAGCACAGATGACAGATCCATGGCAACATACCCTAATTCCTACTTTAAATAATTCTTGTTAATATTATGTGATTTAATGACAGTTGCTAAGTATCTTTGTGTCTTATTTTGGTTTATGGATTTAGGTGACTGAAATTCTGGAAAACCATAAGCTAAGACGTAAAAATTTTAAATTTAATCAATTCGCAATTACACCATCATCGAATTTGAGCTTAATTCATTCAAATTCAGCTCAAAGCAACAACAATTCCAATAATAATAATACATGAGGCGGAGGCTGTGGAGCTGAATTGACATGGATCTACAAATAGACATGAATTGGATGTGTCGCTTGATAACTATATTAAATCTATACAAAAAATTAATCTTCAAATTTTGGCGTTTAAAATTTTCCCAAAGGACTGTATTAGTTTTGAATTATTTAGTTTTATTTAGTTCGTGTGGAATCCTTATGGGTAGACAAAGTTCGTGTAGAATCCATTTGGGTAGGAAAAGTCCGTGTAGAATCTATATGGGTAAGAAAATTCCGTGTGGAATCCATATGGGTAGGAAAAGTCTGTGTAGAATCCACGTCGGTAGAAAAAGTCCGTGTACAATTTATATGGGTAGGAAAAGTTTGTGCGAAATTCATATAGGTAGAAAACGTCCATGTATACGCTATGAAAAATGTAAGCAAATTAACCACATGGGTGTTAATTTGTAACATATTTTTGTGTCACTCCAACATCGACCCCATAAGGTGTTACAGTGGTCAACACAAATTCTAGTTAGAGATTGTAACTGTAATTGTTAGGCTGAGTTATTTTTCTAGTAGAGTTCTTTTTTCTTTTTTCTTTTCTTCACTATTTTCTTTGTTGCACATAAAACAAAAAAGTAGTTACGTGACTAACTAAATTAAAAGATAATGCAAAACGTCCGGCTCAAAGCATTAACCTCCTATATTAGTACCAGCGTCTTTAACCACTCGTCTGAGACAATTTATTTACAGTTGTGACACTCATTTAGCTTAATATACGGCGGTATAAATTCTTTACACTATTTTTGGTCAACTGTACAGTTATCAGGTGTGGATGTTGTAACACAAAGCGGGGTTTCATGCAGCTTACAAATTATTATACCTTATAAAATTGGAAATTACCTACTTATCGTATTGAAATAACACCCAAATCTGTTAGCTCTACTGTAGTAAGATGTAAATACAATCTCTTCTAAGCGTGTACACTCATAAATAGTTTCTTTTTTTATTTTACTTCTACTTAAGTCATAGTCTTGGGTGGGAGAAGTCTGGAAGGAAATGTCTGGGTAGCAAAAGTTTGGGTAAAAACCATATGAATGGCAAAAATTCGGAGAAAAAGCCCGTTTTTTGCATTGCAGATGCATTTTATCCTGCATAATTTGATTGTAGTTGCATCTCAATAATAATAACATTTTTACTGTAGTTAATATACTATTCTACAGGATTCGTTTATACACTAAAGCATATCTTTGAATATTTACTGTAGGCACACAGATGCACGCTTAATCATATAAATTAGTATACAGAAGTATACGGATTAATTTGTTAGCAGCGTTCGTATACGTTAAAGTGACTAGCATCCGGAACTATACGCTAATTAGTTACACTGATGTTTATTTGTTGAATTTAAAATTCTTGGTTACATTACTCATGCTTACACACCACATGTAACTGATTTAGTTTAAATAATATAAGCAGTACCGTACTGTCACCAGTGCCAGTGTCAGTACCAGTACTACCAGTTGCAGTACTCAGTGAGTACTCAACATTGTATTTGTACTCGTAGTGGTATTGGTACACTGGTACCCAGTGTCAGTACAGTGTAGTGTACAGCACTCATAACGATTGTATTTAGTATTATAAATTGCTTGGCGGAAGTGCATTACAAAATTACAATTAAAGCAGCCAGTTGGGACAGCAGTAGCAGTAGCAGCCTTTGCACCTTCTTAAACTCTACAGTAAGTGTAGTTTAGATGCAGTAGCCGTTAATGCTGTGGCTGTGTGACATCACCGTATGTATTCCGTATGCCGTATATATCTAATGAACAGTGCACTTTTTTCAAATATTATTTTATTAGCTAGGCTAAAAGATGCAAAGAATTTCAATTATTTAAATTTTTATAGTTAATTGTCACGGTCTCACGGTTCACATCAGCTCAAGTTTCAACACCATTTGCCATTTGCTACTTGACACTGACACTCCTTACGCTGCTTACACACCACAAGTCACAAGCCACTGCTTCAATTTAAATATTATTAGCAGTACAGTAACTGTCACCAGTGCCAGTGCCAGTGCCAGTACCAGTACTACTAGTTGCAGTTTGCAGTACTCAGTGAGTACTCTACAGTAAGTGTAGTGTAGTAGCAGTGTAGCAGTATCCGTTAATAATGCTGTGGCTGTGTGACATCACCGTATGTATTCCGTATGCCGTATATACCTAATTCACAGTGCACTTTTCTAATATTTTTGTATAAGCTAGGCTAAAAGATTCAAAGAATTTCAATTATTTGATTATTATGTTGCTATTAAAAAACCATCAATAATGTTTATTTAATTCAAGTGATATTTTATATGCTTAATACTATTTATTGGTCTAGATTACTCTATGTTCGTTGAATTTTAAATTGTCGGTATTTTTTAATTGCATTAGCAAATGGAATGCTCTAAAATAATTTTCGAGTAAT